>VZRL01005863.1:357240-428631 GCA_013397895.1 Origma solitaria
CGCACGGCCGCCGACCCGGAACCGGAAGCGGAAGGGCCTCTCCGCCGAGCGCCCCAAGATGGCGCCGCCCACGCCGCTGCTGGCAGGTGAGCTGGGCACGGGCACGGGCTGCGCTGGGGCCGGGGCTGGTGCGTGGGAGGCGAGTGCAGAGTTGGGCTGGGGTGACCCGGTGTGCCCCCGGCGCCCGCCGGTGTCCGCCACGCATCCCCGTTCCAGCGTGCGCTGTCGCGGCGTGGGCGAGCCCGGCTCCGGCCCTGGGGCTCCTGACGGTGCCGCTCCTGGCACTGGTCCGGGCTCGCCGGGCCCTATGCTTGTTCGGCCTGTGGCCGGGGTGCGGCCGGGCCCTCTGCCGGGGTACCCCTTCCCGCCGCGGCCCCTCGCCCGAGCAGCCGCCCCGCCGCCGGTGTGCCCCGCGCCCTGCGGCAGCTCTCGAGGCCGCGTGTTGGGGCTCGTTCTTCAGCCGCGGATGATCTGCTCGCGGGTGCCCGGGGAGCGCTGGCAGGGGTCGGTCGGTGTGTGCGGAGCGCGGGGCAGCCTCGGGCGCTGAGCAGCCGCAGCGGCCCCAGGCCCGGCACGGAGCAGCTCCCGGGCGTTCGGAGCCCACTGACCTGTCCGCTGTGGTTTGTGGGCTCTGCATTGCAATTTGTGAAGCTCCTTCCAAGAATCGTGTTCCTTTTCAGTATCTCAGTGTTTAAACTGTCCCTAATACAAGGGACGTGTGTTTTTCTTTTCTGTATTTGCAAGCTCTATGCGCCGGTGTGTTTCCCTTCACTCGGGTTTGTGGGGGCTGCAGTTGTTCAGGGTAGATTTCGGGCTGCTCACCACTGTCTGTAACCTGTTGTAGGGAGCCTGACAAAGGAGCTGGAGAGCAGGCTCCAGGCAGGGCTGTGCAGCTCGTGGGGTCATGTTTAAGGTGTGTTAAAAGGTTCTCTTGGGGTCTCTCAGGGCTGTGGTGTACATGATCCCTGGGAAATTGCATTTAATTGTGAGAAAAACTGTTTTACTGTGAGGCTGGGGTGTAGGCTGTCCAGGGGGTCTGGATCTCTGTCCTGGGGGATTCTTGCCTCCCGGCTGGGCATAACCCCACAGAGGGTGTTGCTGGAGCAGGGGTCGGATGGGAGCTCCAGAGGCGTGTCTGGATTATGTTCTGGAGTTCCCTTACAGCAAGCATGGGGAACTGTATGCATGTCTCAGGGTTCACAGAATAGAAAAATATCTGCTTTGGACAATTTTCTGCACTTGAAATGAGTTATTTGTTTCCTCTTGCAGTGAGAGGGTCCGAAGGGCTGTATATGGTGAATGGGCCCCCCAGTTTCACAGAGAGCACGGCGTTTCAAAGGTACTGGTGTCACTGGCAGAAAAGAAATCGTTTTCTAAAAAGTAAAAGTAGACTCTGGAATTGAAAAATGTGTGAATATAAATGAATTCAGAAAACTGATGGTTTGGAAGGCTTTGTACTTGCCTGAGCTCTTGCTGCCAGGTGACAGTCCCTAAACAGGGGTAGCAGGGACTGCATTATCACACAGGGCTCCTCAGGAGCACAGCAGGAAAGTTGTTATGTTCCTTTTTGCTTTTCTTACAAAATCCTTAACTATGGCACTGTTGAATACTCACGTGCATTTCTTATTTCTTTAGGGACTCTGGAAGAAATTGCAAAGCTGTTGCTTTTAGCAAGGATGGCTCCCTCTTTGCCTGGTGCAATGGAGAAAAGTGGGTGCATTTTATGATCTTAATCTTTAGCTTTTATGAAATAAACTGCATCAGTTATGCCCCGTTTACTCTTGACTGTGTAAAGGCGATTGCTGTTAATACAAGTGTTTGCATGTATACTTTAAATTCAGTTTATTTTTGCATTATTGGCTTTGTTTTTTGACTATCAGATGAAATATTTGCTATTCTCCTGTTTATAAATGCACCTATTCTCATGCAATCTGGATATGCTTGCTTTGGTTGGTTTTTTGTTCATGGCTCCCAGTCCCTGGCCTCTGGGATTAATCTGTTAGTAAAGTCCACAGAAAATAATGAGTCTAGGTACTTTATGAACATGACAAGGTTCCTTTTTCATAGATCAGGTGCCTGATAGAGTTCACTCTCTTGTTCAGAGCTTATGTGTTGCAAACAAAAGTATGTTGTCTGTTATGTATTGACCAGTGGTCACTTTTCTTGGTTTGTGTCACGTTTGGGTGTCTGGTTTTAAAATGCGCTCTTGGAAAAATTTAGTAAAAACAAGAGGGGGAAAAGAGCTCTTCTAATTTTGTTACCTTGGCCAAATTTGGGGCAAATCTAGAAGAGTCAAACACTTGAACAGTTCCCTCTGCTATTAACTATTGTAAGCATGTTTTATTGAAATAGCATCTTTTGGTTCCAGAGTAAATGTTGTTAATGTCACCAGAGCTGAGTTACCGCGTTCCTTTGATCTCCCAAAGACAGTTTGCCTTGAATTCTCGCCAAAGAATAACGTTCTGGCAACGTGGCAGGCCTATGCGAGTGAGTATCGTACCAGCTGGGGAAGCACAGGGTTTGTGCATGTCTTAGCCTGTGTCTGGGTTAGTAGCCATTCCAGCACCTGACTGGTCTCTGTGGCACATTTATTGGCTCAATGAGCAGTACAGAAAGTGTGCAGAAAGTTCTGTGGCTAATCAGGAACACAGTGGAGGAGGGAGGGATGCCATTGTCTGAGAGCAGCTGGTGTTGGCCGTCCTTGCAAACGCTCTGTCAGAGTGCATGTGCTCATAGTTACTCTGTCAGTAAATCACGTTTTCTAATCTTTGGGAAGTGGTTGTGATGCAGTATGTGGGCAGTGTGCTGTGCAGGCAGCTTGTGTTCATGGGTAGGCAAGGGAGATTGTACGCCGTCTAGAAGTAGTCGTGTCCTTCCCTGGGCCCCATGACCGGAGTGTTCTCCGTGTCCAGAGCTTTATTCCCTCCTCTGCCTCCTTGGGGAGTATGAGTTCCTGACTGAGAGCTGCAGTCGTGGCTGAACTGCAGATGGTGTAAATGCTGCCTCAACGCGGGAAGAGCTGGGCAAGGTCTGGGCATTGGGAACTGGCCAGGCTATAGGGGCACTAGGAACCGGGACAGGCTGTGGGAAGAGAGAAGGGAGCCCAACCCAGGTGTTCTGGGTCTGCCGTAAATCACTGACAGCAATAGGCAGGCTGTGTTATCCAGGGTAAGGAGAAGGGTACAGAGAGTTTAAAAGCAGCAGAACCATTTTGCATGGCTTTGCAGAGAGATCTGTGATTGCGGTGGAATGGACAAAATCACCTCATTCCTGTGAGAGCAAAACACGAGTGTAGAACATGCCTCCATTGTTTGCCATGAGGATGTTTTCTTGTTTGGATAAAAAAGCAAGCATTAAAAAGTTGTGCAGGTATTGGTGCTTGCAGCCTTGCAGTGGGCAGTAGAAAACCTATGCCTCCAAATGGGAGTTCTTTCTGCAAACAGATTGAGGTTAATAGGTATAGCAATCAGCATTCATGGGTTTGGTCACTCAGGGACAAAAGTTGCATGCTTACAGGAAGTTCGTGCATGTTTGGGTGCTAGCAGAACCATGAGGTGGGATGTTGCGGTGAAGCAGATTTAATCCTCAAAGACCACTATGTCTTTTTGCAGCTGCTAAGGATGGCACAGCAGGTGTGCCCAACCTACAGCTCCATGATCTGAGAACTGGAAAATGCTTAAAGTCTTTTATCCAGAAAAAGATGCAGAACTGGTAAATAACCCTTCCATATGCTAACTGTTTACAAAGAAATGTGGTTTCCAAAATCTGATCCCGGTAAATGGAGCTGTTAGTGTGGTGGTGGCTTTCAAACCAGTGCCTGCAGCTAACTGAAAGCCAGAGTCTGTGCTTGTGAGTGTCTATATGAACTTCATTGTAAATTCAGTCTCACTTTGCACCACAGAGAAAAGCTGGGCAGAGAATAACTGAGCCCACTTTTACATTTTTTGCTGTGCAGATGTCATTTGTCCACATTAAACATATAATGTTTGAAATTGTTGGGCTTTAAAAATGGAGGGGAAAAACAATACTGGAGTGCTAATGATGAGCATCATTGGATGTTTCTGTCTTTCCCCTTAAATTGCAGGTGTCCTTGCTGGGCAGATGATGAAAGCATTTGTGCCAGGAATGTGAACAATGAAGTGCACTTCTTTGAAAACAACAACTTCAGTACGCGAGTATTTCTCTACGTTTCATTCATTCTATAAATGCTGCTTCTTCTGAGGGGTGTTTTTTGTTTTCAGGTTTTTCTTTGTTTCTTCTTTTGCTTGCTTTTTATTTTAAATATTGCCTATATTCTATTTCAATTTGGAATCGGAATCGTTATGCTTTAATGAAGTGTGTTTTCACTTTCTTATTTATCTTTTCACTGACTTACATGGTATGAAATGCATCTGATTCTAAATTAAAGTGGCTTGATTCTATATTGTTTCTCATTTAATGAGATCCAGGAAATTGTCAGTAGAAACTGTGATCTTTGATTACTTCTTTGGGTTGTGAATATTATGTCAATAGACTGATAAAAATGGCTCATTAAAAAAATGATGGCGAAAATGAAATAGTGAAGCCTAAAAATTTTTACCAAGGAGATGTTGAAAAGGGAAAGGGGAAGAAAAAAGCAGAAAGATAAAAGTTAATTAGAACAAAAATATAAATTAAAGAAAATTAAGAGGAGAACAGCAGTGCATTGTTTTAGTTTTGAATTCATTTGTTTTAAATATAAAGCTGGTACAAGAATTAGGGCTACAGGAGATTCAGTTTCCTGAAAATTAGCCCTGCTGGTGTTAACCAAGCTGTGGAAAGCATGGAATGTCAGCCTCAGCAGGACATCTGCTGGCAGTGCGCATTCCTGGCTGCAGTGAAGCAGTGGGGCGATGCTGTTCCAGTCAGTTGTTTTTGGGAAGGGGCAGTGTTGAGCCCAGAGCAGCCCTCTTGAGTGCTGCGTGTTTGGCAGAGTCATCCTCTGAAGCTGTGATGGGAGAGCCCCTGCCGCTGTGTAATGGCACCTGAATGTGACTGAATCTGGTGCAGATAAGGTGAAGAATATCTGCTTCAAACACAAGCTGTGTTCACCTCGGGTTCAGAGGCTTCCTTTGCTTTTTGATCTTCCAAATACTAAATGCTTGGTTTCAAACATGGGCTTGATTCACGTTGGTTTTGTAGATAAAATGATGTGGTGCAGTGGGAAAGTAATGCATGTTGGCTTAGAAGAAGAGATCCTTTATGATTATCTTTACTAGTCTGTGTTCTCCATGATACAGCCCCATAGAAGGGTGTGGTTAGGTCATCCAGGTAGCACGGTTTGTTATTAACATCACGTCTGTGGCCTTTTTCTTGGCAGATACCATTGCAAATAAGCTGCATTTGCAGAAGGTCAGTGATTTCATGTTGTCCCCAGGAGCACAGCCAACCAAGGTACTTCTGATCCAGTTTCCAATATTTTTCTTGGTTTTCTTTTAAAAAAAAAAAAAAAAAGTGGTTTTAATACAATGTGCTGGTAGTAACTATGCCCTGTGGTACCAAGGCTTTAACCTGCAGTGAAATCTCGTGTCTGTTTCAGGTTGCTGTGTATGTCCCGGGCAGCAAAGGTGCTCCGTCCTTTGTCAGGCTCTACCAGTACCCCAACTTCGGGGGCCCACAGTCAGCACTAGCCAACAAAAGCTTCTTTAAAGCTGACAAGGTGACAATGCTATGGAACAAAAAAGGTACAACAGCTGTGCACTGAAACTTTTATATTATACCCATTTTGGATTCACTTACTTTGTTTACTCTGTGGTGTTTGCGTGTAATTTGCATATGCAGATAAATCTCGAGGGCAGCCATTAATGCTTTGCTGAGGTTCATTTCTGCACACCCTGGAGTGCTCAGCACTTTGCTGTGACTTCCATGATTTTGTATGTTGTAATTGAAAATATTCTATACATGCTGGTAAATTTTGCAGGTGAATAACAAATTCCTTTATAATTTTGCATTCTGTGTCGATAGTGCATTTGAATTATTAACGTAAGAACAGCTCATGCAATGGTATAATCTTAATCTGTAGAATAGTATGTATGTGTATGTATCACAACTGGGGTGAGCTGGCAGGCCTCTGTGCTTTGCTGTTTGTTAGCAATGAGCTGTTTCAGAGTGATTTTGTACAAATAATTTTACTTCATCCTTCATGGTTTGGAATACAAGGAAGGTGTTGCACACATGTAGAAATGATGCATGGGGACTGTGTGAGAGAAAGATTGATGTCTCAAGACATTTTGGTGTGCATGCATCTGGGGGAAGGGGCAGGTTGGGCCTTGCCCTAGTGAGACAGTGCCTTGCTCCACCCCACCAACAAAATCACAGCTTTGGGTAACAGATCTGCATACAGACGATGTTGATGAAATGTTTTGTTCAAGGACTGATCAGGATGTTTGGTTTCTGCCTTAGTTTAATTTATTTTTTTAATAGCTGCAAAGGATGTTGCTTGTGATCTAACAGTGAATTAATAGACTGAGCTTACACGTTCCATGTGAGAAAGGAATGTATTCAGTCCTTTTGGGTTAGCATTTAGGAAAAATTCAATTCAAAAGAGAATTATACCAGCACTGTTACCCAAGCAACCAGTAGGAATTCATAGTGGAGCTGATTTTGCTTTGTCTGTGGTGTTGTGTGCAATGGCTGATGTGGTTTTCAGTAGCTGTGCTGCACTAACTGTGATGTTCACAGCCACGGCAGTGCTGGTGATTGCCAGCACCGAGGTGGACAAAACCGGGGCATCGTACTACGGCGAGCAGACCCTGCACTACCTCGCGGCCAACGGCGAGAGCGCCGTCGTACAGCTCCGTGAGTACCTCTGCTGCCTGCCAGGAGCCGCTCTGGCAGCTTCTGCTTTGTCATGGCGGGCTTGTCAGTGTGATGGAGTGATCTTTAAAACAAAATCCTCGTAACAAAAAATCCTTCCCCTTTTTTTTTTACCTCCGCAGGAAGATGTTGCTTTTTTCTAGGTTGGTTTTTTGTTAAAATAGCTGAATTTCTTACCTTTGATACACTTATCATCTTAATGTCAGTGGCAGAGAGCACACACTTCCAGTTAATACATACTGATGATTTGCTTAGGAAGGTGTTTAAGTGCACCAGGAGAGAACTGTGCTTGTTTGCTGAGGAAACATCTGTACAATGGAGCTGGGTTGATGTCTGAAAATCCATAATTGGCAGGAAAACGTGTCACCAAACAGAATAAATAAATAAATAAACATGCGCTCTTATGCATACAAGATACTGTTACTCAGTGAGCCAGGGCAGAGTCAGAGCAATTTTTTGAATTCTATTGGAAAATGGAAGTCCTTTCTTTTGTATTGTAAAATTGAAAGTGATTTTATTTCCATCACATCTGTAATTAACAGAAGGTTTATCATTACTTTTCATTTAATTTAGCTATTCCTTTTCAAGGAAAAGCCCAGACTGATGTCTGTTTTGTAAAAGTCCTTTTTTCCAACAAAAGCAAGTGGTGGGCACCTGTAGTGAGGGATGCCTTATTCCCTGTGGAGTTTGATCTTTTTTGAAGTGCAGTTTTGAAGCTTTTTTCTACACTGGGTTTTGTAGAGAGCTTTTCATTTCTGACTAAGACGTGCTGCTGCTGTGGGTTTTGGCAGAGCTATGAAGCATGCATGGAGCTGCCCTCATTTCTCCAGCTGCTGCTGTCACCAGATGTCATTTTCTGTCACACCTCTGTATCTGAGCTGCATGGGGTTAGTGTCACTGAAAAGGTTTCGAAGGGGAAAGTGTGCTTATACACCCTTGCTTCTGAAGATAGTGAGACTTCAGGGTGACAACTGTCATGAACCATTTAACTCAGTTTGAGAATTTGGGGTCAGCTCGGGGTTATAGGACTTGGTCATGCACTTGGCATTTGTCTGAATTATAGGTAAAGATACCCAGATGATGAAAAGTTATAGTGGCCTGTGCTTTGTATTTATCCCTGGATATTTTACCTGAGTTTTCATCACTAGTTCATCATTCTTCAGTATCTCCTAATGCTCCAACCCCCAGAATGGCTTCTAACAATACCAAGTTTTGATCATTATGTGTAAAGCCGTTTTTGTGTGCTCACTCACATTAAAATTTGACTTAGAAAATACTGTGCATGGGCATGGTCCAAAGATAACTCGGGTCACTATTGCTTACCTCTACAAAGCTGAACTACACAGTATTTCTTAGATTAAAAAAAGAGAAACTATTATCCAGCTGGTATAAAACTCCTGTTTTCGCAGGTTTCCAGTGGGACAGTTTGAGAAGGTCCTGAGGTCATACTTGAGGAAAAAAAATAATGGATTTTTTTTACATGTCAAGCTATGCTTACTGTTAAAGTGCTGGTGCTGACCCTACAGAGGTAATTTGGAATGGCTGCAGTTATTGTTGCAAACTATAACTAAAGTTATCAGAAGATACAAGGTTGTTTTTCCTTCTATTGTTAGAGGAATTAATTTTCACTGTCAATAATTAGAATATAGCATTTTAGCAAAGCGTGAAGAATCGCTATGGGTTTTATTGGCTTGCACTGAAAAAAATGCCATCTCCCAACAGCTGCATGTTTTTCCTTTTCCTTTAGCAAAAAATGGCCCTATTTACGATGTTGCCTGGAGCCCCAATTCTGTCGAGTTCTGTGCTGTGTATGGTTTCATGCCTGCCAAAGCCACAGTTTTTAACCTGAAATGTGATCCTGTGTTTGATTTTGGCACCGGGCCTCGCAATGCTGCCTACTATAGCCCCCACGGACACATCCTAGTACTGGCAGGGTTTGGAAACCTCAGGGGACAGATGGAAGTGTGGGACGTTAAAAACTACAAACTCATTTCCAAACCAGTGGCCTCGGATTCCACATACTTTGCTTGGTGTCCCGACGGGGAGCACATTGTGACAGCCACGTGTGCGCCCCGGCTCCGGGTCAGCAACGGATACAAGATATGGCACTACACGGGCTCTGTGTTGCACTCCTATGAGGTCCCATCTGACGAGGAAATGTGGCAAGTGTTGTGGCAGCCCTTCCTGGATGGGGTGTTCCTGGAGAGAGCAGTGAAATACGAGGCGGTTCCCAGCCAATTGCCCAGTGCTGAGCCGAGGCCGGCGCAGGCATACAGACCTCCTGCGCTGAGGAACAAGCCCGTGACAAGCTCCAAGCTCGTGAGTAGCTCGTGAGCATCCTGTGGGAACTGAGCTGTTGTCTCCTGTCTGTTTAGAGCTTGGCCTTACGTGTGTCTGCTTTTGAGGAGGAGCATGAGAAGAGTAATGAGGTTGACGGCACTGTGGGGGTTTGGAGGGGTTCTGGTAACCTTTGGCACTTTGCTCACAGTTTGCAAGAATGCGTGCTAGAAAGCTCCCATCTCTTTGGTCCAAATGCTGTCCTTTCACAAAGCATTTGCAAGCTTTTATAATACTCTTTGCAACACGCACTGAAACACTAAACTCCCAAGTGTGGCTTCTTGTGAAATTGGGCACTCTGGTTAGGACAGATCTGGGTGACCTGACTCGCCAGTTCTGAACCCAGCCTATCTGGGGCTTGACTGGTCTCCCAACAGCCATTCTTGTTTCAGGGTTTTTTTGTTTTGGTTTGGGTTTTTTGTTTGTTTATTTGGGTTTTTTTGGTGGGTGGTTTTTTTTTTTTTGTTTTGGGGTTTTTTTGGGGGGGGTGTTTTTTGGTTTTTTTGGTTGGTTGTTTTTTTTTGTTTTGTTTGGGGGTTTTTTGTTTTTTTAATAAGGTAAATATACTTATTAGAAAGCGATTGTATCATTAACAAGTCAGCTGCAGCTTAAACACATTTCAGTATGGTGACCTACTTGTCTAATTAGTTTCTTTCTGCAAGTTTTCAAAGTACGCTGAGTAGCAACTAATTCCATTTAACAGCTGCCCTCTTGATGTTTGAGTCCCGGAAAGCTTTGATTTTGAGCCTGGTGCTTTTGCAGGAGACTCAGCCTGCGAGCAGTCTGTTAGCCGTGCTAAGGGCTGCTCTTGAAAGCCACCTGTGAGCAGAGAGAGCAGGGAAAAGATACATTCAGTAAAATAATTCTGTTTGTTTATATGGGCAAAAAATCTTGTCACATGCATTGAAACAATACAGTGCCACAGTTAAGAGTTATCTTAAAAACTGAACACCCCCCCTTCTCAGCCCCACTGCCCCCCAAGAACTCCCCATCTCCCCTCCCAGCACTCAGCCTTCCTCTCTGGTCTTCAGGAGTTTGAGTTAAAAAGCTGTCAACAACAGCAAAATGCCAATCTCCAGTCATTTTGTGCTGGATTGTTCCTCTTGGATTTTATTTCCTTCCTGAGATAGAAAACATAATGATTTTGTTATTTTGTCAGTAATCTATGAAATTATTAGGACACACAGGGTAGTCCCATCCAAACTCAAGTGGATGCATTTGAAACCCTTGTCGCACTTGCTTGACTATTCCAAGGAGCGCATACTTTCTCCCCCACTTCCTTTCTTTCATTTTTCCTTTTTCTTTCTGGTTCATCTTTGCATATGATGTTGTCTTAGGTAGATTTTGGCTTTTCTGTGCCAACACGGAATATGGGGTTTTAACCATTTTGTATATCCTGCAGCATGAGGATGAGCCACCCCAGAACATGAAACGCCAGCTGGGAGGCGGTGATAAGCCACTGTCAAAAACAGCTCTCAAAAATCAGAGGAAACATGAAGCAAAGAAAGCTGCTAAACAGGTACCGCAAAAGTAATTCTTATAAGGATAATGTAAATTAGTTAATTAGTTTTCCCAAAGGGCAGTGGTCAATCTCAGAGCAGTGACTTGTGCACTGAGAGCCCTCTGTGCGTGTGGTATGTGCGACAGTGTGGGAAGGGCAGCAGAGTTTAACCACCGTAAAGCGGACACAAAAGGATGGTTTAAAAGTAACAGCTGGGGTGAGTCGCAGTGAATGGTAGCTGAAATCAGTGTGGAGACAAAGTAATTCTGACTTTTCACCTTCTATAGAGTGTGTTTTGGTGTTAGGTGGAAGTAAGAACAGGCTGGGTGCTGTGATGTGTTCCCAGCAGGTCAGGGCTGAGGTATGTTTTTAGGGCAGACCATAGACAGCCTGTCTGTCACTTCTTGACTTGCTATTCTTTCACTAGGTATATAAAAGTCAGCTTTTGGTATTAGCCTTCCAATTTCTATAAACTTCTGAAACAATTTCTTTAAATCCGGTTTTTAAAAATTTCTAGCACTGGTTTTGAGCCCTTTCTTTTGCTTCAGAGGCAATAGCTCAGTCTGCTTTGTAAAATACCTGTGTATGTGTTTGTCATATCACCCTTAAACTGATGTTTTGTTTGGCTGTGTGTGGTTGAGGTCTTGAGGAAGTAGAAAATAGAAAAGAAACATAATTTGAGCTGTTCTAGATAAACCTTTGTCTGTGGAAAGCAGATAGATAATGCAGTACCTCAGAGCAAGTCATGCCCAGATTTTGGAATACACCAGCAAACTGGGGAAAGAAATATTAAATGGATCCTCTTAAAGTGATTAAAGACATTTTTCATTCTCATTGTAGTCAAAGATATTTTCTAGATTGTGTTTATGTGTCTATAGGAGGCCAAAGCTGATGCAAACCAAGGCCCTGCCCAGGTAAAAACCCCACAGAATGCCCTGCAGAATGCTGTGCCTGCCATGACCACAGGAGATCCTGAAGTGGACAAGAAGATAAAGAATTTGAAAAAGGTGAGGGGATTCTTTTTCTAACAGACAAGAGATTTCTCCAAGAGCTGGTCTGTAAGACCTAGAGCGAGTGTAATTTGAGCTACGTTCAGGAGAATGCATTTACATTCACAGTAATGTCCTGAATTTGTACGGCCTCCCTTTGCCCTCCCACCCTGCGCAGCAGTGGAGGCTATCATATGCCAGGGTTCCTGAAGGTCCCATCAAAGGTGGCAGTACAGGGAGAAGGTTTTGAAACTAACCCTCAGGCTCCAACCAGGAATGCTGTGCAAGTGCAGCCAGTGCAGGCTGAGGGTCAGGGGTGCACTGGCAGGGCTTGGTGCTCTGATGGGAGCTCTGCGGATTCCATGGTTGTTGGGACCTGAATCTGGCAAGGGAACAGTGCCTTGTGGTGTGAGGGCAAAGTTTACTGCCAGTCTTGAGAATTCTTGGGTTAAATAATTCCAGAATGGAAATTGTTTAGTTCTGGCTGGAGAATCTTTCCCGTTTCTCTTGGCTGCCTTCTGCTGTTCATGGTGTCTGGATTAACATTCCAGGCTGAGGAAAATTGCAGTGAAGAGGGACAGTGATGCAGTCATTTCCAAGTTTGGATCTAGCCCTTCCGTGAGACAATGCACAGTGTTTGTTTCAGAGATGAAGAAGTGTGGCTGTTCTCTAGGTTTTGTTCTTGAAAGAAATGTCTATTATGGGTGGGAAATTCTGGACTGAGCATCTGGAGATGCTTAAGGGAATGCACCTTCCAAAGAGACCTGCCTCCAGGTGCATTAGGCAATTACAAGTGCAGCAACTTCTAAGCCTTTTTTCCCTTTTCTTGTTTCACCAATATTATTGTGTTAGACTGGCGTTTTGGTTTGGTTTTTTTTTCAGAAACTAAAGGCAATTGAGCAGCTGAAAGAACAGGCAGCTGCTGGCAAACAGCTGGAGAAGAATCAGGTATGGTTGAGATCTATACAGTTTATTCCAGGTTCATTTTATAATAAGCTACATCTGTGACATTTTATGCTTTTCTGTCCTAGGTAGAGAAGATTCAGAAAGAAGCTGCTCTCCTTAAGGAACTGGAAGACCTAGAACTGAGTGTTTAAATCTTCCTTGAGCTCCATTGTGGTGCTAACACAAAGTTCATGCAAAATGTAGTTTATTAAACATTTCAGCAAATGGCCAAGGATGTGAAGGTCCACACATTTGTTGCTCATTTGCCTTTAAAAGAGTTTTCCGAAAGATTCGTGCACATGTGAAGCTGTAAGCAAGTAATGAATATCCATCAGCCAGTTCTGCTGCTGTCTCAATGAGAAATGCGCTCCTTTTCTGAGGACATATCGCCTAAACCAGATTGTTTTTCCTTATTTGGGTGGGAGAAGGGAAGGTGATAAAAACATTTGATAGCTTTATTATATTTAAAAAGAGATGCGATCTTTATGCAATAACGGAATGTAGATAAAAATAAAGAGCATTTAATAGCGAGCTGTTGGAGCTGCGTGAGCGCGCGGGGGCGGGGCGCTGGCCACGTGGTGCCCGCAGGCCCCGCCCCCGGCGCGTGACCTTGGCGAGGCGGCGCGCGGNGCTGCCGGCGAAGAAGCTGCGCATGGCCTACGCCACCGGGCCGCTGCTCAAGTTCCAGATCTGGTGAGGAGCACCCGCCAAGATGGCGGCGGCCAAGATGGCGGCGTCCGACGTCCGTCGTTTCTCCCTTGTTCGCTTTTCTTCCTTTCCCTCAGCGCTGCGGCGGCCTCGCTCGCTTTTGTCGTCCGTGTAGGGACCACCCCCGGTGCCGGGGGCTGCCCTGCCCCGGGCGAGCGACCCTCGCCCGGCCCTCTTGGGGCGTGGGAGGTGGCGCCGGTCCTCAGGCGGCGGCTTCCTCAGTAGGTCCCCCTTGACGGCCACCCGCCATAAAAACGTGGTTTTCGGGCTCTTTAATGGCACGTATGGCGTTGTGCTGGTGCGGGGATAACATTTGGGAGGAATTGATGTGTTAGCCCAGGCTGTAATTCTGTGCTTGTTTTGGTGCAGTGCCCGTGTTGCAGTCGGGGCGCTCGGGCACCTTTGCACCATTCCGAGGGTGTTGCCGGTGGTGTCAGCAGCTCCGAGCGGGGCTGGGGCAGCACCGGCGCACAGAGCCTGTTTGCGAGGTGGAAAAAACTCAGCAGGCCCGGAGTCCTTGCCGCCACGGTTCCCCGCCCTCGGGGCGGGCAGGGCCGGGTGGCGGCCGGAGCAGAGCCTGGGCTGGGCCCTGCGGCTCTGTGAGGCAGCGCGGAAGTGCTCAGTGGAAAGTGCTGGGTTTGGGGTGTTTTTTACAGAGGCAGCGGCTGAAAGGCGAGGCGGAGGACAGCTCGGGAGTCTTTATCTCCTGCAGTTCCTGTGTCGTGCTGGAACAGGGGTGGTGGGGGAGAGACACTACCTGTCTGGGCAGTCCCAGAGAGGGATTCAGACGGCTCTGTGGTTTTTGGGGTTTTCTTTTGGCACAGAGGAAGGGGCTGCTTACGCCGACTTCCTAAATGAATTGTAACTTAACAGATTTTTCCAGGGAAGGCAAGTGATTTGGTGCTTAGTGGGTGTTTCCAGAGCTCTGTGTCTCTGCTGGGATGTGGAGCAAACCCATGCCACACCCAGGGCTTACCTGTCGGGGTTTGTGAAGTATAATTTCACTGCAGATCAGATTTTCTCTGTACCATAAAAAAACCCTAGTTTTCTTTTAACTTGAAGGGGTTATGAACAGGGTGAGTGCTGCTCTGCAGTGACTGTATCATGCAGCCCTCAAGCTGTGGTGACAATCCTGTCTGTGTTCAGTGTCTCCTGAGGCTACAGGCGGGTGTTTGAGGAGTACATGCGGGTCATCAGCCAGCGGTACCCAGACATCCGAATCGAAGGGGAGAACTACCTTCCTCAACCTATCTATAGGTGAGCATGGCCAGCAGTACTGTCTGTCTGTCTGCTTTCCAGTGGTAAACACATGCATTTACACTGAAATAATACTGAAAATGCAAACTTAAGGGGATTTTCCATTGTGGTTACATACAAACATGGTGATTTTCTGCCTTCTAGGTAGCTGCCTTAGTTTTCCATACAAGTAGCACTATCTGGATATCTGTATGATGAGGCCTGTCATACCTAACCTAAAATAAATTACATAACTTTTTTTTTGTCACAGTGAATTTTCCCAGCTTTTCTTCATGCTGGACATAAATTCAATTTTTTACTCAGGCTTATGCACTTAGTGACAAGTCCCTGTAATGGGTTAAGGACACAGAGAAAGGAAAAGTTCATTTTTAACATCTGAATCAGTGAGAGCTCACCTCAGGGGAGAGGCTGCCAGGGTGGCTTTTGCTGCAGCTGTTGGGGGGAAGCCCAAAGAAATTCATAAAAGGACAAAAAGAAAATAGTGTTATTCGTATTACTTAAAGCAGTGTGCCCACGCCGGAGAGTGATGCCATAGTTACTGGGTGGCTCCTGGAACGCTCGTTGGCCTGATTTCTGGCTGGGTTGCAGTGGTGGGAGGCTTCAGGGCACAGTGCCTTGGTATGGGCTGGCTGTGGGGAGTTCTGCATCACTGGGAAATGCTCCACAAAAAGTGGTGCCCATCAGTTAAATGTGTCTCTGTAATATGGAACAGCTTCTTTAGAAACTGAATCTGTTATCCAATTCAGACATTTGTAAGTTGAAAGCAAATTCCCATTTGAGGTCTGCTGAGGAACAAAAGAATCTGTTTGTGGTGTACAAGTGGGTGTCTTTCTGGGAGGCTGTGTGAGAGCAGGGCCTTATTGGGGGTGTTGTTAATGTCTGTTGCTTTTTTGTTTTGTTCGTTTGATTTGGTTTGGGGTTTTTTTACAGTGAGATAAACTTTCTTGGAAAGTTTTGTACTTCCCCTGAAACATTTGACTGTACACTGTCAAAATTATTCTAGTGAGGTGAATTACAGTTGTGTATGCTGAAGTAGGAGCTGAACTTTTCAGTCACTGGTGTATGTTGTCTCCAACAGGCACATAGCATCCTTCCTGTCTGTCTTCAAACTAGTATTAATTGGCTTAATCATCGTTGGCAAGGACCCGTTTGCTTTCTTTGGTATGCAAGCTCCAAGCATCTGGCAGTGGGGCCAAGAAAACAAGGTAAGGGGCATACCTTCTTTTAGTCTGACAAAGCAGCTTCAGAGTTACTTCATGAGGGCGTTCTGTGAGTCCCTCTTTTCTGACTGATTTACCTTTCATAGGCTGCAGCCTTACAGTAGAATAATTCTTACCAGTTGTGCTTTGTGCTTTTTACAGACCCAGGCGTGATTCTGTGATCTCTTTCCAAGCTGCCTCTACTGCAGAGGGGCAGCTGAGGTTAACGTGCTGACAAAGATGATAGAAGAATTTTATATTTTTTAGGGCTCAAGAGTATAATTTCAAGCCAGTATTCTTGTTGTTAAAATTACAGCTTCGTTTCTCTGTTGTTTCATAACTGTTTTGCAGTTGATGCTTCCATCAGACTCCTGATAGATTAGGCAGCAATTAGATGGGGGTTAGGAAAATGAAGTTGAAATGTTGTGGGTGTTTTTGCAGAGCAGACTCTGGCATAGCATTGTGTGAGAATATCCCCATGAGTCAGTACTGATTATGCCAGCAGATTCAGGGTGTTGTACTCTGATTTAGAGTAACCTTATTCCAGATTTATTCCACTAAACTAAAGTAATTTACGGACCTTCATGCTGAGCTGCCCAGTGCCCTGGATCTTTCACTGGCCAGTTTGAATGCCCAGAAGCTGTAATATTTCCAATTGAATTAAATGGGCCAACGCAGTGCCTGGCTGAACTGGCTGCGGTGCGTGGCTACTGTCCTCGTGCCAAGTTCTGTGGCGTTGCAGTGACTTGTGTGAGTGTGCCTGTGAAGAGGGAAAGGAAATTAGAGAGGTGCTGGCAGTGAGGGAGGAGCTGCGCTGCTGAAGATGGTATCCTTTTGTCCTGAGTCATCCACGCACAGAGAAAATTCTAGATGAAGAGCTTGGAGATGTGCGGGAGGATCGGTGGTTCCTGTGTGCGTGTGACTTGCCTTGCTGTGCTGTTTGTGGCTGGGCACTTGGCTTTGTGATCTGGAGATTGCTGTGACAGTGGTAGGCCACATCTGGGAATGATTGTGTTCCGGTGTCACATTGCCAGCCACCCTGCAGGTGGCTGCGCTGGGCCCAGAGGTGTGTGGAGGGTGTGAATCAGGTGGCTTCAGAGCTGGTTTCGTGCTTTTCTGGGGAAGGCAAAGTGCACAGTCTGTGTAAAAGGTGGAAAGGGAGGTAGGTGTCTGTAAATGGGAATATTCCTTGAGCAATCACAGAGGGAGTTCAGAGACACTCGTGAACATCTGAGGCTCACTGAGAGTGAACAACGGCAGGTGTGGCTGACATGGCTGAGGTCTGTGTGGATCTCTGTTCCCTTCCAGGTGTACGCCTGCATGATGGTCTTCTTCCTGAGCAACATGATTGAGAACCAGTGCATGTCCACTGGGGCTTTTGAAATCACTTTGAATGGTGAGCGGGGACTTTGTTTGAGGGGATGGCATGTTTCCCATGTACACATGTGAGAGCTGTGGGATGGGGAGAATGAGGGATGGTGTCAGGAAATTTGTGTCCCAAATGTGGTATGTGGAAATTGCCCTCCATTTGGATCTTCAGATGTTGTCTATCACAATAAATGATGAAAATCATATAAGTCTTATAAAGCAGTTTATACAGATGTCAGATATTGTACAATAGCTCTGTAAAAACTTACTCAGAGGGATATTTGGTCCCTTGGAGTGACTGTGTTTTGTTCTTTCTTTGTGTGTAATGTGCATTAAATAAGAAACCATCAGCTAGGGATGTACTCTCCAGTTAGATGCTTTTCGTGTCTGCTCTGCAGCATGTGTTAGTCCTGGAATCTTAAAGAATCCATTACTATTACTAGATTCTCAGTACTGGTGGACAACAGTACTGATTTTTCAGGTTGAGAGGAATGTCAGTGGATATTTTGCACCTCTTCATCCATATGATGCATTTCTAAATAAAAGAATTAGACACTCTGCTCTCCTAGTTGGGCTGGGGTTTAACATAGCCAGGGGTTGGAAGCATTGTTGATTCAGATGTTTTCCTCAACGTAGATCAGTACCAACTCACACAGCTTCCTAGAACTTCTCAATTCCATGTTTACCCCATCTCTCCCTGTTCTCTGATGCTCCCAGTGTAACGGTGCTTTTCTCCCCTCTGTGTGTTCTGCGCTAGATGTCCCAGTGTGGTCTAAACTGGAATCTGGCCACCTCCCTTCCATGCAGCAGCTTGTACAGATCCTTGATAACGAGATGAAGCTCAATGTGCACATGGAGTCAATGCCCCATCATCGATCATAGCCCCATCGATCAGCACTGAAACTTCTCGTAAGTCTCCTCCAGTCACCAGCATTTCCCCAGGTGAAACGGGCCATTGGAGAATGGATTGTGTGTTTGTTCAGTTAAATGTTTTCATGGTGAACCAGCTCCCATGATGTTAAACTACGACGTGTGTGTCACAGAGGCTGTTTGGGTGGGAGGTTTTGGGGTGTGGCTCATTCAGCCTGTCTCAGAGCAGGAGGCTGGCATTCCGTGAGGCAGGAGGAGGTGTGTTACTGCATGCAGAAGGCCTGATAGCTGAAGTGCGTGGTGCAGAGATCAGAAACACGCTGCGTTATGTGCCTTAGAACAGGCTCTGTGCAGGGGATTTAGGTCTCCCTGTTCCCAGTTCAGTTGCACAACCTTGGAGAACAGGATGCTGTCCTGTTCCTTGCATAACCCTGGAGAGTAGGACACTGTCCTCCTGCTTCTGTTACTGTACTGCCCTGCCTCTCTGCAAAAGCTCCACGTCTCTTGGTAGCACAGGGTTCACATCCTGTAGGTATTTTTTGACAAACCAATTCCACGTTCCCATGTCACCTGTGGCTTTCAAAACACATTGCTTATGATTCCCCATGGTGGGGCTGGCATGATGCAAGTGTGTCCCTGGCTCGGTGCGGGTGTGCAGCAGGCTCAGTGCGGGTGTGCAGCAGGCTCGCTTCGGGTGTGTCCCTGGCTCTGTGCGGGTGTGCTGTTGTGGTGCGGGGGTGTTGCAGATTGTCACACCACTGTCTCTCCGCAGGCATTGGGTGGTGGTTCCCAGGCCACGTGGCGCAGACCCATGAAGGCCTGCACTGAAGACAGCCGCTGTTGGTGCAGGCTGGATGCCTCTCTTGCAGCCACGTTGTGCCTTCTGGACAAACACTCAATGGGCCCTGTTTCGGTGCTGGCCGGTCCACACTGCACAGCCACGAGTGCAATAATACTGTATAGTTTTTTTAAGATTTCATTCGACCAGTTCATAGCTCAGCAATGCAGGCATTACTAATGGTAACTTATTTTATATTCATGTATCGCACAATGGCAGATTGAGTTGATACCTAATTTTTCCTTGGAAAAAGAGACGTTTGTTTAATCTGTTGTATTTTATATGAATTTATGTTCTTTTTGTAGTTTAAAATGAAGTTATAGGAGTGTCTGATATTGTCCTAAACTGTTGAGTAATTGATAGCTGTCTATCAAATCTCTCTAATGTGGTTAAAACAGGTTTGTATATTTTTCAAAATCTATGGCAGAGTTGAACAGTGCATTATATACTGAATTATATAAGCAAAATTATATGCGGAATAGTTACATCATTTGGTGACTTCAGTGAAAATTAAGATCAGCTACTCTTTAATCATGTAGGCCAGCTCCAGCAGTTCTTTCTCAGCTGTTTGAGAGATGAGCTGGGCCTTTCTGCTGTCCTAAATAGAACCCAAGAACATTAATTGAAATAAAGAGTTCCCATTTCCTGTGTGAAGTACCTTGTTTGTCACTGATGGGCATTCTTGGAACTGCAATTGAAAAACTGCATAAAAAGCCAACTTTCCAAAGTTACTGAGCTTGTATTTATTGTGTGTAGGCCCCCAAGAACCTGCAGTGCTGGGAGGGACACATGGGGCTTGGCCTTGTCTTTCAGGCACCTGCCACAGCTCAGGTGTAGCTGCACTGGGGGAAGCTGGCCAGGTGAACCCCAGATTTCAAAGGCAGCTCTGAGAGGCTAGGAGGCTCCTCACTGCCAGCTACAGCACCAGGGACCTCTAAATGCCCACTGACAGCTCTGTGTTCGTGGTACTTGAACCAGAGCTCATCCGAGGCTGCAGCTGGTGCTCCCTGGAGCCAAACATGGGTGATTGCTTTGGGCACTCTCTGAGTGTATGCCCCCTCTGCACAGGGAACCGTCTTGTCTTGTACCTGCAGCTGGCTCAGCTGCTGTGGGCATGGGCATCAGGGACACTTGGGGTGTCCTGCTGGTGCCACTTTCTCATCAGGAGTAGCGGAGCAGTACCTGTGTGGGTGACTTGAGCAAACACCTGCCCGTGCACCTGTCCCAGGCCCTGGCTCAGTTGTGCTCTGTGTGCTTTTTACCTTGTGTCTTACCCTAGGGCTGAAGTGACTACTCAGCTGGAGCTGGAGATGGATGGCTGCTCAGGAGCAGTGCACTCGTGTGGAGCACAGGGTTACTCTGCCTGAGCAAAGCCCTCTTGTGCCTCCGTTACCAAGGTGTCCTCAGTGAGGGCTGGTACCTCCTGCCCTGAGCAAGACCCCTTTGGGGCTGTGCAGATCAGCCCTGGGCTGCCCTTTGCTCTGCACCAGGGCAGGGCAGGGCCATAGGTGAAACCTTGCTGAGCATCTGCAGGGTGCCACAGCATCAGGGAGTGTCTCTGGCTCATTTTGCCTCACACCACACTACACGCTGGTCAGAGCTGCTGTGCATTTACTATTGCCCTGATGGAGCTGCGCAGCTCATCACTTATGTCAGCCGCCATGCAGAGCTCCAGGATCTTCACAGCCTGGGTCATGAGGTATGTGGGAGGCTGCATTTTGTTCCACTGCTCACTGGAAGGGAAGTTGAGGCATCCACGCATCCTGTCAAAGAGCTGCAGGATCCTCACCCGGAAGGCAAGCAGCAGGAGCTCATCCTCACCCAGCCGGGCTGGTGGAGGCAGCTGGCCGGCAGTGCTGACCTGCAGAGCGGAGGCAATGTGTCAGCAGAGAGAGCCACCAGAGCCTGGGATGGGGCTTCCTTCTCCCAACAGACAAACCTGCCCTGTGGCAGGAGCCTATGGAGGGAGAGAGCTGCCATGCACCCTGCCCACATGGATCATAGCTCTTCTCCCTGTGGCAGAGCCAGGGTGACCCTTGGGGATGTAGCCAGGGACCTTGCCTGCGAGTGCTTCCCATACTGTGGCCCCTCGCAGAGAGCTGGAGACTGGCAAGTGCCCCATCTCCGTGGGGCTGGCAGGGATACACACCTCCATGGCTTTTTTTGGGGGGAAAGGAGCATGGGGCAACACAGGAAGCATCCACCTCGGGATAAGTATGCTTCCCCACAGATGGGAGCTTCCCTGGCTGCCCCACTCCTGCTGTGGGGAATGGCTTGGTATGGAAAAATACCTGCACTTTGGTTCCCATGTTGAATTTTGCTTGTCGCCCCATGGCAAGGAAAGAGACGAAGATCTTGTCCTGGGCCAGGATCCTGACCCCCACATGGCGGTTCAGGGAGATGAAAATGGGGCTCAGTGGGACGTGGGGTCCTGTTGACAAGTTCGGCCACATCCACCTTCTTACCCTGTTGCCTGCTTGGTCCAAATACTGCCCACCCTGGATACTCATATTTATCCTAAAAGAAAGGGAAATGGAAACACTCAACCCTGCAGCTCCAGTAGCACAGTATCTCATTCCCCTGAGGGATGGGACAGAGGCACAGCAGGGGCAGGGTCTGTCCCCCACTTCTCAAGGCACAGCTGCAGCCACCTTGCTGCTCTGGGGGCACCTGAAGCAGGGCCCATGAGCTGCTGGATTTGACTACTAATTTTTGGATGCTATTAAAGATACACTTTATGGCCTTTGAAATATCAGTGCACAGAGGAGAGCAAAGCTGCTGAACGCACCACTCATCTCCGTTTGGGTAATAGCATGTGCTCCTGCCATCAGACTGAAACAGTGCTCGGATTTTGGCTGTCCTTGGCTCATCTTCCTGTACTATGCAAATCATCTGCTCTCTCTCTCTTGTAATGATGATGGCCACGTTTCCAGACTGATAGCTGCCACCAGGTAAGGTGTTTATAACCCCCTGCTTTGCTTGGTTGGTCTGTTACTATGCACTAAATACTTCAGGGCACTACTTGGGGATGTAAAAACTGATGTATTACCCACAGTGCTGTGTTAAACGTGTGCTGCTCTCTTAGGCTGGGTGTTGGAAGTGAGTGCCTGTCCCTCACTGGAGCTGCTGGCTGCTTTTTTGAAACCTCAGCCCAGGAGCTGTGTCAGGTTTCATTGCTGGTGCTCCTCAGACAGAGCGAGTGGGGGTGATGAGCTGGGTTGTGGTAAAGTGGACTGAGAGACACTTGAAATTAGTTACAGCCTTGGACTAATACAGGCAACTGAACCCCGTAAAGGATACAATAACTGCGTGGTTCCATCTGGGAGCATGGTAAGGAATTTCTTTCCATGTTTGTAGTACTTCTGCACCAATTTACCCTTCCCCACCTAAAATTGGAAGGATAAAACGGATGAGAGCAGTCTGGCATAGCTGCCCTGTAAAAATGGGCAGTGCCAGGCTCCTCTGACTGCTCGGAGTGCTGACACATCCATGGTGCTCCCGTCGCCGTCGGCCGCAGGTACCTGCCTTCTTCCCCAGGGAACTGAAATCGTAGCCGATGTCGCCGCAGGACACGGGCACCTCCTCGGGTTCCTCCTCGGGCTCGGGCTCCTCGGACTCGGGCTCGGGCTCGGGCTCATCGGACTCGGGCTCCTCGGGCTGGGGCCCGAGCTGCTCCTGGGGCCCGGGCTCCTCCTCGGACTCGGGCTCCTCCTCGGACCCCGGCTCCTCCTCGGGTCCGGGTCCCTTCTCGGGCCCGCGCTCTTCCTCGGGCCGGGGCTCGGGCTCGGGCTTGACTTCAGGCTTCTCCTCGGGCTCGGGCTCGGGCTCGGCTGCGCTCCCAGTAGGCACTGGTGTCCCGGTCTTGGGAGATGTGGGTTCCCGGGAATGCTCATAGGAAACGGATCCAGCTTGCTGTGAACCTGGAGAGCAAAGGGAGGAGTCCTGTGCAGCAGGGAGGGCTGGCAGCACCCACGGTGGGGCTGTCCAATACCTCTGCTGTAACTCATGGGAGGGAGTGGGAATTCCCGGCTGAAACACTTCATCATGAGAGTCTGTCTCAGGGTATTTTCTAACAAGGGCAGTCCAGAGTGTTCAGCTATTTCAGAGCACAGGATTATGATAAAAGATGGCATTTTTTCAGTTATGTATATACAAACATCTGTGTAAAGAGTGACTTTTTGGGATAACATTTGGCTCCTCGCACTGGAACTGACAATTTGAGATCCTCAGTGCCACTGAAGCCTCAGTGTCCTGCCATCCTCTATGAAAATATGCCCATGTAGTAAATCTGGTTCACCTGTCAAAACTCCTCCTCTGCAGCTAGACCCAAAGGCTGCTCAGTCCTCCACAGCCTGGGCTAGGAATTGATGGAGTATCCACCTGATCAGGCAAAATATGGATGACCCTGATTCTGGCAGATCCTACTTGCCCCAAGGGCTTGGCTTGTCCTCTCAGGGCAGGTTCTTTGCATCTCGGCTAGAACCTTCACATATACATACTGAAAATCATGATAAAGAGAGCCTCTCTGTGCAGAGGGGATGTGCCCTCTCTTGTGTTCGCCCATGAGGGATGATTTAATATGGTTGTATCTGTATCTAATTTAATGAGATTACACATCTGACAATGAGCAAACATGTTGCTGTATAAAAATCCTCCTGTTCCATTAGAAAACAGCTATTCCACTGAATGCATTGTTGTGATAAATGGACAAATAAATCCATAAGGAAATGCCAGCTCACCTTCAGTGGCACTCTGCTCTAAAGACTCATCAGCCAACTCTCCGGCCAGGTGTCTCTTCTGCTGCCTGGAAAATAGAAGTGTTCGTGATAGACATCTCATGTATCGTGTTTGGAAAGCTGCAAGTAGTGGATATCTCTGCCTTAGGAACACAACTTTCTGAATATGTTTTTCTCTCCACTCACAATTCCAAGTAACAGAGGCAGCAGTGTCACCAAAATACTCATATCTCAGCAGAAAGAAATTGTGCCCACACAGATTCCAGTGAACAGACTGATATTGCAGTGGCATCAGCTCTGCTGGCATGAGAGCTGAATATTGTAATGGATCAGGATTTTATGTGAAAGGACAGCTGCCAACAAGATCAAGAAAATAGCCCATCTCCAAGAATATTTTCACTATTCTTGTGTAGCTTCCTATAAATCTGACAGTATTTATAGGTTAATCGTTTGATGTGTGCTCTTTACATAGTAGGAGGCACTTGCACCCTCAGACTGTGAAGGATCTTCAAGGAGACCAACAGTTTACTTCCAGGTATACTGGTTTACTTTTCCCTGTGGCTTAGACTTTCCCTGGAGGCTTAGACTCTTGCACAAGCTTTGGGACTCCTGCTAAACAGCCTGAGAACTTGCAGATTTCTTGTGACTGGAAATTGTAATCCAAACACCTGTCACAGTTTATGGAACAAAACAGAAATACAAACTCCAGCTTTGTTTCAGTGCCAGAGGTAAAAGCTACACCCAAATACTGTCCTTTCTCACAGCTGTGGGTTTTTTGGCTTTTCCTGTCTCTGGATATTTCACCTATCAGCACTGGAATTAACACTTAGCACTTGTCTCTCCACCTCCTTGTGCAGACTGGCAGTAGAGGAGCCAGGAGGGACCAGAAAGAATCTGAACTTCTGGTGCCTAGAGCAAAGGTTTTTCTTCTTTCATCCCTCTCCCTGCAGTTTCTTAACACTCCTCTTCCCTTCAGAGCTCCCTGTTGTTCCTGATCCCACAGACCTGATCCCCAGTCTCCCAGTACCTCTGGTTCTCTTGCTGCTTTGACAGCAGCTGGTTGGCTTCAGAGCCATGGCATTCATGGATGCTGACAGCTCTGGGAAGGCTGCTGGCATCCTCCAGCCTCTTCTTTTCCTTTATGATGAACTCATAGAGGTCTCGGCTGTGCTCACAGCAGAATCTCTGCAAGGTGGGAGAGCAGAGCCGTGAGCATGACCATTCCACAGCAAACCCCTGCGCATCCTTCCCACCAGCTTACGTCTTCCTTGTCCTCAGAGAAAGGGACATCCTCAGAGAAGGGGAATGGCCTCAGCAGGCTGCCGCAGTACTCACACATTGGCTCAGGATCTTCCTCTGCCTGCAGCGACAGCAGGGAGAGCAGGGAGGAAGGCTGTGGGTACCAGCCCCCAAATCCACGGGTTAGCATAGGGAAAGAGGACTTTGCTCAAAAAGCAACAAATGTGACAAAGCACCTAAGGGCACTCACAACAGGTCTGTGTCTGGGATATCTTGCAACAATTTAACTCAAAACATTAAGTTCAGGAAACCACCAAACCCAAAAGCAGGTCTGTTGTAAATAAATCAATAAATGCCCCTAAAGAAAGAGAATGACTGTGGCATTTATGAGCCCTGCTCCTTCCCAGGAAAGCTGAGAGCACAGAACACTGTGGCTGAGGATTTGAATGTTACAGAGAGAAAAAGTTCCTGATGTCTCCAGTTTGGGGAGTTTCTGAGGAAACACCAGCAGATTTGGTGACATCGAGCTGGTCACATCTGGCCAGATACAAACCAGGTTGGCTGCAGCGTATGTTTTGGGGATGGGTACTGGATATCCTGAAACAAAATTCCCTTGCTCCCCACCTTGTGCCTCGGATTAACTCTTTGGTGCCTTTTCTCTGCTAAGGGTTACAGGGGACTCCATGCCCTGCTTGTATTCTGTGACTGAAGCTATTTATATACGTTTTGTATCTGATTTAGACAGAGGCCAAAATTTTCTTCTGGGAAATTCTCAACAGAGGATGCAGCAGTGGGGAGAGGCTGCGCAGCCTCTTGCTGCTCAGGTGTGCACAGCCAGCGCCGTTTCAACAGCCTCGGAGAAGAAAACCTGTCATGAAGGGGCTCCTTTGCGGGCTCGGCAAAGGGCGTTCGTTCCATGTTTTCTACATGGAACGGTGTGAATGAAGCAGCAGGGAGCGCCCAGCCCCAACTGACCTCGTGGTGTACGTTTGCCTGCGAGGACTCGGGTCTGTAGGCCAGGAGGGTGGGCAGGCCCGCGGGGGTCGGCTGCGGGCCGCCGCGCTCGGTCCTGGTCCTGCCGTCCCGGTGCTGCGCGCCTGCCGAGGCCCGGAGTTGCTGCCTCTGTCAGGAGCAAGGAGCTGAGGGTGACATGCATTACCAAAGCCGACGTGACTGCCTGTTCGGACACGACCTGTCTGCACCTGGAACACCTGCCCGAGCGGATTCCTTGCACCTGTGTCACACGCTTGTCACACACCTGCTCCTGATATCTCCCGTAGGACTGGGCGCTGTCTAACCTCCCCAAGGAATCTGCACATACAGCTCGGAGAACAAAAGAGAGAAAACCGTCTTGTGCAAACCCAGCCAAGTTTGGATTCCCCTCGGGAGAGCAGGGGAGTGCTACTTCACTTGTGCTGTCTGTAAGAATTCGCAGTGTCTTACGAGCACGTGAGTTCCACAACAGAGTAAGTCAGCCTCAGTTATTTTTCAAACGGAAAGAGCATGTGGAGGTGCAGCCAGCGGGGTCAGTGGCTCACCTTGTGTCGGTGCTGAGAAGTCATAGCACTGCGAGATCACTTCCATGGCTTCCTGGGACCGCCGCAGCCCTGGGCTCTGTCTGCGGCACGACGGAGCCCAGTGCCTGTCCCGACAGCAGAGGGCCGGCGAGGCACGGCCACGGGCACGGCCCCCTCCAGTTGTGCTGTATTCGCTCCAAACTCTTCAGTCCCGTGACACTTGCATTTTAATTTGTGCTTGAAGTGGAAGTAGTTTTTAGGGAGAACTCTAGCGACAGAAAAGTTACTTCTCAGGCACAGCTCTTGCTTGCTAGGTATCACCTTCCGCAGCAGATGCTCCTGGTGGGCTGGAGAGCAGCCAAGATGCTGCTGGGCACCTGCCAGGTGCTGTAGCCTGCTGCGAACTCTGTCCGGACACGCTTCACCATCCCTTTCAAGGCTGAGAGCTTAAAAGGGGTCAGTTCTGTTCAGAGAACCAGGCAGGCCTCAGTAACCTTTTCTGAATGTCATGAGAAACTGTCACACCTTTACTGATGTCACCCTTGGAAGTCCTATCAGCTGCCTTGGGAAGAAAACCTGAAACCTGAGAGAATGCTGAAATGAATGTCACCTGTTCACTCACTGACCTGAACTGGAAACACCTCACTTCTTGACAGTGCCAGCTGAGGTATTCCTTATTTGAAATCCAGTTTCAGTCAGAAAAGACGCAAGGTGATGGGTTGTTTTGGTTTGGGTTTTTTTTTGAGGTGAGGTCTAACAAGAGTTTGCCATTCTTTCAGAACTGAGTGGTGTGGACAGACCTAATAATAATATGTGTTAACTTATCTAATGTGAGTTATAGGTAACACTGGAGTAATTAATTAATCCTGCTATATTCAAAGACATGGTTCAGAGTTTTGTTTTACACAAAACACCTCTTACGTCCCAATTGTCAGTAATAAAATTATCTTCCAATATAAGTTTTGCTGAAGCACAGGAAAATTAATCAAATCCTTGGGAATTCTTGCTTAAATCCAGATGAAAGCACAGGTGGTAACACCTGTTGGAGCCACAGCATGACTTTGATCCTGCTTAAGCACGAGGCAATTAGTTCATCAGGCTGATGCGGCTGGAGTTCTGCCAGCACCGTGTGAGACTAGATGCAGAATCTTTAATTGTTGGTATTCAGTGCTTAGAGAGTAATTGCTGGGGAGGTTTCTTCCATGGTCACTTCAAAGTTCTTGAGGCCAGACTGAGCTTCCCTTCACTGAGGCCAAACTTGTTCTTGTGCACTTTTCTGGGGGCTGCTGCTACATGCTGGTGACAGCTGCTCAGGGCTTGGACATAATGCCAGAGCTCTCCCAGGAGGAACACTGTCAGGACTCGTTTTCCTCCTTTTGTATTGTATTTATTCACACCAAGCTTAATCTGTCACTTTACCTGCAAGTTTGCATTACTGTGATGTTTCCCCCTGCCAGTGTCACCTTGCGGCTCACTGCCTCCTCCAAACAGCGCACGGCCGAGATTCAGCACAGCCATATGTGGAGCTGGTATTTGCTGCCAGTGATTCAGGCAGAACATTCCCATGGCAGAGGGAGAGCTGCAGGCAGAGTCAGTTGTGGTGACAGCCCCATGATTCAGTTGCACAGGTCAGGCTGTCACCGTTGTCCCTGGGACTCACATCCCCACCCAGTTCCTCTGCTCGTGCTGCATAGTGGCTGTGTCTGGCAATACGGCTGCGAGGTGGCAGGGCAGGGACCCTGCCGGGGAGAGGCAGCCCACACCAGGGGATCCCAGTTGATCCAGCAAGGCCAAGCAGCTATCACGCACTCATGTGTTAGCACAGCTCCTCAGTGTAGGTTTTGCAAAATATTTATTGCAAAATAAAAGAAATATGGCAACAAAATTTAAATAGCAAATGACACGACACTGGCCATAAGGCTCTTGCTATATTATGAATCTTTTACAATAATCAATAGTAGAATGTGTCCCAGGGCAGCTGCACATGGACAGCCCAGGTCTGTGTCACTGGCTCCAGCCATCTGTGATCTGTGAGACTTGTGCCTCCTGCTTGCACCTGTACCTGGCCCGATTCCCCCAAATCAGACAGGAGCCAGCACCTCCCATGCTCTGTGAAATGTGCCATGCCATACCCCAGCCCCTCCTCTCCTTTTTCCTTTTAAAGCAACCACAGCTGACCCAGTGCCCTTCCCTTCCGTAAGGTAGCAAGGAATGGAGAAACATTGCTGAAGTACCTACTGCTCCCCTTTGAGTCACAGCTTCTCCTGTGAGAGATTGCGTGGATTTCTTTCCTTTCTCACCTACTAGGAAAGGACAGGCAGCCAGGGAGGAGTACAGAGAGATTGTCAGAGCAGTCAGGGGTCAGGTTAGGAACGCTAAAGCCTGATAGACTTAAATCTGGACAGGGGTGTCAAGGGCAACAAGCAAAGCCTCTATAGGTATATCAGTGATAAAAGGAAGGCTTGGGAGAACATGGGCCCTCTCTGGAAGGAAACAGGATACCTGGTTACCTGGGACATGGAGAAGGCTGAGGTACTCAGCCATGTTTCTGTCTCAGCCTTCATGGCAAGCTGCTCCAGCCACAGTGCCCAGTTTGCAGGAGGCAAAGGCAGGGAGGAGGAGAACAAAGAACTGCCCACAGTAGGAGAGGCTTGGGGTCAACAAAGTCTAAGGGACCTGAAGGTGCGCAAGTCCATGGGACCTGATGAGATGGGTTCAGAGGGACTGCTGGAGGAAGTGGCTTGGCCACTATCCATCATATTTGAGAAGCTGTGGCAGTCCAGAGAAGTTCTCACTGACTGCAAAAGGGGAAACATAACCCCCCCCCCTTTTTTAGCGAAAGGAATAAGGAAGACCCAGAGAACTACAGGTGGTAAGTCTCACCTCAGCGCCTGGAAAGAGCTTGGAGCAGATCCTCCTCAAAACTATGCTAAGGCACACGGAAAATAAGGAGGTGATTGGTGATAGCCAATGTGGCTTCACTAAGGGCAAATCATGAGAACTTAGAGCTCCTTCCAGTGCCTAAAGGTGCTACAAGAGAGCTGGAGAGGGACTTTGGACAAGGGCCTGGAGTCACAGGACAAGGGAGAATGGCTTCCCACTGCCAAGGGGCAGGATTAGATGAGATATTGGGAAGAAATTGTTCCCTGTGAGGATGGGGAGGCCCTGGCACAGGTTGCCCAGAGAAGCTGTGGCTGCCCCATCCCTGGAAGTGTCCAAGGCCAGGTTGGGCAGGGCTTGGAGCAACCTGGGATAGTGGGAGGTGTCCCTGCCCATGGGAGCAGGATTGGAATAGATGACAGGCTCTTCCAACCCAAACCCTTCTGTGATACTAAAGCCTGTTATTAAAGCTCACCAGTGACAGAGGGAGTCTGTACTGCTGCTGAAAGGGTTTTTAGCTGTGCTCCAAATAGGAGCCTCTTAAGCCACATATCTAATGGAAGCACTCTTATATAAAATATAATTAAATTATAAAAGGTAACTGTGTGTGTGTAATCTTCCTAAGGCACCCAAAAATTTCAAAAGACCTTGTCCCACTCATGTTACTTACAACACACTCTCCTTCTTCTTCTGCCCAAAGTTACAACTGTTGGCTAGTCAGTAACCTTAGCATACATGATGACATAGTTGAACAGCATAAAAAACAGGAACCAAAACCAAACCCTGGTGAAGGTAAAGCACTACATCCAGACAGCTCAAGTCTCACTAGCGATGCATCACGGGCAACACATAGAAATTGTCACGTTAATGCCGAGGTTTCCGTTGTCAGCAAAAAGGTGTGCAGTAGCTGTATCAAAAACGAGGCAGTTGCTGTTGCGGATGGCCACAGACACGCCGTCATGGATGGAGCAGGGAGATGCCTCCCAGGTCAGCCGGTGGCAGCTGCCATGCAGCTCCAGTCTGTACTGAAAGTTCTCTGCCTGCTTACGGGTGCCAATGAGCAGCACGGTGGCAAAAAACTGCTGGTGACCTTCACACTTCTCCTGTTTCTTCAGCACCAGCATGAAGTGGTGACCAAAGCATGACTGCATCATCACCCAGTCCACTGCCCCTGGCAGGTTAATGTCTGTGGCAAGAAAAATGATGTCTTCTCCCTGAAGGGTGGTAATGGTTTTGTGGGCATGCATGAGGTGGGACATCACGGCTTCCAAGGATCCCTCCCAGTCACAGGAGGTACCAGGGCATGGGCAGGAGTAGGGACGGTACTCACAGATGGCTTCATGTTTTGGCTTTTCTGTGTGGTGGAGTGTCAGGGAGCAGCCTGTTGTGGCATACTGGAAAGAGACCAAACACAAGCCATCAGGAAAGGCACCAGCACTAGTGTTCGCTGCTCCCACCCGTCAACTGGAAACACTGGTGATCAACCAAAGCTCTTGTGCTCATTGCAAATTTTACATTACTTCTATGTAGCCCTGGATGCAAGCTGAGCTTTACTTAGTTTTTGTTTCCACTTAAAATGGATTCTTCTTGTCTTTTGTGGCTGGTTTTTTCCTAACGCAAGCACTTAGATAAAATGGGCTGTAAGGCTGAGTTGTAGTTAGATCTGCTGTTGCAGTTAGATCTGATCCGTCCAGATCAGCTGGAGAGGTCCTGGTTTGTGTTTTCCTTTTCTTTAAAAAAAACAGAGGATTCTAGTTTCAACAACTGGGGTGATGGGTGGGTGTCCTCTGCAGGGAGATCGCGGGGGTGGTCTGGGGACAGGGATGCTGGGGGTGATGGGTGGGGGTTTTCCGCAGGAGAACAGCGATTCGGGGGTGGTCCGGGTAGCCCTAAAGGGCCTCCCGGACCTCCGTCCATCCCCGTCCTCCTGCCCAGCCCCTCATCCTTACCTTGCACGGGAAGAGGACAGCCGAGGCCACCTTCTCCATGGCCAGGTTCCTGATGTTGGGGGTGAGGGAGCCCCGGCAGGTGGGACAGAGGCTCAGCTGCTGCCGGCATTGCTTGCACACCAGGTGCCCGGCCTGGCACTGGAGGATGGGCGGCAGCACATAGTCGAAGCAGATGGGGCACTCGAAGAGCGAGGTCAGCTCCTGCTGCTGCTGCTGTTGCTGCTGCGGGGGGGGAGGAAGAGGGGGAGGAGGGGGAGGCGGCAGAGAAGCCCCGCCGGTCACCGGCAGGACGGCGGCGGGGGACGCGGCGTGCTGCTGCTGCTTCCCGCAGGGCTTGCTAGGGCCGGGGCCGGCGGAGGACGGGCGGCTCATCTCGCCTCGGCACTGCCACCACCATCGGGCCGCGATGGGCAGGGGGAGGACGGGGAGAGATGGGGGCAGGAGGAGGAGGAGGAGGAGGAGGAGGAAGAGGAGGATGGACGGGGCGGTGCGGGGCGAGCGGCGGCTGCGCACGGCCNTGCCCCTTCCTGGGGACCGTGCCGCCTCATGGGGACCGTGCCGCCTCATGGGGACCGTGCCTCTTCCTGGGGAGCATGCCCCTTCCTGGGGACCGTGTCCCCTCACCGGGACCGTGCCCCCTCGTTGGGACCGTGCCCGCTCCCGGGACCGCCCGCTCCCGCCGGGCTCTGTGGGGGCTGCGCCCCTCACCAGGCCCACCCGTCCTCGCGGGGCTGCCTGCTGTGACCGGGGCTGTTGCCCCTCCTGGCCATGAGAAGGACCAATAAAAGATGTTTTGATCTGATGTAAAATGTTCTGTAGAATGAGGTCCATTTTTTGCTCTGATTTTACACTTGGGGACCAGACAAGGGAGGACGTTGGGCTGGTTTCATTCCCCAGATAAAAAAAACAAAGGTTGAGTGAAAAAACCCGATAGTTTAAATATCTGTTTCGGTAGCACTGGAAAAGTGAATCACAGAACAATAGAACCACAGAATAATTTAGGTTGGAAAATAAGATCATTAAGTCAAACCATCAATCTAGCACTGCCAGGGCCGCCACTTACTGATGTCCCTCAGCACCACATCTCCATGTCTGTTAAATCCCTCCAGGAATCACAGAATCACAGGGTGGTTTGGGTCAAAAGGGCGCTTAAAGCCTGTCTTGTTCTACCTCCTGCCGTGGGCAGGGATACCTTCCATAGACCAGGTTGCTCCAAGCCCCATCCAACCTGGCCTTGAGCCCTTCCAACATTATTTTCCCCAGAGTTCTCCTTGCAATCTGGCTCCAAGGCTTCTTGCCTATGAACAAAGCAATGCTATGTTCTGAGATACCCACACAGAGAGTTTTTGACCATTTAACCAAAGTGTGTTACCTGTGGCCCGGTCCTTGCAGGAGAGGGGCCTTATTGCCAGGGGCTCTAGTAGTTGTTTGCGCCACAAGGTGAAGTCATGCATGATGCACAAACGTGGCATACATTTCACTTCACGTGCCTGGATTTGTTCGAGTTCTTGGCTGTGTAACCCCTGATCCCACACAAAATATTACAGGGCATGACAGCACCACTGAGCATCAGTGGGATGTGTGGGGGCATTGCAAGGTTTATTTGTCTTTTGCAAATAATTTTTGTAGAAATGAAAACCTGTAGCTGTTGTCAGGAGGACAGCACTTCCTGAGGTGCCAGAACTTGGGGAGTTTTCAGAGAAATTTGACTAACACCCAGACTATGTCTTTATTGCTGCTTATTCCTAACTCATCACTAAGCATGATGTGACCTGGAAGGAATCAGTGAGAGCTCAATTCTGATAGATGAAAATGATCAGCTGAAATACAGCCCCCATGGCTAGAAGACTATAAAAGGATGTGAAGATGTGGGGGCAGTGGGATGGAAGCCCGAGGGAGGCAGCGAGGGCGTGCACTCCCACAGATGGTGTGGCTGGGTTTAGCTGGGTCTAGCCTGGTTTCTCTTCCTTTTTCTGCTTTTTGCAATCATACTTTGTGAGTGGATGGGGAGCAGGGTACGAGGTGGGACATGGGGGTCTGGGGCTGTGGCGCTGCTGAAGGGATGGGGACCCTGCTCCTGGCATTCCATTCCCCATCCCGTGCTGGTGGCCAGAGTCACCAGTGCTGTCATGGCACAGCGATGGGCTGGTGCATCCCCTGCAGCCCTGGGGCCCTCTGTCCCTGTCTCTGGGGCTGTGGGAGCCCGGGGACTGCAGCACTTGGGCTGAGCAACCGCTCCACAGTGGGGAAGCCACGTGCTCAGGGGTGCCCCGAATTGAGCAGAAACCAAATGGGGGCAGTGGCAGGTGCAGACCCCATGTCAGCTGTAACCAGCATCTCCTCATCCTGGCCCGACACACTAAGGGTGTGACTAACAGGTCATTTTAGAGCGATGACAATGAAAAAGGAAGTTGACAGTGGTTTCTGTGAGTAAGAAGTGATATGCCCTGCCTGTGCTTGCCAGGCTAATGCAGGGTGCCAGGTTTTGGCAATGGCAGTAAAATCAGTGAACCCCAGAACCCTAGAAAGGTTTGGGTTGGAACAGCCCTCTAAGACCCAAATCTAACATTCCCCAGCACTGCCACGGCTGCCACTAAGCCATGTTCCCGAGTGCCACATCTGCACAGCTTTTAAATCCCTGCAGGGATGGGGACTCCACCGCTGCCCTGGGCAGCCTGTGCTAGGGCTTGACTATTTCATTTTCCTGTCAGCTGTCATGGGAAGTAGGAGAGCCTGCATCCTACCACCTGGAAAAAGTGTGCAGCGGGGCAGGATTGCTAGTCACTGTTCCTCACCAGTGCACACTTTGGCAGTGGGTGTGATGCCTTATGGACAGGGTAGGGTATCCCTTCAATGCATCAAAGGCTGTTTAACTGGGGAAGAGTCTGTTGTCCTCGAGACTGCAGTGACCAGTCGAGTTGGCAGTGTGTGGGAGATGCTGGTACCCTTCAGGAGCAGGGGTCTATTCTGCTCACTCCTCAGAATAAGGGGTCTGTCCCATTCCAGTTGATGGTCGCACCTGCCCACTTGGTCCTGATTGCCATCTCCAGGGCTGGACACCTCTTCCCTGGGCTGCAGGGGTCTTCTCTTTGAGCCTCTTCCCAGTGATGCGAATGAGTGTCTGAAGAGGAAATGAAAAAAAAAAAGTCTAAAAAATGTCTAAAAAAACCACTCCCCCTCAAAAAGGTTTCAGTGAAGCTTAAAAGCAGAAGCTTCTGCAGCTGTATTGGTGTATATGTGCTGCCGTCCTGCCCCAGGGAGCTGGGGGAGCTCTGGCAGGGCCTCCCGAGCTGCGGACTGCCCCTGCACCATGGGCTCCCCCGGGAAATTCCAATGCTCTAAATGCACCTCTGGGCTCTTTGCCCAGTGTGTTTGCATATTGCTTTTCTGAGCTGATGTTCAGATAGTATCTGTGGCCACACCAGGTATCATGACAGTTGATCTTGAATCACTCTGCTTCCCTGTAGCTTTGCCCTTTAGTTTCAAGGTTCTGACTTCACTCTAAATGCTGCAGTGAAAGGGGAGCAAGGAGGGCAGCACCCAGCAAGGAAGGTAAGTGATGCACAGCAGCAGAGAAACAAGAACCTTGCACCTCAGGCATGAAACCTGGTTCACAACCCAAGTGTGCTACAGGAACAGTTTATCCCTCCTGAGGGGATGTGAAACTTGGTGGGAAACACGAGGGCAATGGTGGCACCTGGTGCTGAGCAGGAAGACAGACCAGCTTCAGTCAGCCACTGAAAGCAGGCAGGTGGCCCCTGCTGCATGCCAGCCTCACTCTGTTGGTGTGCTGGTTTTGTCTGGCATAGAATTCATTGTCTTCCCAGGGTCTGGTATGGAGCTCTGTTTTGGATTTGTGCTGAACACAGGGTCAGTAATACAGAGATGTTTTTGTCATTGCTGAACAGTGCTTATACAGAGCCAAGGCTTTCTGTTTCTGTTCGTCCGACTGCCATGCTGGTGAGGAAGTTCGGAGTGCATGGGAGGCTGGGAGACAGCACAGCCAGGACAGGGCACCCAAAATGAGCAAAGGGATATTCTAGACTGTATGACATCATGCTCAGTATATAAAGTGGGGGGAAGAAAGGGAAAGAGTTGGGGACGTTTTGAGTATGGTGTTTGTCTTCCCAAGTCACCGTTGCATGTGATGGGGTTCTGCTCTCCTGGAGGTGGCTGAACACTTGTCTGCCTGTGGGTAGCAGTGAATTAATTCTTTGTTTTCCTTAGCTTCTGTGTGTGGCTTTTGCCTTTCCTATTTAACTGTCTTTACCTCCACCCATGGGTTCTCCAGCTTTTACCCTTCCAATTCTCTCCCTGATCCTGCTGGTGGGGCAGTGAGTGAGCAGCTGTGCAAGGGTTGAGGGCTGGATGGGGTAGAACAAGAGCAGCTGAAGAGAAGCCTATTATAAATTTTGAATTAATCATTAAACTCTCATGCCTCCTGGTATGTTTAAACTTTGTGTTGAGTATTTAACACAGGAATGACAGTTGTCTGTGCTGCCCATACCTCAGTGCCTGGTAAGCCTGGCTCCGTACCTATTGTCAAGTGGGCTGTTTGGGTCTGCTCCTGCTGCCCGCTGTAGAAGTACAGGTGGAAGATTCTCTCGGATTTCCAGTCGGAGAGCAGCCGGCTGTCGGTGCCGAAGAGCACGCTGTGCCTGCCCAGGACACTGCACAGCCACACGGGCAGCCGAGGTGTCCGCAGCCTGGGGCTCACCTGGGCAGGGGAACCCTTGCCAGGAACCCGGGCTGTGCCAAGCCCAGGTGTCTGGTGTGGGTCCCGCTGGCCATGGGGCTGCCCCTATGCTCACCTGCTGCTCCACCAGCGCCTGCTCCCAGCGCAGGAAGCCCACGGGGCCCCGCTGCCACCGGGCCTCACTGTCCCCATCCCCAGCACCAGGCCCCGGCTCCAGGCTGCCGCCAAGCTCCCGCAGGCTCGCTCGTCCCGTCAGGAGCAGGCTGAGCACGGCCTGTGGGGAAACAGCCCACCGTCACACCATGGGGACACAGAACAATCCCCTTTGCAGGTGATGTCCTGTTCCCAGCTCTGTCATGCATGTCACAAACAGGGGAATGGCAGGCTGGCAGTGGCTTTTTAAAAATTATTGTTACTATCATCATCATCTTCATCATCATCTGTTTTTTAAGTGCACAGCCATGATTAAAATTGCAAAGTATTTTTTTATGACTGTATGCTTCTTTTATCTTTGGATTCATTAACAAAGTGGTAAGTTTTTCCTAATTCAAATGTGGTAATAATAAAACCAGAAAGCTTGAGACATGTGGCTGATCCTACCTCTGTGCAGGTGATGTTTCCAGAACTGATTTTCAACAGAGGAGTTGTGTCACCCAAATCCTCTTGGACCCTGTATGGCCAAGCACAGATTATCAGGACAGCACTGGGCCTGTGCCAGAAGCAACACTGTATGTCCCTGCCTGACCAACGGGAATGGAAGGAAAGAAAAAGCCATTCCAGAAGATGTAACCAAACTACAGGAAAATGTTTAAAAAGCGAAATATACCTTTTAAGTGTCCTAGAGAAAAGTAAACTGTATAAAAATAGGATCACTCCATGGCTTCCTTCACCTTTGAACTGGAAAAAGAAATAAGGGATCACAGGGGAAGAATTATGGCCAGTAAATCATGTTTAATTAAAACAATTCCTCTGCTTTAATATAGCCTTAGGTGAGTGTGTTGAGTTAGATGAGTAAGGTGTTATTCCAGGAAGATTTTATAACTAATTTTGTTGAATAGTATCAGGTGAAAAAAGAAGAAACTTCCAGTTGTTGGCTAAATGGGTTTTGTAAAATTTTTTCCCATATTTTTGCTGATCCTGCAAGGAATCACGTCCTGTATTTGAATAATGTACAGAATGCTGCCCTTTTTACCCAGCGTTTGTGGGCTGAGAGCTGGAATACTGGGTAAAGTCACAGGGATTTATGTGAAAGCAGGATCCCTTCCCATAGGAAAGGCTGGAAACGATCTGTTAACTAACTGTACATTAACTGTGTGAATGTCCTGATGATGATGACATTGTTGTGTCCAAAATGCCCAATTTGAATAGGAAATAAGATGTAATTTAGCAAGAAAATAACTTGTATAAAGCAGTTATCCCCACTTACACAATTTAAGTGATCAGAGATGAATCCCTGAGCAGCGGCTTTCTCCGAGAACTCAAATAGACGGATCTGTTGGGCATGAGCATGGGGAGGGTGGTGTAAAGGAGACATGAATTAAATAAAAAAATGGAGCTTTTGAATCCTATGGTTCCATTAGTCAAGTGAAAAAACAATGCAAGGGTTTGCTCTGCCCCTTCCCCAGCTGTGGACTCTGGATCTATGCAGGGATTCAGGGGAACAGCTTTGTGCTCATGGGATTCTCCTTTTTGCAGGAGAAGGAAGATGGGCCTTTGGTGAAGGGGAGGTGGATGTGTCACGGACTGCTCCAAGACCCTGGTCTGGAGTGACCACTGTTTGTGGGGCACCGTGAGGGAGCAAGTGTAGGAGATTCTATGTTTCAGGCCAAAGGTGTCTTTAAGGAAAATCCCGTTGGCAGAAAACGGTCCCATACTCACTCTCTCCGTGAAGCTGTTGGCTCTGTAGCCTCCATGTGACATCACAGTGACAGGGGTGGTGATGAGGCAGACGATGGCTCTGCTGCCTCCTCCTGCTGCCCACAGGGTCTCTGCCAGGGCCGCGGCCAGTGCCTGCCCCTGCTCCCACCGCCCAACGCGGCATAGCCTGTGCCAAGGGGAACCCGGGGGCTGTAACTGTGGCACCAGGGAGGTGGGGGGCACATGCCACTCTCCCAAAATCAGAGGATTTGGTGGCAAGAAGCCTTGCCTAGGGATCAGCCAAGGCTTCTCTCCCAGTGCAAATCCCTGCCTGTAGCTGCACACCTGAACCTGGATCTGGTTTGGCTGAACCCAGGGGCTGATGCTGGTTTGTCTGAGACCAAGCAATGCACGGAAATAGTTCTCATGTGTCCCGAGGCCCAGCAACTTACCTTTCCAGGTGAGTACATTCTGTCTCTCTTGTGAAGAGCAGGTATGTGATGATGTGTGCTTGTACAGCCACCAGAATGGCTCTTGTTCCTCCCTGGGAACAGAAAAACAACCCCTGCCGTCTGAGGAGTCTGAATGAGCACTTGCTATTCCCAGCAGTCCCTGGCCAGTGGGACAACAAGAAGCCTTTATGGAGAAGAAGCGGCAGGGCAGCCCTGCCCATGTGCTGGGGGCAGCAGGGATCGTGTGGATGGGTGCCCTCCCTCCCTCCCTTCCTCCCTCTGTTGCAGCACTCCATCCCAGGGAAGGGCACCCAGCTGCAGGCACCATGTGTGCTCGGAAGCCTCATGGTTTCTTTTTTTTCCCCTCCAACCTAGCAGCAAAGGAACAGAGATTCTGAGGCAGCCCAGGGTTGACATGAGGCCATGTATGGGAATGCCTGTGCCCTCTCCCCACCGAGCTGACACACACATCAGGGCTGTGGTCCCTCTGCAGACACAGAGCTTCGGAATGCAGGAAGCAGCACTCGTGGTTGTACCCAGCGTGTCAGGCTCCAGACAAGCTTAAGGGATTTACAATTTAAGTGTGTATCTTGGCCTTCTGCTTTTTGGGTGCAGTGTTGTGATGGTAAATAAGGAAGGAAAAAACCTTCCTCTCAGAAAATGATAGTCCAGGTGACTTCACTTATTGGATGTGTTGGTGGGGCAGGAAGAATTAGGTAAGTCTAATTCTCGGAAAAGAAACAGGCGTTTTGCAGCCTGCTGCCTCTCTTCTGATCCCTCCCCGGGAGCATCACACACCAGGGTATCACAGTCCATGCCACCAGCCAGCTGTCCTGTCCCATCCCACTCCAGCTTTGGGCCAGCACTCCCCTGCAAGGACAGCTGTGGAGGGGCTGCAGCTGGAGCCCCTGCAGGCTGCCTGGTGGGAAAAGCTCAGCCCAGCAGGTGGGCACAGTGCACAGTACAGGTGTGCGCGGTACAGGTGTGTGCGGTGCAGGTGTGCGCGGTGCAGGTGTATGGGGTATAGGTGTGTGGGGTGCAGGTGTGTGGGATGCAGGTGTGTGCGGTGCAGGTGTGCACAGTACAGGTGTGCACGGTACAGGTGTATGGGGTATAGGTGTGTGGGGTATAGGTGTGCAGGGTACAGGTGTGCAGGGTGCAGGTGTGGGGGGGTACAGGTGTGTAGGGTACAGGTGTGCGGGGTACAGGTGTGCATGGTACAGGTGTGTGGGGTACAGGTGTGCAGGGTATAGGTATGCGGGGTGCAGGTATGTGGGGTGCAGGTGTGCGGGGTACAGCTGTGTGGGGTACAGCTGTGTGGGATATAGCTGTGTGGGATACAGCTGTGCGCAGTACAGGTGTGTGCGGTGCAGGTGTGCATGGTACAGGTGTGCAGGGTACAGCTGTGCGCAGTACAGGTGTGTGGGGTACAGGTGTGTGGGATACAGGTGTGGACAGTGCAGGTGTGTGTGTTGCACCACTGCCGGCTCCCGCAAGTGTCTGAGACACCAAGCAGCTGGTGCCAGTCGCTGTGCCACACTTTTACCTTTCCTGCCTCCAGCGCGTAGGCCAGATCGGAGCGTGGTGGGCGGAACCTGAAATGTGCTGCTGCCCACTCGCAGCTAAAGAGGGGTGTCATGTTCCCAAACAGCAGCTTCTGCAGCCTCTGTGAGGAGGAGGCAGAGGGACAACGGTCAGATCTCTCATCCCAGCATGAAGGGTATGTAACGTCAGGGGGTCTTGGGGTGCAGGTGCAGTGCGTGTGCCCACAGCCAGAGCAGTGTCACACTATCTGCCTAAAGCCAGGCCTCACAGCTTCAGAGCAAAGGTGATGTTTAAGCTCAAGGCAGGGACTTCGCTTAGCACTCAGCCACTCTGGTAAAGCTTGGCTGTCGTGTGTAATAACTTACGTTTGGGTACAGTGCACATTCTGGGGAAGATTGCACTGGGGCCCATCCTGCCATCTCCCGCAGAACTGCAAAGCTGCTGGACAACAGCACCTGCCAGCAGTGCTTTTGGGGCCAGGCACTTGACAAGAGCTGAAATCCATCACTCATGGTGTTGAAGGCCCTTTCCAACCCAAACACTTCTATGATTCCATGATCCTGCCTCCTGTCCTGAGGCTGTTTGTCAGGGAAGCCCCAAAGCGCAGGGAAACATTGCCTGCTGTCATTTGACTGGCTCTCTCCTGAGAATTATTGCTTGTCAGCTTTGAAGTTGCACTCCAGCCATGATTGTTAAGAGTCTCCTAAATAATCCATCCCCACTCCACACTCTGTTCAGCTGACAGCAGGCTGAAGCCTGCAGCCAGAATGCCAGGAAAGGCTCCGCAGTCTCTTTCCCTCCAGGAGATTCAATTACAGCTCATACTTAATTCAGCAGGCAGCTCACCATTGCTGTGTCCAGGGAGACAGGGCGGCCACCCATGCCCTGAGGGAGCAGGAGGGGCTGGGGGACAGTGGAGAGGGGCTGCGACTCTGGGGACTCCCCAGCTCCAGGTGGTCCATTGGCAGCACTGCTCTGTCCTTGCTGCAGGGAGAGGAGCAAACAGTGCATCACCGCAGGGCTGCTACGTCCATGCACCAAAAGCTCCCCCCAATAGTCCCAGAGTGGGCACAAGGCCTGGCCGGAGGATGACAGGGGGATGGGGGCACGTGCTGCCCTGTAACATGGGTGCCCTTGACTTCTAGCTGTTTTCAGACATTCCAAACACATCCCTACGAACTAATGATTGGAGCAGGGAGTAGCGCTGTTTTAGTAGCTGTTTGTGTGAATAACAGGGAATATCCTTCAGTGCCTCCCAAACTAAGGGCACAGCAGGTTTTCCAAATACTTATATTTTGAAGATCCTAGTTTGGTTTCTTCTTTCATGTATTCTAAAACTCGCCATGAAAACCATTAGTTTTCAACAGAAAGGTTAATCATGTGTTGGACTGGTCTGCCCCTTTGATTTTGAAATATCTGAAGAAAAATCTCTGTTTCTCAAAGGAGCAGCATGAGAAATGAATCTCCACAGAGACCTGGGCTGCAAGTATGGATGTGTGACCTTCTCAGTGTGTCAACCAAGGACAGCCCAAAACTCACCAGACAAACAGAAAATGTTACCTTTGGAAAAGGAGATACCTGATGAGTTGTGCCATTGATTTCCAAGCTGAAACCGTAACATAAAGTACAAATTAAAAAAAATGACAGAATTGCTCCACATTTCTAGAATGTGGAGAAAATGGAGTCCAGCCAGAAGGGAACCCCAGAACAAAGGAAGAGTAAGAGTTGTAGCACTTATATTACTGAGTACATGAGGACCTTTGGTCATTGTCACTTAAGTTTTGTAATAAAATATAACTTTAAAAATTATATTAAATAACCACCTGGAATTAAAACTGTGATAAAGAAGCAGAATAAAAATCTTACCCATGGAAACGAAAGATTTCTCTCCATTTGCTCAGATCACGGATTCTGCTGGTGATCTCCTGCAGCTCTGCTGGCGCAGCGCGCTCAGCCCCGCGGTCATCCATGGCCGCCGCGCTCCGCTCGGGCGGTGCTGCGGGCCGGGGCCCCGGAGCTGCTGGGGAGCAGCTCCCGGAGCCTCCCTGAGCCTCCCGCCGCCCCGGGGCTTGCGGCAGCCCCCCTGACATGGAGCCTAGCTGCCGGGAGAGCCCGTCCCGGCCCGCGCTGCGCCGGCAGCATCAATGTTTAATGCCAGCAGCGCCGAGCGGGGGTGACGGCAGCGACGGCTGCTCGGGGGGGCTGCCTGCGGGGCAGGAGCGAGCGGCAGCAGCAGGGGCATTTTTGTAGATGAAAGGACTCTAGGGTCTGTGCTCGGGCTCCCCCCGGGTGCTTTCTGGGGCTCCCTCAGGGTCCATGCTGGGGGCTCCCTGATGGTTTGCACTGGGCAGGCACAGTGCTCTGACACTTTCAGTAGGTCAAACACACAAACATTGTATTAATTTTATTTTGTTGTTAAGAAGTTGCTGTTTGCCTTAGGAATATCTGGGATGATGCTCGGGCACAGGGTGGGGTGCTCGGGTGCTCGGGCTGGGCTCTGGGCGCAGTGACCGCTGTGAGGACAGCAAAGGAATGGGTTTGGGTTTGCTGTCTAGTAAACAATACCACGAGATGCAATACAAATTATGTTTTTAAAACATACATTAACATTAGGACGAATATGTATATAGATTAAGAAGAAAATGATGAGAACAAGTTGGGGGTCATGCTGACTTGCAGAAGCCTTTCCACATTGTTAAAATCCAGGGAGATGCAGAGTCAGAGCTGCCCCAGGAAAGGAAACAGTTGATGAACCTTGACAATAACCCAGCAGTGTTTTGCCATTCACAGTAAAATATAAAAAAGCATAAAAAATTACATCAAAGTCAATAAGGTCTCGTGAGCTGGTAGATCCTGAAGCACAGAGGACTCTGATTCCTTGTACGTGGGCCTGATCTGTACCTGGGGACTGAGTGGATGCTGTGTGGGATTGCTCCTCACCTCCAGCTGGTGGGATTGCTCCTCACCTCCAGCTGGTGGGATTGCTCATCACCTACAGGTGGGTGCAGACCCCACAGATAAATAGGGCAGGGGCTCTCCACCCCTGTTTGCTCTGAAGGCTATTTCTGTGTCCTGTGAGGAGCACCTCATCTCCAAGGCACCCAGGTAACCCCACAGAGGTAGTGTTTGGTGGCACAGTTCTCCTGTGCTCTGCCTGTCCATAGCTGGGCTGGCTCTGCTTGGGGAAGCACCTGTTGCTTTAGCTGACTTGAGGATATTTAGGGGGGTGAGGGCTGATGCGTCTGTCCGTTCTGGCTTCCCCTGCCAGACCCTCACATGTTTGTTCCTCGGTCCTTGCTGAGCTGCTGCCTGCATGGGAGCCTGTCTGTTGTGTCACTGCTGCTCTTTGCCAGGGCTTCTGACTTGGTTCAACGGCATTGTTCGATAAGAACTTGCAGGGCTGCTCTTGGGAGCTCTGGAGGGGGCAGGGGAAAGTGCAGGTCTCTGGGCTCACTCCTGTCGCACGGCCCTGCTCTGGGAAACGCTCTTTGCCTGATGAGCTGCAGAGGGTTTGTTCAGCATCGCCAAGCCCGGCTGCCTCCCTCGGGCAAGCAGGAGCGTGTGGCATTTCTCCTGCGTCTGCTGTGCCGTGTTAGCTTTGTCACCAAGCTGCAGCAGCTGCTGGGGAAGTAAGGGCTCCCCAGGACTTTGGGTTTGCGGCACAGTTTGGTTTGTTAAAAGAAAAAAACCCAGAGTTTTATGGAGAGAAATGATGCTGTTGCCGTGCACGTGAAGCCAGATCAAAGTGCAGGTGTTTGGGTTTTGCCCTCTGAGCACTGCACACGTGAGCTGGAGCCTGAAGGGTGTTGGGGCAGAGCTGTGTGTTGTCCTGGCTGTTGTTGGGCGTCTACAAGTTCACCGGCTGTCCTTGTGCCCCACTGCCCCGACAGGGTCACGGCCGCATCCTTGCCTTCCCCAGGGCTGGAAGGGTGAAGCTGCTGCTGCTGAGTGTGTGTTTATACTACTCTTGGTTGGACTTTCCAGATCCAGTGCAGCACTACTGAGATTTCTAGTCTTCTTCATACCAGCTACTTTTCAAACAGTTTACAGGAAAAAATGTCTTAATAAGGTCTTACCCCAAGAAAGAGGGCTTTTCCATCCAGACATTACCACGCAGCACATCTTCTTTTGTTCACTACATACACCACATTGACACTTATTTGAAATTTCCCTTTTTTTCATCTCCTCTAGAGTGAATCATTCACAAGTTGGTACATCTGGTGGTAGTTGATGAAATAGTGACAAATTTCTTTACTTGAAATGTTCTTAAATCCCGTAATTTCAATACATTAGGTCAACTGCTCCTGTGGTTGTCCCTGAATCTTTTGATTTTGAAAAGGGAAATTCAAATCCAGCAAATCGGATTAGCAGGGCATTGAGGAAGTGCACCAGGGAGCAAACCAGGATGGTCCAGAAGGAATTTGCAAACTGTTCACTGTGAGTCTTGAATGTAAAAGTTCCCTCTTTGAAATTAGCAATTTTCTCTGAAAGGTGGTGGATCTTCACCTCTGAGGAGAAGAGAATCATGATGAGGCAACCACAGGAACCTGAAAGGGAGGGGGAGATGTTATCACCTCATCCATCCCGCAGCCATGCTGTGTGATGTATGCTACAGCCAAATACCATAAGGAGAATGTTCCATGGCCACTTAGCTTTAACAGGGATTATTTTTGGAATCCAAGCCAATGGCTATTGAAATGGGTAAGCTTTTCTAATTGAATTTCGCTCAGGACAGGCATGGTTGCTTTAGTGCCCTGCGCTAGCAGAGTATCTGTGCTCATGTTCAGCTTTAAGCTGCTCATTGTCCCATTGAACATAATGGAGCTCTCTGCATGCCTGAAGATAAACAGGTACTGAAGTTGATTGTTAAGTTATGATTGTAACATGTAATAGCTTGTGAAGTCAGGGTAAATCTGCCTGTCAGCCAAGCTAGCAGCCCAGAGAGCAGGCGTGTGGCAGAGGGACGAGGACATTCTGTTTTCCTGCATGGCCGTGGTTCTTCTCAGAGATCATCCTCGCCGTGAGCTGCTGCCAGCCTCTTGCTCTCTGGCTGCTCAGCTCTTCTGTCCTTGGGAAGGCTGTGCTGCTCTAAGGGGTGACCTTGCTTACATTGTCTGGAACCCTCCTGTTGCAGGAGCAATTGAATCACTGACATATTTTGGTTGTTCTTTCCCCCCTTTTCCTACTCTAGTGTGGTTCCTGGTTCTGCCTGGGTGTTGGGTGTCTGTGATGCAGCCCCGGCTCTGGGTCCCTGGGGCGCTTCTGCCACGGCTTCCTTCAGCCACTTGCCTGTTCCCTTCCTGCCACCCACCCTTGTGGGGATTTCCCCATTTTATCACTCGACTTCAATTTGGAAAACACATGTTTTGATACAGCAGAGTCACTCGCCTTCCTGACTGGCCTGATTTTGCCAATTTAGAGTCAAGGCAGCCACAGCCCTTAAGTCACTCTCCTCTGCTGCTAACAGGGTCACTATGAATAGTGAACGTGGAGCGGTGTCAGCCCTCCGGACAGGCCTGGCGGTACTCACAGGCGATGAAGCTCCAGAGGTACAACCCCACAGGGCCGTGCAGTGTCTCGTAGGGGCTGCCAAAGGCATTGAACATGAAGAACCCTGCTCCCACCAGAGCAAAGACAATCAGTACTGTACAGAAGAGAATGACACTAACATGGATACTTGCAGGGATAATTTTGAGCAAATCTGGAAAAACTGAAAACAAAACAAACACAGCATTATTATACACATTAGGCAAAGTTGTCTCTGAAATCAGACTGGGAGTTCCTGCTGGTTTGGGATAATTGTTTTAATCCTGATCTTCTAAATGCAACCAGATGACGTTGTTAATTAGAAACGTTTTTTCGTGGATGTTTGGAGGCAGAAAAATTCTGTGAAACTCAGAAGCATAGACTGGCCAGGAGAGCGAGACCAGCTCTAGGGAAAGCCTCCCCTTCCTGTGGGTGGTGTTTGGTCCTTAACTTGAACAGCATATTCTGGGGGAAAAACCAGGAAATTCTATTTGAGGAGGCAGGTCTGGCGCAAGATATCGTAGAGGCCTCTCTCAGTGCCGGTGTTACGGGGCTGATCTCCATTGGTTGAAGGTTTGGCCGTCGACTCTTCTTTGGGAGTGGGACAATAAATTTTTGTTTAAACTTTCTGTTTTCATTTATATTCATGAGGCCCCACAAAGGGTTGTGACATTGGAAATAAAATTATGCTGTGATTATGGAGGCACAAATTCAGGAATAATTTCCTCTAAATATTTTTATGCAGCTTTTTAGCTACTATTTCAAATTGTGGTCCTGTTTGTCTAGGACACAGGGATAGTCATTCAGACAGCATGAGAAAATGATTTTTAATAATTCTTGTTTGGCAAAACCAGGTACTTTGGAGGGAACTGTGAAATACACTTCACTGCTCCTGATCCACAGGGACATGACTAAAGTGAGGTAATAATGCCTTGTGCTGCCTTGCTGTGGTCCTGTGTGCTGGGCTGATCCCACAGTGAGAGCAGCAGGGGACAGGGGACTCTGCCCCTCTGCCCTGCTCAGGTGAGACTCCACCTGCAGGGCTGCCCCAGGTCTGGGGCCCCCAATATCAGAAGGACATGGAGCTGCTGAGTTGAGTTCAGAGGAGGCCACAGAGCCAGGCTGGGGGAGCTGGGGATATTTAACCTGAAGAAAAGGCTCTAGGGAGACCTTAGAGCCCCTTGCAGTGCTTCCCTGTGCAAGATTGCTACAAGGAATAGCATTAGTTTCTGTGACATTATAGTATGTTTTGGGAAAACATGCAAAACTGTGTATTTAATAATACAATTTGGTATTATTTATTTTAAGAAAGCAAGTTATGGCGTGATATTGAATCCTCCCCTTGGCACCTGCGTCTTTAGCTGTTTATGTGATTAAAATTTTATATGAGTTGTATCAGGAAAAATTAATTCCAGAAGCAATGTTGTCTTGAAAGGAAGACATTCCTTCATGGTACTGAATGAACTCATGTGCTGTGCGTGGCAGAGACCTTTAGAAAATGAACCACTGACCTAGAAACTGATGGGAATGAGTGGGAGCAAATGGAGCAGAAGCTTTCCTCAGCTGAACTAGGTTTGCTGGCAGAGCAAATTCATATTACAATTAAAAGACATATAGTGGTCAAAGGGAAGCATTTAATGGGAAGAAGCATAGAACTAAATAATGTAACCTATCTTCTGTGTCTGTTCTCCTCAGACATGCTAAAGTGCAGTGAGTGCATTAAGCCATGGCAGTGTATTTTATATGTGTGTCCTGCTTTCTGGAATGCTCCTGATGAGCTTCCAAGGTACTGAGGTGATGGGAGAAGGCTGCTGCAGCCCGAGGGACCAGGATCAGCATCTTGCTCTGACTGCTTTCCGAGATGAATGCTCCTGCCCTGGCTGCAGCTTGTCCCCATCCAGCTGTGCCTCTCAGCTGTTGCTGACTGAGCCTGAGTGTCATCCCCAGAGCTGCTGTCAGCTGAACCAGCCCTGGTTCATACATTTCACTGATAGCTGTAAACCAAATCCTTGGGATTGCACAAATTCCTCTGAAAATTCACTCAGGGTGCAACAACTGCACACTGTGATGGCACACAAAGCAATAAAGAGGAAACTTCAGCTGTATAAACAGACTAGTGATGGAATTTAGAGATAGAAAATACTAATACTAAAATAAATTATTAAATGGGAAATGTTATATAGTAAATAATTTCTGCTACCTAATCTGGTAACCTTGCCTTGTATTAAATCACTGGTGTGAGAAATTTGCATGTGCTGTTGTAGCATAAGGATTATTTACTATGTGCTGTAGTAGCTTCAGGTGAGGTACTGTGCACACAGCAACTAGCTTTTAGTGCCTGTGCCGTGTGCTGCTGGATACGGTGTGTCTCACCTGATAATTTTTCTTGACCTCATCCTTGAAGACAAATAAGTTATGAATGTAAAGCGAAGCCATTACTAATACTTTGACAATGTTCTGTGTGTCAGGTACGGAGTCAGCCAGCATTCCCCAACAGCCTCCCCCAGCCCTTCTTCCAATTAGTGCCACAGATTGCAAACTTTTGGGCTGCTTTGTTTCTCAACGGCAGCAGTACCCCAGCTGTTTTGTGAGGTTCTCGCTGTTTCAGTTCATTCTTCTTGACAGCACAGAGGTAATGTTGTAATGCTGACACACAGAAGAAGATGGCAGAGATTAATTAACCCCCCCAAATATCCTTTTTTAAAGTAATAGTATAAATCTTGGAATGTGGATATCTGTGTAATTGCATTATAGATTCTTGAAGACATTAGCCAAGCTGTATTAGTATAATAAATAAGTCATTGATCCCCAAGATTAGAGCCCGTAAGGGCAGCGTTGCTGGGCTTGGTGCCCGAGCGGGGGCCGTGCGGGAGCCCTTCCCATCCTCCCGTCCCGAGCAGGGCGCTGGGACCCCCCGAGCGCCATCGGTACTCACATGAGAACCGGAAGGGTCTCCCTCCGAGCCCGCACTGCCGCACCCGCTGCCCCGAGAAGAGCCCGTACTCGATGTCGCCGATGAACTTGTGCAGCTCGGCGCCGCTGGCGTTGACGAGCAGCGCTCCGGTGGTGCACAGGATGGTCCCCCGCACCCAGAGCTGGCTGCCGACGGCCGCCGCCGTCCCCAGCGCGCAGGCCAAGCTCAGCACCCCGGCTGTGCAAAAGATGAGCTTCTTCTGCTGCGCTGGCATGGTGGCACACGGCTCTGCGGGGGGACGCGGCTGGCCGTGGGGCGGTGCTGGGGTCCTGAGCGCGGCAGAGCCCCAGGCACCCAGCCAGCCCTGTGCCGAGAGCCGCAGTGCCCAGCTACTCCTGTGCCGAGAGCTGCAGCCCTGTGCCCGGCCAGCCCTGGCTGGAGGATGTTGTAAAGGCTCGTCTTCTCTGGCCCCTTCTGTACAGTTTTGCAGACTGTTTCAGTGCATCCCCTGTCACTTGATAGCTAAGGTTTAGGATGACAGATCTCTGTAATTTGATGAGTGCTCTGCTCGTCCCAGCCTCCGGGGAGTGGATGACTGGGGGGTTCAGAGATGGGCTTGGCTGCTCTGATTATCTGCTCTTGGTAAAGGAAGTTCTCAGAGGGTTTATTTTTGCAGGTTTTCTTCTAAAGCCAGCATTTCTGAGCTGCCCTCCTGGGTTTTTTGGTTGTTGTTTTGTTTTTCATTCTGGGTGTATTTTTTTTTTTTTGCTGTTTTTTAGGGTAATGCCCAGGTAACATACAGCACCCTGCCAAGCCAGGAGGTCTCTCTTTGGTATCCAGTTGCATCCGGGCACTTCCTTTCCCTGTCAGGGTGTTCTCTGGCAAGGGCAGCGTGTCTGTTATATACAGTGCTGTTTCGGCTTCAGTGTGCAGGATGCTCAGGGAAACTGTTCGGTCCAGGTTTCAAATATACACAAATATGTTTTCTCTTACAACTTTACAGACGACCCAGCCCACGCTGAGGCTCAGGAACCATGTGGTTTCTGTGTCTTGTGTGCTGGTGCTGGGCACCTGCCTTGCTCTTGACATGGCCCAAGATATGGCGTGGTGTCCCCTGGAGTGTGGCCAATGTGGGTGCTTGGTGAGGCCAGAGGCGCTGTTTGCATCTATCTACCGGCTGCCAGGGACTTCTGCAAACACAGGGTTTGGGTTTTTTCTGACTAAACTTACTGGTTTGTTAACTGGATGCACGCACTCTGCAGGTGGTTCAATAATATCATATCATCTGGGCTTGTGAGTCTCATTTAACTGTGTAGATATTAAGGCAAACTTGGAATTAAAATGAAACAAGACTGTGTAAAAAGGATTTACTGATTTAATTTGGTTTTTTTTTTTAACTATTGCCTGTTTAAGTTAATCAGACTTGTTGGTCCTTGCCTTTGGCAAGCACAGCTGGATGAATGAAAATAATTAATATGAGACAGCATAGGTCAGTACCAGCCTTCTTTATTGCTATTGTCTAGTTCAGCCACAGCTTTCAAATTATCTGTTGTTTGACGAGAGAATTGCTTAGAAACAAAAGACACCTGGTTTGCCATAGCGTATTTAAATGTAAACTCATTCGTGGAGTGCTGCTATTAATTTTATTTAGACTTGTTTGAAACCCAGTGTCTAATCTTACATTTCCAAGAATGCCAAGTGGAAATAAAGCATTGTTAGGTATGAGAGCAGTGTGCCTGTGTTCACACAGCAGGTACAGGAGATCTGAGGGAGAGCAAAAGCAGAGAAGGTACAGACTTCTTTCTGAGAGAAGAAAACTGAGTTTTGAAGGTTTTCACATTATCTTACCAAATCTGAAGCTGAGAAGAAATTAAACTTCCAAATTGTGTTCAGCTTCTTAACTACCGCTTGAATTTTCAAGGCTTAGTTGTTGCTTGGCTCAAGCTGAGCTTTTGACACTGGCGTAGAGTGCCTGATGGATGGTGCCTATGCATTTTGACATTTGAACTTCCAAAGCCACATAGAATGGTCTGGGTTGGAAGGGACCTTAAATATCTTCCAGTTCCATCCTCCTGCCATGGTCAGGGAGCTCACACATCCACCTTACCAGTGCAGCTCCAGGTGTCACCTGCTGGGCAGGCTGTGCTGAGCACCTGGCAGGTGTGTCCTGCCCCGCCCAGCCCCGGGGTGGGATCGGGGGGCTGCGGAGCCCCGGGAAGGGCTCGGGGGCTGCGGAGGAGCTGCGGAGCCCCGGGAAGGGCTCGGGGGGCTGCGGAGCCGCGGCACGGCCGCTCCCCACGGCCGCTGGGTGTCGGGCGCTCACCGCGCTCGGCGCTGCGCGGATGTCACCGTGCGGTGCTGTCTGTCTCTGTTTCCTTCGCCTGCATAAACTTCTGCTTTTCCCTGGCAGAAGAGGCCATAAGTCACGAGGCCGTGTACACTGTTTTCAGCTGGCAGATCATGTACGCCTGTAAGGATTTTTATTTTGTAAATAGGGTGTCCTCTACTAGGGCGTCTGCCTGCTGACATTATTTAAAGCAAAACGTTCTGTGAAGGACAGCTGTCTGCTGCCTGTGTTTTGATGTGAGCTCAACTGGAGCATATTTGGAACTTATTTCCTGTCTGTTTTTCCTGTTTTAATATCTTGGTTTGAGCCTTAATCATGGATCACACATGTTTTAGTGGTGTGCTTGGCAGTGCTGTGTTAATGGTTTGACTCGATCTTAAAAGCCTTTACCAGCCTGAATGGTTCTGTGGTTCTCTCCTGGGGCTCTTGTGTGCCAGGTTTCCGTACAGGCACAGGGCTCACACCAGGCTGTGTGCACCCCAAAACCCAGCGCCTAGTGGAGCTGACAGAGGCTCAGCTCTTTGTTCATGAAGTTTCAAATGATAATCGCAGTTGTTGAATTGTTTTGTTGGGAAGGTCTGATGGCCCTTAAAGAGGTAACATCACAATGAATACGGAAACGGTGCTGCCTGGTGGGCGATGCCACATGCACTGAGTGATGAAGGGTCCTCTCCTTTCTGGTTCTCTTTGGTTTGTGTGGGTTCCTGGGGAGATTTTGCCTGAGTTAGGAGGACTTGAAATATAGGAATCTATGGCATGTCATAAAGCTGTAAATTCACTTTCTTTTTAAATGGAATTGCAGAGAAAACCCATTTTTTCCCTTATTTCTAGCCACCAGTGCTTTCCGTGTGACATTTCCTTGACTCAAATCGTCTCTTGTGCACAGCTCCAGAATGACTTTCACAGTGGTGATTATTGTGAAAGTGTGAATCCAGTAAACAGTCTGTATTGCTACCATGCATTTTAAATTGAAATAAAATTGTTTTGTGTTAGTCCAGACTTGGAACACCCATGACTCGCCTGCAGCCCCAGGTAGTGAGGAGTCCCTGTGAGAGCAGGAGTTGATTTGGGCAGAAACTGAGTCCTCAGAAGGGTGAGCTGGAGAATGCAATAGTGACTTTCTCATGTCTATGACAACTCCTCTGTGAGTTCACCTGTCGTTTTCCTGGGGCTTAAATGCACTCGAGTTTCACCTAACATTTGGACTACCTGTCCAAATTACTCTCTGTCATAGCCTGTCAGCTACCATTATGGAAGGGAACTGAGAAAGAATGCCTTTTTCACCTCTTAATCCTTTTTGGTTTAGAATGGTTGGTGAGACTCTTGAACTCTTCAGTCTCCCATGTAGCAAAATACAGCCTGGTTAAGTATAGCTCGAAATACACCTCAGCAGCAAGGGCATACCTGGTAAATGTAACTTGGTACCAGGATTTTCTAGCCAGTGGGCAGTAGTGAATGGAGGACAGAAGAAAGTGATTGATTTTTAAGGACTGATGTTGCATTTCTTGAAATTGCTATGTAGAATCCTGAAACTCCATGGGTATTTATGCACTTAGGTTTCTTTTAAAGCAGAGGGCTCTGCAGTTGTATTTAGGTCTTCCTTCTCATGTTGTCTTTGAAGTCCATCTGAATTCTTATGATGCCAAGAGATGCTTTTCACTTTAGAGTGAAAAAGTCCTGTTTTGAATGTGGTTCTCACGAATGGGGCTTGTGACAAATGCAGAGAGTTGATATTTGTCTTTCTGAGATCACTTTTCTGGAAATGAAACAAACAAAGCTCCCCACCCTGCTGTGGGAAAGGAGCTCTGATCAGCCTTGGAGTCATGGAGCTTCGATTTAACATCTGTGACTGTGTGAGGGACCCAAATCTGAGTGTGTTGGGCTGCACGGCAGGAAAGAGAGACAAGATGAGCAAAATAATATCTGCAGAATAAGTGTCTGTTTTTCCAAGCACTGAGAAAATAGAGCATGTTCTGAGCAGTCTTGTAGTAGTTTTAATAATGCAGTTAGCATTGCTTCAGGTGCTCAAATTGCTTACTTACCTGTCTGGGTATTTCCATCCTTTACTGTTTCAGGAAATCCTACACCAGGTTCCTGCTCACCTCATCTAAGGGAGTTAAAGTACAAAATTTCTCTGGAATAAAAAAAAATTACTCTTTTTACTTAAATAACTGATAGCAACCTTAAGAGGAATACACAGCTTGGTTTTTTGGTTTATATTAGACAACATTTAAAGCAGGGTTAATGTTTTGTTGAACATGGTCTCATCTTTTAAAGAAATGTGCAAATTGTACTCTCTTTGGGCTGCTCTCAGGGCTGCTGTGTATGTGAGCACTTGCCTACCTGCTGGTGATGCCTTGGATCCTGGTGAGCTGCAGTCAGGAGCATTTCATGTCCTGTACTTCACTCTGCACTGCTCGGGGCAGTGCATTTATTTGGTTTTAATCCCCCAAACTTTGAGGACAGTTTGTCCATAGAGTAGGACACTCTGGTGTGGCAGATGTGTTTCCAAAGGTAATGTGCTGTCCTATCTCCAAGCTCCTCAGGAACAGAGACACGTAAATATTTCCTTTTAATACTTTCCTCTGTTATTAATGATAGAGCTTTTCAAAAAACTAAACCCAGATCAACTTTTTCTAATTTTCTTCACCCACCTTCACTTCCGGTTATGAACTGGTGGAAATGTGGCCTTTGGTTTTCTCCAGAAAGGTCTGACTGGGGCTTTCAGTAGGTTACAGTTATTTTGGATCATGACTAAATGAGAGATGTTGAAAGTGAGTTGTCTGAACTTGAAATAGTGCTTCAACGGGATGGTAGAAATTGTACAAAGGGATTGTACAAATATGTATTGTAGATAATTTCTCCCATTTTATGCCACCTTGAAGTGTTTTTGTCACATTAGTGCTTGTGGAAGATTAGGGAATCCTGAGGGAGGGTCTTTGTGGAGAGTTTCCCTCAAGCCCAGGGAGCCGCAGTTCCTGCCTGCCCATGCTCTGCTCAAGCCCTTGTGTCTTTTCTTCCCTATAAAACACTATAGAAGTGTGGACTGATTTTTTTGTTTTCCTGCCCCTGAAATTTTAAGGGTAAAAATGTGACCTTAATGCTGCTCTTTAGGTAGCAGTGTGAGCCCCTCTGCAGCATGGTTTTTGCTTGTCCAGGCCGGACCAGCTGCAGATGCAAGACCCCAGATATGACAAATCCGGAGCCTGGTTATTCCAAGAGGCGCCGCTCGATGCATTCAGAGAGTTTGTTAGTAAGTGCAGTGCTGGAAGGGAGGAAGCCCTGAGGCACAGCTGTCCGCAGGCAGGAAACCATGTGGCTCCACGTTTGTTATTCCCAGACAAATGCAAAATAATGTATTTGGTGCTCAGATCCCTCAGCTGCCCTTGTCCCAGCTGCTGCCGGGGCCCTGTGTCCCAGGAATCCAGGGTGTGGGAATGGCTCTGGTGGTGCCAGCTTGCCTGACAAAAGTCTGCACCAGTGGAGAGCAGATTCTTTTGGGTGTTCTGCATTGTCTTCAGCAATCTGTAGCACCCATTGCTCTGTATCTCACTGCACCTCACTGCAGCAGAGGTTGCTTCATTTGGGAAAGAGAAAAGCCTTTCCCCTCCTCCCTCCACTCTCCCTGTCCCAGCGGTGCAGTATCTCTTGCTCACCATTGAAATGTATTTACAGGAAACTTCTCAGATGTGTGTGTGTGCAGCAGCTTTGTTCAGCACATCCTTGTGTTCTGCTTTTCTGAGGAGCGAATTTGGGACAGCTGCGAAGCAGGAGCTTTCGTGCTCTTGGGTCTGTAATTCCCAATGACTCCGAGCAAAATGTTCACTTGCTGAGGGTGCTGTGCTTGGCTCCTGTCCCGTGATGGTCACTGCTCTGTGCTGCTTCCACTGGTCTTGGGGACAGACGGAAAATCACATCTCTTTAATTTGCGTGTTGGTGTGCTGAAGGGTTCAGAGATGCTGGCCAGCTCGGGAGGGATGAGTAAGATCACCAGAGCCAGCTCAGGAGCACACGAGGAAAAAGTTCTGGATATAAGCACATTGCATCCCATTACTGCTCTCTAAATACCTGGTTCTGAAGACACATGTTGTTTCTTAAAAATGTCAGGAATTAAATGGGGCTTTTGGGGAGTTTTTTGACCTTGGTCGTCTGACAGATGATGCCTTTAGAGGTTGGGAGTGTTTTGTTTATTGTGCTGTGTCAGTGGGACGCAAGTCTCAGTCTGGAGCAGAAGGAGGAGGTCTGGAAGAATGAGCGTTGGGAGCGTGTAAATCCCGTGTGGTTAGTGGGAGGCTCTGTGGGTACTCTGTTCCTCTTGCTCACAAAGCAGATCACTCTGCCCTGGTTTTGTGAAGCAACTTTGTCATGAAGTAAAATTTTGATTTGAGTATCAGCAATATGAAAACTCGGGATTTTCCTCTTTGGCTTCACGCTTGTATTTCATGTGAAAACTCTGCACAGAAAGCAAATGTGTGCATCGAAAGACCAAACCCCAGCTCGTTTGGCTTTTTCTCCCGCAGAGTCTGGCTGCTGCGGGCGGTTTGCTCAGATATCAGCCCCTGGGCCGTGTGGGTGAGCTGGTTTCTGTCTGTTCTGCCCTGCACAGGCAGCCCCAAATGGCGAGGCTGTGGTGATGCTGCTCTGTGAGTGCGCCGTGAGCTGTAAGAGCTCTGGCAAGCACAGGGCCATGGCTGTGGCCAGGCTCCTGGAGAAGAGGCAAGCGGAAATTGAGGGAGAAGTAAGTTGTTTCTACTTCAGCGTAGTGTGACAGTTTGCTTAAAGGTAAGATATTTCTAAGGAAGCCTCACTTCATTCTCATTACAGAAGGAATGAGTTTGGTGTTTGGAGGACTGGGGATCTTTGTCATCAGTTTACAGTTTATTAATTCTAGAAAAGTTTAGCATGAAAAAACCTCCTGTTTAAAGTAAGAAACTCAGCCTAACTCAGGAAGGTCTGTGTTAGCTGACTTATGCCTGTTAGAAGTGTTTCATTTTTGTGAGCTCCTTGTCCCACTAAAGAGGTGCCAGAGGAGCTGGAGTCCCTCACAGAGAGGTGTGGGTCTGGCCAGGGGGGCAGAGCTGTCAGCAGGTGGGGGACTCTGGAAGGTTACAGAGCCAAGATCCAATCTGAGGCAAAATTAGAGTGTAACTTTAAATCTTGCATTCTGTCAAATTCCTTTGTTTTCAGGGAAATGTGGTCCTGCAGAAGCAGGATGCTGTAGTGCCATCTCTGGTGTGAGCTGCTGTGTGCTGTGGCAAGAGAGCCCAATCCGTCTCACCTGAGCTGCCACATTTGGAGCTGCAGCGACAGCAGCTCTGCCCCGCAGCGTGGCTGGAGCAGGGCACTGTGTCCCCGTGGCCCCTGGGCACTGTGTCCCCGTGGCCCCTGGGCACTGTGTCCCCGTGGCCCCTGGGCACTGTGTCCCCGTGGCCCCTGGGCACTGTGTCCCCGTGGCCCCTGGGCACTGTGTCCCCGTGGCCCCTGGGCACTGTGTCCCCGTGGCCCCTGGGCACTGTGTCCCCGTGGCCCCTGGGCACTGTGTCCCCGTGGCCCCTGGGCACTGTGTCCCCGTGGCCCCTGGGCACTGTGTCCCCGTGGCCCCTGGGCACTGTGTCCCCGTGGCCCCTGGGCACTGTGTCCCCGTGGCCCCTGGGCACTGTGTCCCCGTGGCCCCTGGGCACTGTGTCCCCGTGGCCCCTGGGCACTGTGTCCCCGTGGCCCCTGGGCACTGTGTCCCCGTGGCCCCTGGGCACTGTGTCCCCGTGGCCCCTGGGCACTGTGTCCCCGTGGCCCCTGGGCACTGTGTCCCCGTGGCCCCTGGGCACTGTGTCCCCGTGGCCCCTGGGCACTGTGTCCCCGTGGCCCCTGGGCACTGTGTCCCCGTGGCCCCTGGGCACTGTGTCCCCGTGGCCCCTGGGCACTGTGTCCCCGTGGCCCCTGGGCACTGTGTCCCCGTGGCCCCTGGGCACTGTGTCCCCGTGGCCCCTGGGCACTGTGTCCCCGTGGCCCCTGGGCACTGTGTCCCCGTGGCCCCTGGGCACTGTGTCCCCGTGGCCCCTGGGCACTGTGTCCCCGTGGCCCCTGGGCACTGTGTCCCCGTGGCCCCTGGGCACTGTGTCCCCGTGGCCCAGGAGTGTTACAGTGGAAAGCTGTTGGCTGTCAGACAGTGGATTGGAAAAAGGATCTTTGTTCAGCTGGGGCTGCTCCATGACATGTCTGGAAAAGCTGTCTGATAGCACCTGATAGCAACACCTCCTGGTCCTGGCATCTTCAGTACTGCAGGTTAGGGCATATTTTTTTTTTCTAATGCCCTTAAAATAAAGGGGATTTTAAATGGTTTGAAACATGATACTGAAAACATCTGAAAAAGAAGAAACTTCTTAAAAATGTGTTTCAGACTCAAAAGTATTGGCAGCACTCTATTTTTCTGTTAGTGGTGATCTTGGTTTTAATAAACCATCTATTTATTTTAGTAAGTTTTTTTACTAAACTATTTGTGTTAGTAGGTTTTGTGTTTCTGCTGTGCTTACTTCAGATGTGGTACCGTCCTCCTTGGTCTGGGGAGCTCTGCAAGGCAGGGGAGGGAGGGAGCTGGGAATGTTTCTCATGTTTGAGATGTGCTTTGGTATTTTGGAGAGCTGGACAAGTTTTGGAGTGTTGCGTTGGTTTTGTGGTGGTTGAGCTCCTGAGTCTCTGAAAACAAAAAGCACCTACCAGCTCCATGTGAGCGAGGGCAGCTCACCTGGGTGCAGGTGTGAGTTTTGGGGTGCTCCTCCCTCATCCCCCTCGCTCTGAGGGTCCTGGCGTGGGCAGGGCACTGACAGGTTCTGCCCCAGCCACTCTCAGCTGCGGTGCTGCAGCCCAGCGCGGGTGGCTGAACACAAACACCGTTAGTGCTGGGGTGATTTGAACTCAGAAGCACGATTTCCTTTTAAGTAAATGCTGATGATTTGGGTTTGGTAGTTCTTTTGTTGCCCAATACATTTGGTGTGGTACAAAGCTATTTTCTGTTAACCTCAATGTTGCAAGTCTTTCTGTGGTAAAGAACAAGTCAAATTAAATACAGCTGTGACAAATGAAAACTTAATAACTTTTTATATGTTGTCTTTCTCTTGGCTTTGCTTGACGCTAGCAAAATAACATACATTTATTTTAATAATTGTTTACCTGGCATGTGTGAGCATCTCTAATAGATAAAACTACGCTGCGCTGTCAAGCTTTAATGAAAATATTGCCTTTACATCCTGGAGGCCTGGCATGCAGATCCCAAGTTCTCTGCAAATATTTTATAAGGTTTTCTGTTATGAATGCAAAAGAATCATAGGTAGGACAGTAACTTGGAAGGAAAGGCCAGCTGTTGGATGGCCTGTTATAATCCAAAGCATCAGGTTAATTTTTCCTTATGCAAGGAATGTCCTTGGCCCTCCTCCTCCCTCAGTTTGATTTTCAGAGGTGTTTGAGTGTTGTACTTGGCAGCTGAGCCTCCGTCCCCAGCTGGGGCAGGTGCGTGTGGGATGCTGTGGAGCCCCTGAGGTCTGTGCCATCTCTGAAGCTGATGGGGAAGCAGAACCCTTCAGGTTAGATGGGCAATGGTTTGTTCTCAGAGACAAGGAGAAACCTGTGCGGATTCCCAAGATGTTTTTAGTAGGTCTCGAAAATTAATGCAATTAATTTTTCATTTTCAATTTTGCAATTTGGAGTTGGCAATTTGGATAGTTGAAACCCAAATATTTATAATTAAATTGTAGGGGACAGGGTGGTGTCTCTTCCCCCTGCCCACCCTGCGCTGGGTTTCTGGCTGCTGCTGTGCTTGTCTGTAGGCTCGTGGAACTGGAGCAAGCCCCATGAGTAACATTGCAGATCCCAGCCCTTGTGCAGATGGGTTCTCGTGTTTTCCACTGTGCTGGAAAAAAGCCCCAAATATTGAACAGGACTTGAACTGGAAGGTACCTACTTAAGAATTGTTATTATTTTAAAACACCGATGATACCTTTTTAACAATATCCTTTTATCCTTTTAAATCCTTTCAGTCCAGGGAGTGTCATGTGAGAATATGATATGATGTACCCAGTTTTCTTTTCCTTAAATTTCTTACCTCACAAAGTTTGGGTTCTGATTTGTTGCATGAGAATTGTTATCAAAATACTGAATGAGCTGTTTTGAATGCTTGCTTAAAATACGATTCATATTTTGTCCATTTTGCAAGGATTAGAAAAAAGATAACTTCATTTGGTTTCTAAATAGTTTTGGTTTGCAGATGGAGATAATCTAAGCAGCTGGATTTCGCGTGTGCAAATTTTAAAATTTTTAAATTTAAAATATTGATTATTCTACATATGCGTAAGTTTTGGACGTAATTGTAAATTAGGATATCAATAAACTTAGTTGCTGTTTTATAAATTTATATGAAAAGAAATCAAAGAACATGCTGGATACTTACACTTTTTGTCTTCTTTTACTATTGAATTTTGAATTTTCTGCAATAACATGCTGTTAGCTTTTTTCATATTCATTGAGGCAGCAGCAAGGAGAGGCAATGGAACTTGGCAAGAACAAGAAATTTATTTATGAAGCCTGCAGGTATGATGTAAGCAAATATAATAATTTTGAATTGGTGCAGTTTAAAATCCCTTTCTGGAGTAAATAATGCCCTCTAAAATTCTTTTGGGTTAATCACGTCAAATCAACTCTGCAGCTGAAAAACTGGTCTTAAATAATTTCTTCCCTTGATAGCTCCAAGTCATTTAATATAGTAAATGCACAATATTTAACTTAGTAAAGGTGAGTTCAGGTGTCTGCCATAAATACTTTAAGGTATGAGTCCGAGCACATATCCTTACGCGCTGCTGGTCCCTGGAGGGTCACTGAGCTCACTGAGCTGCTGGTGAAGGTGTCCCTGGAGGCTGTGGAGCTCAGAGGCACTGCATGGCTGTGTCGCGCAGCGATGGGCGCTTGTGGATGGGGTCAGGACCCGTCCCCATCTCCTGCTCAGGACTCGTCAGGAGCGCTGCCGTGACCCAGCAGCTGTCGGTGCTGCAGGTGGGCACTCTCTGCTCGTGCGTCTCACACTCAGGGCTGGCCATCTGTTTGCTGCTGTGCTGCGCCTCTGCGTCCACGAGAGCCTCTGCCTCCTTGGGGGATGCAAATGTCTCTGTGAACTTCAGTCTGAACGACTTGGAAAGGTGGTAATAGAGAATGGGGTCGAAGCAGAGGTTTGAGACTGCAAACAGCAAGGTGGACTCCTTGGCTTTGAAGAGAGCCCGCTTGAGGGGGCAGCTGGCTGTGGTGTCGCCCTGGCTCAGCGCGTAGGGGATGCGCACGGCGTGGTAGGGCACGAAGCACAGCAGGTACGCGGCTGTCACCAGCAGGATGTGGCTCAGCGCCTTCTTCACGCAGCTGTAACTCTCGCTGTACTTGTGGCGGTAGAGTTGTCTGACAATGAGGAAATTGGAAATCAGGATCACCGCTGAGAAATTCAGGAATATTGCTGTGCAGATGAAATTAGTGAACATGTGCCAGTCTCTCCCGAATTTTGTTTTGAAATCAATGCATCCTATGCCAGGCCTTTCTTCAATGTGTTTTATGGGAATAGCCATGTTAGGCACAGTTATGAGGAGAACCATGGTCCATATGACCGCAGATAATGTCTTGGCAAACCCAGGCTCCTGGATGCGGTAGATCTTAGAGCTGTGCATCAGCTGGAGACAGCGATCCATGCTCACAAATCCCAGAAATATGATTGATAAATACATGTTCAGGTAGATGAAACAGGCTGTGACTTGGCAGTGGAATATTCTCACATTCCAGGACGCAATTCCTAGGTCAACGATAATCTTCACTGGCAGTGTCAAAGTCAACAAGAAATCTGCAGTGAGGAGGTTGATTAGGTAGATGCTCATACACTTCTGTTTCTGATCCTTCTGTGTGAATGCCCACAGTGCGAAGCAGCTGCCTATAATTCCCATAAGAAAAATCAAGTAATAAAAATATGTAAAAGGTTCAATATCTTCATAGATATGACATTCTGAAACGTTGCTTGACATTGTAAACTCCTTGTGAGAGTTGGCTTTGCTGACGGGAGGTATCAAGGACCTACAAAAAGAACCAAGAGCACATCAGTTACATCAGCCTTTCCTTAGCAACAGTAGTTATTCTCTTAGAGTTTTGTTTGATTAATTCTAAGAAAAAAATACTATTAGGAAGAAATATTTTTCTCTCTCTAAGCTCTGCTTCCCACAGATTCAGGAGGGCATTGTTTTTATGTTGGAAGAGTTAGGAATGTATTAGGATTTGTTTCTGGAAGCATAGAGCCTTCTGAGCAGCATTTCCACTACAGCAGCTTTTCTGACAGTGTTTGCTTCAACACCCTCCTCCAGCCAAAATGCCAGAGAAGAAGGTTTGAATCTATTTAAGTACCTGGTTAATAACCATCATACTAAAACATTATAACTTTTGAAGGATTGAAACTATGCCAAAAAAAGGTAGTATTTGTAGCACCCCTGTTTTGTAAAAATGCATTGTGAGTTCTGAGTGAATGCACTGTCCGACCAAGCTGCAGATATGTCAGATGGGTGAGCAAATGGTCATGATTAGTCCTAAGGTTCGCAAACTGCTTTCCATTCCTGCTTGAACAGAGGATTAATTAATTGTATGTTTTCATGAAGCCTTTAGAAAAAGCACATTGTGAAAGAATCAGATAATAAATAATTTTGCTCACTTTCTTCGTAGGCTTCAGTAGAAAAGGAAAGTAGAAAATATTGGTCCTATTTTAACTAAACATGCGACTCCAGTACTGAAGGGTCTCTGTTTGCTACACTGTGCCAGGCTGCTACAGAGAATGGCTGTGGGAAACCTTGTTCTTTGAATTTCTTGGGCCCAATACTCTATGTCTTGAGTACCATCAGACTGTAAGACTTCTATTTCTGTATATTGTACCTAATTTTTATATACAATATAAGAGAACTACTGCACATATAATTTAATCTGTAAAATTGTATCCAGATTTGTGTCATTTGTGAAGCAAAATCATTGCAGGTATTCCAGTGGTTTAAAATGTTGGAGGCAGCAGTTTATTCCTTGTGGTTGGCACTCGGCAGGTATCTCTTGTCCTGAGAGCAGGAGCCCAGGTGAATTGGGTCTGGGTGAGGGCAGGCAGTGCTGCTGGCGGCTGGGCTGCTCTGAGCATCGGAGTTTCCTGCGCCACGGCACCGTGCGGCGAGGCTCAGGTGCAGCCCAGGTCACCCCATCCTTCAGGGGCGAGGGGTGCGTGGCAAAGCCAGCCCTGCAGGGCTGTGACCGCTGGCACAGCCAAGGGAGGTTTCCCAAAGAGCTGAGCCCGACCTCCAGAGCATTTGGCAGTGAGATTTCGGGCTGCACATTCATGGAGATGTAAATAGACTGTAACAGAGCTTGAAGCCACATACCTGTCCTTGTGGCCTGGACTCTCCTGAGCATTGGTGTGCAAAGGTTCCTCAGACTGCTCTCCCAGCCCGACGGTGTGTGACCTCCTGCCCAGGCTGCTTCTGCCGCGCTCTGAGAACTCGGCTGTGGTTTTTAAATGAGCTGATTGATGCAGTTAAATGCAGCAAACAGCTCTATCACGTGGAAGTTACCCAAAAGAGCGGTGACAGAAAGAAGTGTGTGCTCTCGGAACAGCCCAGAGCAGTCTCTTTCCTGTTCCTGGGGAGAGGCACACAGGGGACTCAGTGTGTGACATCAGTGCCTCTTCCTTTGCTTTCATAAGTCTGAAACTCTGCTTCCCCCCACATATATCTTACGTTTAAAATCTGTCTGGAATCAGGACTTTGCAATGTACTTTCCTGCAGGAAATTCTAGCTTCTGGGAATCTCATGATGTTTGTTTTAGAGTTACACCTTCGTTTGCAGATTTGAAGGCATCTAGGGATTCTGGTGATTGCAATGAACAGTCTGAATCTTTGGATATTTTCCAAGCACTATTAAAAATAAAAATGACACATTGGGGAAATAGGGGAAATATTTTGGTTTGTTGGTTGGTTTTGGAAACCATGAGAAAAGATCTGACACCATGCTGGGGGTGAGGTATTGACAGCAATACTGAAACTCCCACTGGTGACCCTTGGCTGTAGTTGAAAATCCACAGGGATTTACAAACCCTGCACCAGAGCTTTGTAGCAGAACAGATAAAGAATGTCTGGTTTTACATTTAGTCATAAACTGAAAGTTCAGACCATATTCGTCAAAACATTTGCAAAGCTTCATAATCTGTAATGATCCTGTGTCCAGTGGTGAGCAAACATGGACTCATGTTATGGTGTTCTGCTCCTGCAAAGCTGATCTTCCTACACTTGTACAGTTTTTTAAAAATCAAAACTGCAGCGCTGGCAGTTGTTTCTGTCTGTGTGTGCCTGTCAGTTGGTTTTCCCTTTTCTGTAGAGTCAGTTTACAGCTCAGGGAACTTTTTTAGGTCTAAAAAGACAAAATGATAGTTCGGTAAACCCTTACTGCAAGTGGTCTGCCCTTTCTGCAGAGGTATTTTGGGAGGAGAACAGATGTGGGAACGTGAGTTCCCTGGGTGTGTGAGGAGCTGGCTTGGGGTATCTTAGGTGTGATGCACTGGGAAAGATGTGAAAGGATTAATTTGCCCAGTGCTGAAAAAAATTGGCCTCAGTTCTTCCAGCAAAGTAAGGAGCAAGGCTGAGGAGACAGAACAGAAGCTTAGTTTGACACTAGTGTTACTTGGGACTTGTCACTCACAGGGTGGGATTTGTAGTGGGATCAGGGGCATGGAGACATTTCCTGACTAGGGAAGCTCTTGGAGGAGGATTTTGAACACCAGTGTTGATCACCATCCTTTCTCCTGGTGCCTGCGTGTAGATTCTTGTCGTTCTAGTATCAGTAATCTGGTGAGCTATGAAAAAATTGCACAATATGAATAAATTTTTCAAAGCTTGGAAAACAATGAAAAAGTTATTCAGATATATATTGTGGAAGTGTGTTCATCTGTCTCTGCCAGGGATCTTTCACAGCCGCAATTATGTAAGTTTGCATAGGCAGAACGCAGCCCTATCCTGTGGTTCTGTGGGCAGGTTCAGGCTGCAGCCGCAGCTCCCACACCCGATGGACACCCAGGCTGCCCCAGGGGTGGGGTACTGGTGCTCGCTGCTCTGCCAGACGGTGGGAAATACATGGAGTTGAATTTGCTCCAAAAGCTGTGTGTGAACCCAGTGGAGGTGTCCGGACCTTTAGCTAGAGTACAATCTGTGGGATGGTGGAATTCTGCTGCTCCTGACCAGTGGTCTTGGATCTAGAGAAGTTACCCACAGCCTTGGAGAAGCTATAAGAACAAAATATTTCAAAATTTTTCTCCCTTAGATCTGTGAGGACTGAAGCGAAATGCTGTGGCAGAAAGGTGAAGGACATGTTATTTCTGTTCCTACAGCTTCTTTGTTAAGTAAAATGAAGACATTCCGCTTCCAGAGCCAGTGTCTGAAAGCTTTAGTGGATGCTTTATGCCCTGGTAGGTTTTCCCTGTACAATGAATATCAATTGGAAAAAAAAAAAAAGCTGCTCTGAAAAATAAAGTTATAAAAGAGATTATATTTATAGAGAGGAGGTTGGTGGCTTTCAGCTGTTTCCTTGCTGCAGACAGAAATGCTTTACTGCTGTGTAAAAAGCATGGGAAAACCAGGAAACCATTCTTTTTGAATTAAATGTACTGGAGTTTCTAGACAGCTGTGTTTGTGTGCTCCCAGATGGCTCCGTGAGGTTCCTGCCGCCTCCCGCACCAGCAGCGAGGGAATTGCTGCAGTTTGGTGTGGACACATTTCTGTTCAGTAAGTCCAGAGAAGCAGACTGGCGTAGGTTTGGGTCTGTTGGATGGTCCTTCCAGAGACCCATGGCCTGGAGCTCCAGAATGTGCTGCTCCAGGCTCTCCTCTCTCTGTTTTTGAGATCCACGTTGGTTGTGTCACGCCCTAATGCAATCACAGCATCAGCTGAATCTGCACCTAGTGAATATATTGGCACATGCAATAATGGGTTTAGACAGAGAAATAGCACCTGGTGTTGTACTGAAATCCTCTTCTGTTTGTTGCTGGTTCTCTCCTGCTCTGTTTCTTTGGGACATTTGGGTTCATGAATAACTTCCTGAAATGTGCATTATTGTAAAGACATGAACCTACATGATGTTTATACTTTCCCGAAGAGTATTTGATCTTCTGGATTTAGTAATTTCAACCTCTCTTGAAGCTTTCAGCTTGAGATGCAATTTTTGATACAGCTTTTCTCTAAAGGGGAGGCAGAGGAAAAAATAAATAATGGGGTCGAGGCAGACATTGGCAGCAGACAGCACCAGAGTGAACTCCTTGGCATAGTACAGTGATTTTTGGGACTGGCAGGTGAACTGGGAGCTGGTCTGGCTCAGGGTGTATGGGGTCCTGCAGAGGTGGTAGGGCACAAAGCAAATGACAAACACAAACATGATGGTGAATATGTTCTGGCTGATTTTTCTCTTGGCCGCATCTGAGCTCCTCCGGAATTTTTTGTAAGAGCTGTATATTTTTTTGGATATAGAAGTGTAAAATATGATTAGCAGAAAAAAAACAACCCAGAAAATCCCTGTGCAAATATAAGTTGTTGCTTTGTGCCATTGTCTGCCAAGCTCACTTTTAAGACCTATACATTTCCTGGAGTAACTGTCTTTAGTGATTTCATTAGTTAAAATCATATTTGGAAATGACATAATCATTAATAGTAGCCATATGATTATAGAGACCACCTTGCTGTAGTTAACTGTGTGAACAAAGGAGGTGAACAAAGGCTTTACGATTTTGTAGTATCTGTCAAACCCTATGAGGCCGAAAAAGGTGATCCCGATGTACATGTTCATGTAGAACACAACCGCAGAGTACCTGCACACAAACAGGTTGAGCTCGGGAGGTGCAATTTCTGAATCAGCAAGGATTTTGAAAGGAAAGGTCAGGCTCATGAGGAGATCAGCCACAGCAATGTTTTTGAGATAGACAATAAAACTCTTTGTGCTGGAAACGTAGAGGAAGACCCAGGCTGCCACGGCGTTGAGCGAGAGCCCTGCGAGGAAGATGAAGCAGTAGAGCAGCGGAATGACTGTCGTAGTCACTGCCGTGCTGTGGCTGCAGTTGTTTCCTGATGAGTTGGTGCTGGAGTTGAACATTTTACAGTGTCTTCATTCCTAGAGGCAGAGAAAAGAGTATCTCAGTAGGGCAGGATAGTGCTGGGCTCTCTGCTAATTGCTCTGTGTTTTCTACTCTCACTTCTGAATAAACTCAGTGTTCCTCTCAGAAAAGACCACATTCCCACCCTAGAGTCTTCCCAGCAGGGAAAGCAGAGTGTTTTCTGAGTGGTGTAATCTCACTTTCTGGTGATGTTCAAGGGCACGTTGCTGCTTTGAACAGAGGATCCATTTGCTTCTCTGTTTGACTTTAACCTGTTCCCTTCCAGCCTGGGGCTGCCCCTTTGCTGCAGACATGAGCCCGTGTGCTGTGAGCTGGGTCTGACCCACAGTGGTCGGGTGACTCGAAGGGTTAATGAGATGTGTTTAAGGACCAGTACTGTTAGCAGCGATTTACCATGAAGCATGAGGGATATGAATATTCCTGGTCAAAATGTTCTGTACAAACCCCTCTTCTGTTAGTCAAGTGTGGAGATATCCAGCGTGTTCCAATATATCCCAGGCTTCCCTTGCAAGGAAGTTGCATGTGCAGCTGGCAGAGTTTGCTCTAAGCTTCCAGCAGCCCAGCACGCAGGAGTGTGTCTGCGTGTTAGTTTGTCATGTGGGAGCTAGAGCTGCCCTCTCGAGTCAGTCAGATTTACATTTTAAAGAATCTCATAGAAGAAATCACATCTGCTGTCTGCTTTTCTTTGCCAGAATGTTTGTGGGGGTGGATTATCCTCTGTGGGGAGGGCAGAACAAATACAGATATAAATATAATGCTGCTGTATTTGGCAAGCGAAACCCTGGGCAACTGGAAAATATGTGCCTTGGAGCTGGGAAATAACCCACCTCGTCTTTTAGAAAATAAAGGATTTCCTTTTATCCCCAGTTCTGAGTCAGTAGCTGATGTCTCTGTAGGGCAGGTTGGAACCTGAATGAAACCTTGCAATAGCTAGAAATAGACATTTTCTCTCAAATGGGTAAATTTGTCTCCTCTGGTGTATTGTTTTCTGTACCTCTGGAGATGCTGTAAAGGCTGATGAGCTGAGGTGTGTTCTGGAACCTGCATGGATGAGTGGAACGGTTGGAGCAGGTCTTACCTGTACACACCCAAAGCCTGCACCTAACCTCATCCTGGTCATTCTCCCACTGGAGCAGCAGCCATCCTGTCTTTGTGTTCCAGCTCTAGTCATCAAGGCATTTGTTTTTGTTTGGCTGGGTTTTAAAAGAAAAAAGATGGTTTGGAGAGCAGGTATTAAACTACCACATGAATAGGTGTGTTAGGGCTCAGAGGTAATGTGGGTAAAGCTTGGGGTGCTACTGCTGAAATTAGAGGAATCTTCTGGAAAACCACTAATAGCAAATGGCATTTTTATTTAAATAGTAACACACTGTATTTAAAAACTGTTCTCTTCTGCTGTGTCCCTGTTCACTTTCTCCCTCCAGGCTGTCTCAGCAGAACTCTCTGCACACAGTGCATTATGAACTTGTTCCTTTTCTGTAGGGTTTTCTAAAGCCAAGAACCCGCAGGTGGGTCTTTCTGTGCTTGGACTTGGGGGCAGATATTAAATTGTTTAGGAAGTTCATGAAGTATGTTTTGTGCTGAGGCATCATATAACAAAAGATTATTTCAGAACTGTGTGACTAGAGGTGTGGACATCAAATATTTGTAAAGTCCATTGTGTCTGTGCAGCATGGAGGACTCTAGATAAATTTTATAGACTCTAGACAAATTTGATACCAGCAGATTTATCAAGGGTCTGGCATTGAGAGGGAGCCACAGGCCAGGCTAGACTCAGTCCATCTTCCTATATCACTGCATGTCCTTACCTTTCCTCAGTCCCTGCTGGGGTGCTTTGCTAAGGCTCTGCAGCGCTGTCCATTCTCAGGGATGGGGCCTCTGCTCCTGCTGGGACCTGTGGGACAGACAGAAGACACAATCCTCTATCGTGGCACGGGACGGTGTAACCTGCAGTGCTGAGGGGCTCCCACAGCCCCTGTGGGGTGCTGGGCACTGCTCAGACTCATTTCAGATCACTCGGGAGAGCTTCAGGAATGGTTAGGGACAGAGCCATAGAGCAGTCGCGTTTAAGCTAAACCCCATCCCTGCGTGGGTAAGGCGAGAGGCTCCTGTGTGTCCCTGCTGCTGAGCATCGCAACTTTGTGTTTATGATCAGTTTTTTCTGTTCTTTTTGTCACCTTGTCACACTCGGCTCTTTTTGGAGGGTCTTGTCCAGCTCCTGTGAATAGGCAGCAAACACTGTCACCTTGCTGCCCGTCCCCGCTGCCAGCCGTGGAGCCCAGGGTGGCAGAGGGTATGTGACAGTGCCAATATTTGGGAGGGGCATCACAGCAGCCTTTTGTGCTCAGGCTGCAGTTCTTGTCTGAATGCTTGGGCCAGCATAAGTACATTTATTCTGTGTAAATGATGTCAGCTAGCTGTGCAAAACCAGCAAACTTGTTTCTCCAGATGACCAAAACTGATTGGGTAAAATACAGAAAAGTTCTGAACTTTCACAGCTTGCAAATCATGTTGTCTTGGCAAAACACACAAAAGGGAAGCTGCTTTAAACCATTAGAAGCGCTCAGTCCCTTCTGAGGTCAGGCTCTTGCACTGTCCTGTGTCTCTTCCACAGTAGCATTAAGGCAATTCTTGACTTCTGTGACTTGGCTGTCAAATTTCAAAGTCTACCCTGCTTTACTGAGCATAAGAATAATATTTGTAAGTTTAATTAATTAATTAATTAACCCTGAATTTACCAGTGGTTATGTAGTTCCAAGTGCACATTTTAGCTATTTATGGTAACTAATGCAGCTGTTTAATAAATATGTAATACAGTTACTGCATCAGCAACTGGTGACAGTGGTCACTTATCACCAGAAATCTTTTTTGAACTGCAAAATGGAGTTACTCAGGGGAGATGATCATGCCAGATGGTACCTCTGATGTTAGGAGGAAGCTAGAGAAGGAGGAAGCACAATGCACCCCACAGCCATTGCAAGTTATGCTGAGTGTGCTAAAAGAAGAATCTTATTTTAAGGTTTTCTCTCTAATGTGGCAGGAATGTTGGTACTGGTGGAACTTGCAGTGCTGGCCGCGCCGGTGTAGTGCAGTGGGAAAGCTGCTGTGGGTGTCCCTGTGGGGCGGAGGGGCGGTGAGGCTCAGGAGCTCAGGCTCTGGAGCTGTGCCCTTCGCCATGGGGCGCGGCCAGGCAGGGGCGGGCTGAGGGCAGCCCCCTCCCCCAGACACTGGGGCACTTCTCAGCCTGTGTGAGGTCAGGGCTGCTCTGACCCTTCTCTTTGTCCCCACAGAGGAGCCCAGCCTGGCACCATGGATGCGTGCCAGGGTCCCTGGCTGGAATTGCTGCTCTCCTCTGGAAGGCAGTGCTTGCAGTGGCTCTGGAGATATGTTGGTGCATTTGACTTGTTGCAAGTTTGGCAAGAGACTAAAATTTTGTTATTTACTGTTCTTATTATGGCATTTGTCATAGGGCAATGTCTGAGTTTAATACTTAAGAGAATAAAAGTACAAATGCAAAATACACTAATGGGCCTTTTTAGCCCCTGAAAGTGGTGTGTTGGGTGGTAGTGGTTCTTGTTTTTCTTAGAATGTAGTGGAGGAAGATGGAATGAATACTGGAATTAGGATGACAGAAGAAATGTCACATTCCCGCTGCAGGAAGCAGCAAGGGAGTGTTTGCCATGGCATGGGACACAGCAGTGCCCGGCGCTCCCCTCCTCCAGCGTGGCTCAGGAAGGGCTCCGTCAGGGTGGCAGAAACCATCAGTGCCTCGTCCTTGCCTTCCAGCTCGCGCTTCCTAGACCCCTGAGGTGTGGTGTGTGAGGGCAGAGGACACAGAAAGCCGTGTCCCTGCCCAGCTGCTCCTTGGGGTGCCTCTGACAGTGACAGGAGGGACGTGTGCCCTGTGACTGTCCCGGTGGCGTTGGCCCCAGGGGTAGCAGTGTCCCCGTGAGCTGTGTGACACTGGGGCAGTGCTCTGTCTCAGCTGCAGTTAGTGCAGGGGAGGACAGGTGAGTGAATGGCTCTGTGCGCGTTAGCAGCACATCCCACTCTGATCCAAAAAGGCAAAATCCAGGATGTTGTGCTGAGGAAGCAGCCCTCGGTGACCGCAGTTATTACATCGGTTAGATCACCTATGATGTTTTCCTGGCACATGCAGTGAACTTCTGGTGCTCTGAAGGATACAGAGAGGAGAGCCAACAGGTACACAGAGCAGAGGAGATAAGGTTGTGTATTTCCCGTTAAAGCCATGGGCTCCTTTGGGCACAGCGTCCAGACACCTCAAGGGCAGAATTATATTTGTGTCTTTTGAAAACCACCAGTAACTGTTTCGTTTCTTCTTACTGTCCAGCAGACTCTGTGCTTTTTTGAGATCTGAAATTTAACAGTTTTGTTTTCCTGATAAGCTGATTTTTTTGTTCTCTTTTTATTTCTGGTTATTAGACAAGAGTCTGCATTATTCTGAGCAAGCTTTTAGCCTTAAAAGATTGTAGTCTGTGAAATATCTGTGCAAACCCTGATATTCATACAGAAACTTGGGCAATGCTTTGAGCTCTTTGCACATAGCATTATTTTCAGATGTAACTCAAATACTCAGTTTTTTTAAATTAAGCCTCAAAATTTGCCCACTGAGATCTTTCCTATCTCACATCGGTTATCATGTTGGAATTAGGGAGTGGTGGATGTGAGAGGAAATGTTAGGATCAGGTACGAATAGTTTAAGAACTGAAATATAATGATAATAGTATAAGATTGTAATGAAAAGGAAAATAACAGGGAGAGAGATAAAGCCCAAGAAAAAGCAGTGAGGGTTCAGCTGTCCTGGTGTGCCCCTCTGCACTGGCAGGGCATGAGAAGTGGCAAAGTCCTTGTCTTGGTGCAAGCCCTGCTCATCAACAGCTAAACCATCAGGGTGTTATCAGCATCATTCTCATCCCAAGCCCAAACACATTTCTGTACCAGCTACTGGGAGAAAATTAACTCTATCCCAGCTAAAACCAGAGCCCTAGGTCAATAAAGTATTTTAATGATTATTACTTTCATTGTCCTAAAACTGGGTTTTTAAAAGTGGGAAAATGTGGCTCAAAGAAAGAAATTTTTCCCTTTAATATTATATTTTATAATTATTTTAATATATGCTAATATATTTTAATATTAACATTTGTTATTCAGATATTTTATTTTAAATTATATTTTATTTTAAATTACATTTTCTGATGTTTTAAACTATGAGTTTCATATAGTTACATTTCCTCAGTCATAAATTAAAACAAATGTAGTTTCTTAAGAAAAAATACAGTTTTTAAGATAGATGAGTGGAATCTTTCCCTCCGTCTGCTGGTGCAGCTGGAGGCTGCTCCATGGCTGAAACAGTAGTTTCTGTAGTTAATTAGTTACAAGTGCTTCTTTGTGCACTTAGTGGTTAGCAGAATGCCTGGATGGTCACCTTATTTGCCAATTTTAAAAGTAAAATTGCAGTGGCAGTTACTTTAAAATAGCCGGGGGTGTCTGAGCAGGCTGGCGGGGACAGGAGCAGGTGCGGGGAGGGTTCTCACCTGGGCAGGAGGCTGGGACGGCAGGCGCGGAGCCTCTGCTGCGGAGCCACACCGAGCGGTCCTGGGCAGCGCCGGGAGCCCTCCGGGAGCCTGGGCGGGGATCTCGGAGCCGCGGGGCCGAGCCGAGCCCGGCCGTGCCC
>VZRL01005863.1:428861-473125 GCA_013397895.1 Origma solitaria
GTGCCCGGCTGTGCCCGGCTGTGCCCGGCTGTGCCCGGCTCCCAGCGCTGCCCTGGCAGCTGCCGTGGGACAGCCGGGACGCGCTGGGAGCTGAGCCGCTGCCGCAGGCTGTGCGGGGATCTCGGAGCCGAAAGGGGAAGGGCTGCCGAGCCGTGCCCGTGCCCAGCTGTGCCCAGCTGTGCCCGGCTCGCCGCGCTGCCCTGGGCAGCTCTCGCCGGCCAGCGCCGAGCAGCTCTCCGCAGGGACACGAGTGCGGGCACTGCAGGGAGCGGGCTGAGCCGCAGGGCTGCAGTTTGCTTTTCCCAAGCTGTTCCCAGGGCTGGCTGCGACCTTTGGTGTGACGCATCCTGCCCCAGAGCTGCGGCACTGTGCATGGGAGGCTCTGAACCGCAGCCATGGCTGTGTGGTGCCTGCGCCGGCCGTGCTCAGCCTGGGAGATGGGTGCTGGGGATAAGTGATCTGTCTTTGGTGTTTGGCTGCTTCCTTTCTCTTCTTTTTTGTCCTATTCTTTTTTTTTAACCTCCAACTCCGTCTTGGCTTCCTCCCATAAGTTTTCCGGGAGGCTTTGAAATCAAGCACTGAATTAGCGGAAACGTATGGTAATAGAAAAGGTAATATCTTCTTTGCAGATGTAGGAAAGGAGTGTATGAGGTTTGGGGAGATAAATTGAGGTTTAAATGTTTATTTTTAAAAAGTGAAATATGTACATTGTGTACCTTAGAACTAGTTGACATTTAGTGCAGGACTTGAGCTCTGCTTGACAGTGTGTCACCCAAACCCCACAGAAAATACACAATTCCTCACAGACTTTGCTTCTGTGAGGGCTTAGTCATGTAGAAGAAGGGCCCAAAGGCACAGAGAAATGCATGTACCTTCTCCCTGCATGTTGCTGCCATGTCCACATTCTTTACTTGGGGCCGTTGTGAGTTAGCCTGGACCTCTAGTCACTTCCTTCCCCCAAATTTTGTTGAATATCTCTCAGTGCAGTAAGGGGGTATCTTGAGAGGCAAAATCGTCTGTACATTCTTGTGAGTACTCCTGCCCCCTCTCTCGATCCTGAGACTCCTAGCTCAAAGCTGTAGTGATCAATTCACGGCTTTGGGGTGCTGGGTTTGGGTGTTGGTTTCACTGACAGTTTCATACCATCCCTGCAGGTCAGGCAGAATGGTCCACAAGGCTTCTCAGCTGCTCCTCTGAAGGCACCTGAGAAGCACCAGACTCTCCTGAAGGCACCAGTCAGCCAAACTTTTCCTCTCTTTCCATGTACCCTATTTCTTGAAGCAAGGATGAGGGGAGGGAGTCAGATAAGGCTTTGGCTTTAAAAATCATTTGCTGAGACAGAGTTCTAAAAGACAGAGTTAATTCTAAAAAAGACACCAAAACCTCAACTTTTTTTAGAGTGCATCTTCTCTCCAGAAGCGACAGCAGAACCCTCAACCTCCCTTTTGGGACCAAGGTCAGCTTTCAGAGTGTGACCTACAGCAAACTTTTTCCAACAGCTTCCTAATCTAACCTGTAAATTAAAATAAAGATTGTTCCATTTGTGTCCATATGGAATCCTTGCAGGACAGGAACAGAAGCGCAGTCTGCCAAGACAAGTGAGTTTGAAAGAAAAGCGTAAAATAAAGGTTAGGAGGAGCTTCTGGCAAAGCAGAATTGTCCACCAACCTCAATGGAATCTCTCATTCCCATGGGCAGGTCTCACTTTACATGCACCACCCCACAACTTCTGTTAAAGGAGGACATTATTTAGAGACTCAGGAAAAAGGAAATTTTCAGATTGAGTTGATAAAAAATTGAGTGAATGTAAGTAGTTTTATACTTTTATACTTTAGATGTTCATACTTTGTATTCGGAAGTTCTGTTTTTGTAGGATTTCTTAATGGCATGGCTGTGCTTTTTGGTTTGAAATATCATTCTTGTCTGAACCTTATTGAGAATTGTTAAACTATACCCAAGTACATCAGTCAGAGAGCTGCCTGCAGTGAGCGAGTGGAGTGTGTACTCTGAGGAGTATGGGCAGCCCCAAAGGAAGGGGTATTGAGTGTTTTCCAGTGGAAGCTGCCATTCTGTGATGGATTAAATGTTTCAGCACAGATAATTTTTTGCAGTGAGAAGTAAGCAGTTGTCCAGGGCAGAGGATTAAGAGCTTAAGGGATGGGTGGGGTGCCTGAGCTCTGTGTACAGCTTCACCCCTTTGGAATGACTCTGGCCAGCAGGGCAAACGGAGGGGTCGCTCTGTTATACACACATGGGTATTTTTCCAAAATGCCAGCCAAATCGAATGCTTAAGGATCTAAGGATATGGCTGTTGTTTCTAAAGGGTTAGGGAGCAGGCAGTGAGCACGATTAGTAGAAGGCCCTGCATTTTACCTTGCACTTTTGGTGGCTTAAGAGCAAACTGATAATGTATTTTACCTTTAGCCATACAAGTCTGCTTCTTCCAAAATCCAAAATTCCCTACTGCTGCTTGTTTTATTAAGAGAAGCTTTTTATCACTTTGTCTGAGCTCAGGGCCTTAGAAGGGAATCCTTTTGTATTATCCTGTTGGTGGACTTCTGTCCCAGAGCTGGAGAATGCAGAGCCAGAGAGGGGAGAGCACTGCTGGCATGTCCAAGCACATTGGTGACAAAAGGACTGTGGCGATGTGGTTCTTCACATGCCTGGCGCCATCAGCACAGGGTGGGGTGACAGCTCTGTCTTTGGTGACAGAAGTGGGGCTGATGGGCTCTGATCTGTGTTCTACGTGCCGGATCTTACAGCACCAAGCCACGGCCGTGTGGAAGTGCTATCTGTGCCTGCGAATCTCATCTGTGCCCTCAGCAAACCTGCTAACAGAGCTGCCCGTGCTTCCTGCCCTACTGAGCGTCAAATCATGCAGATCGTAATGGAAGAGTGGCCAAGCTCTGGGGATTGCTAAAAACAGGACAAGCAAGACAAATATTTTACTGGGATAATCCCCCTGGAAGGCTGGCTAATTACAAAAGTATTGTAGGACTTCTGGTTGGGGTTTTTACCCTGTCACATCTGCCAGCAAATCTTCTCTGCTCAGCTTTGTTTTGGTGATGGGAAGATGTCTGTGCCTCCTCGCGGAGCACTTCTGAGCCTTACAAGGATATGCCTGGAGCTCACTCATCAGCCCCGTCCGTGTTCTGGCCGCACCGCTGCTGTTCCCACACAGACATTGTGCCTCAGGGGTGGCAGGAGGTCCACAGGGGTGCTGAGGGAGGGGACTGTGCTGGACTGAATTAGAAAATGCTTCGTGTGGGATTTGATTAAGTAATTTCTTTACTTAATCGAAGTGGGCTTTCCTGCAGCTGGTTCTCTTGTTGTTCAGCCATAGACAATAGCTTTTCTAGTTGCACATTTTTACTCAGAAGAACATCTAAATCATTTTTGCAATTTCTCCTGTGTCTCTTTCTTGAAAGACTAAGTGTTTAAAATACCTCATTTTCTGACTTCAGAGTCACACATTCTGCATCTGTAACCTCTTCAGGAAATGGGAGCCTTTGATTTCCTTTTGCGTGCAAGAGAAACTCGCCTCGAAAATTGCACAAAGAACTCCTTCACCTTTTCCTATTTTTTCTTCCCCCCTTTTTTCTTTTCCTTTCTACCTTTTCCTCTACTACCTTTTTCTCATCCTTCTGCCATTTCTGGTCACAATCTTTTTGATCACAAGCTTAATATCTGGGTCAACACTCAGCATAGATGAGGACAAAAAACTTACCAAATGGTGTCTCTTCTGGGGAGGGGGAGGAGGACAAACCCATTAACCTGTCTCTGCAATTACGTGTTGAATTGTCATCCCCTGTTAGAAGCAAAATTGGAGTACCTTTTATACATTAATGTGCAGAGTTCTGTGGGTGTGACTGTAGTCAAACCTTCCGTTGTTTGTGGGTGCATTGTTCAGAATATATGTAGAGGTAGGTGGTGGACTGGAGTTATAAAACATTTCTGGTTAACACAAACCACAAGACCTCCATCCGGTTTTGTTTGCGCCGTGGGCTCCATTGCATGTTGAGTTTTGCATTTTCTTCGCTGTTTTATGCTCCCAACACTGACGCATAGCTGGGTCAGCCTGTCATGGCCATGCTGCTTATCAGAGCTTTCCCACTGCTTCATCCATCATGGGAAGCTGGTGCGTGCCAATGCAGACAGATTTTCAGAAATTTGGGTGGGTTTAGTTTCCTTTTTTAGGATTCCGGTGAAGCTGCACTGGTGGAAAGTCACAGGAAAGTTCATTACTAGAGAAACCACAGAATTGAGTATAAAAATGAAGTGACGAATGTCCTGCACCAGTAGCGATCTGGAGCTGGCTCTGAGTACAGGTTCAAATTGCATTTTACTCCCACAATAACCCCCTGGCATGGAGAGTTCTGTCTAGGCTATTCAATCAGCGTATGTAAAATATAATTACATTTGAATTACAAACACTGTAATGCAAATCTTTCTGAATGAAAAAGTCCCAAATGTTTGTGAATTATTTGATTGTTCAGGGATTGCTCCTTGCATTCTTGGGTCAGATCTGCTGTTGTACTTCCACCCAGAAAATTATGTTTCCTCTTAAAAATGGGACTCTGGGACTGCACAGCCAGTTTATAGCCAGGTCTGCCCTGATGTGGCTCTCTGAAATGGCAGTGATAGGTCAGGGCCCAAGACTTTCCCTACAACTTCCTTGTAGCTTTTTCTTTCAAGATGAACTTTTAAAGACCAAAATTCCATGTCAAAGCTGGATAAATTAAATATAGTTATCTGGTATTTGGGGATTGAGATATTGTTGTGTAATTCATTTTTAGCCCTGGGAAAATATTTCACAAACAGCTTCTTCAAAGAGCTGTCATGTATGCGAGTGTGTGTACAAAGCAGTGATGGAGGATTATCACAGATACGCCCTGTCAAGATAAAGTAAACTGCTTTCAGGGTGATTTTACAGCGAAGTGCTGTCTGCACCCAAGAGGTTAGGCTGCAGGGCACAGGCTGATCCTGGCTGTCCTGTGTGCTGGGAGTGCATGGCTGTGTCTTCTCTTCCCAGATCTCACACAGATATCCCCCTGTTGGGACTGCACTGCCCAGAAATGACCGATTGCTTTGTCCTTTGGTCCCTGGAAAGGAGGGACCATTCTTCAGGCTGTGCTTCGAAGGGCATCACCCACCGGAGCGTGCTTGCTTTGGCTAATGGATTTTTTGGCGGAAGGCTCTTATGAGGGATCAGCAGCACTGTCTCTCCTAGGAGGAAATGCCATGAAAATCCATCCTTTAGTTAAAAAATAAGTGAGCAGTGAGAAAGGCACTGCGTGTGCACGGTGTCAGAGGGTGCAGAGCACGCTGAGGGGACGCAGTGCCCGTCTGGCTGTGTTTGCAGCCCCCTGTGCTGTGCTGCCCCATCAGCCCATGGGTGCCAGGGCGAACCCTGACCCTGCACATCTGCTCTGCTCTGCCGTCCCCTCGCCTGGCTTTAGTGTCCTCTGGCTGGGGCCAACAAGGAGCTGCCATTGCAGTGGCTCTTCGGGCTTTGCTGGGCTTGTGTGGAAAGTTCAGCATCCACCAGGGAAAAGGTCACTGTGAATTTAACACAGGCACAATTTAGCAAGCCGTAAACCTTTGGTAATCCATACTTGTAAAAGGGAGACCAGAAGCACTCAGTCTTGATTTGCTTTAACCATATAAGACCTAAGGGGAGAGTCTTTGGTTAGGAATGTCTACATGCAGAACTGATCTTCCAGTCCTAAATATTATCATTCCATTTAATGTGGTGCTTGTGAGAATTTAAACTATGCAACTCAGTCCCCAAAATGGTTCTCTTAATATGGTTTTGTATGTGGATGGACTGCTAAGGGTGCAAAATGGCAGATTTCATCCCAGAACCAGTCTTTGAGGGTGTGTGTGAAGAGTTTTCCACAGAGCTGATTGGAAAACAGGGTTTATCTGTGGTATTTTAGCCATTTAAAGTATTTTTATTTAAAGTAGAATAAATACCCAAAATATCCTGTCTTCCTTTCCAGAAATGTTCTCCCCTGAATAATGTAAGTGGTTTTATAATACTTGGATTAATCCAAATATTATCATACTTACATTTCGACTTCTTAATTATTCATAAACCAAAATCTAAACCTAAACCAACAGTGTTAAAAAAATAGTAGAAAGAAACCCTTCTTTCAGTGGAAGACTTTATCAAAGATGTTCTCATGCAGACCTTTATCGTGTTATTTGAGCTGCATTTTCAGGGTTTTCTCGTCAAGCCCTTTTTTTTTTCCTGTATTGAAAGCAAAGTCATTCTGTGTGTGCGGCACTGGCCGAGGGACTGTTGCCATCTCCTGCCTGTGCAGTGCACTGCGTGCTGGGCTGGCTGTGGGCACGGATTGCTCAGCGCCCCTGACAGTTCTGCCCACGTGCCTTCCTTAGGTTGCTTATTTTTGTCCAGTGGCTTTTGCTTTAAACAAATCTGATTTCGTCCCCTGTGAATCCAGGACAAAACGATCCATGTGAGCATCGTAGGGTTGAGAGGATTAGTACCAACACTGGATGGGATGGTGCTGCTGTGAGGGAACACGGCGACACTCAGGCTGGTGGCACCAGAGCCTCACGCTGCCCCGGGCACACTGAGGGTCCCCATGGAGCCTGGGCCACCCCCTGCCCTTCCCTTTACCTGCTGCCGTCTGCCGCACCCTGGGGATGCTCATTCCTCCCAAGGGATCCCTCTCCGAGGCCACAGAATTCATCCTGGTGGAGCCTCCTGAGCTAAGGCTTGTGTTCTGGGCTGAGGCAGCCTCCGGTGGGTTTTTAAACCAACCAACCTACCAAAATAGCCCCCAGGCCCCATGGAGTGAGCCCGAGCCCTGTGGGGATGGAGTGTGAGATGGATGGTGGTGAGCTGACACAGAAAAGCTGAATATGTCTGCACATTGCTTAAGGAGCTTCCATGGTCAGATACCTAAAGAGACATTTTATTTACATGGTATATAAGCACTCTCACAAATTAGCAGAGTCTCTGTGGGTGCCTTCAGACATCAGTGTACTCATGGTAGATGCGCACCTCTGATCTCCTGACACTCTGGAGTGACCTGATGCTCTCGCTCCTTGTTCTCATGTTGGATTTCCTGAACAGCCTACGTGAGAATGATCGACACATGAAAAAATAAATGATGGGATCCAGACAGACATTGCATGCAGACAGGAACAGTGTCATTTCCTTACAATAATACAAGATTTTATGCGCAGAGTCATCTAAAATTTTGTCCAGATGACTAAAAGTAAAGGGTATTCGGCACAAATGATAGGGCAAAAAGCAGGTGAAAAATACAGCCACAACAACCCTTATACTCTGGTTGTGCTTCCGCTTTCGGCTGGACGAGCTGATGAACTGTTTGCTGGATTTGTAGATGTACCTGGATATGGCAATATAACACCCAATGAGTACGATCAGCACCACTACGAACATGCAGGTGTTGATGTAGATGACAGCTGAGTGCCACTTGACTCCCAGGGGCGACTTCAGTTTGAGGCAGTCGTCGATATTTCTCTTGGTGGGGTAGCCGTTGGTGAGGATCAGGTTCGGGAGCGCCAGGAAAGCCATCACCACCCACACGCAGGCTGACAGGATCTTGGTGAAGGTGATGCTGTACATTCTGGAGTCCCCAAAGGGCTTCACCACCTTCAGGTAGCGGTCGATGCTGATGAGCCCCAGGAACACGATGGTGGTGTACATGTTGGCATAGAACAGCACTGTGGTGTAGCGGCACAGGAAGGAGTTGAAGTGCCACGGCCCCAGCTGCGAGTCCTGGATGATTTTGAACGGGAACGTCAGTGTCATGAGCAGGTCTGCAACCACAATGTTCTTGAGATAAAAGATAAAACTGGTTTTGTTCCTGATGTGGAAGAAGATCCACACTGCCAGGCCGTTCAGCAGGAGGCTGGCCAGAAAGATGACGAGGTACAGCACGGGCAAGACAATGGTGGTGAACTCGTCATGCGTGGAGTTCCCGAGCGAGCTGGCGTTGGGTGAGGTGCTGTTGTCTGTAGGAATGAGGGGAAACAAAAGGTTACAGCAAAAGGTGTTTCGGGTGTTTGACAGATGGGGCCAATTTAGAGCTGTCCTCTCTCTCTGGGCAGTCTGGAGGCTGTTCGGGTAAACCATAAATCAGAACTGCAGGTTGTCAGCTCTTGGCTTTCCTGACAGAATGCCACTTGTGAGCTGAGATGTTTGTCACAAGACACGGCTCTAGAGGGACTCCTCAGGCCTATTAAAATGCTCATTTAAACTTAGTTTACTTAAATGTATTTAAAAATCACAGTCTCTGGCAGATTTTAAGATTTAATGTTTAAATGTTTGTGAAAAAACTTCAGACTTACAAACGCTGTCATAAAATCGCAGTACATTCTGTTTCATGCTGTTCATGCTCTGACCTTGGCTGGCGAGGCAGTCCAGGCGGCCGTGGGGCAGCGCTGGGCAGCGCTCAGACAGCCCCAGCTGGAATGGCTTATCTCTTTCAGATGTTGGTAGGAACTGACAGTAATGAAGTAAACACTTATCAATCACTTATACTTGCACTGGTGTTTTACCTGGCAGTTTTCCATAGGACAAATTGTACCCCATCCTTTGTGCTGCCGTAGGATTTCAGCTGAAATGCTCTTCAGGAGTCCCACTGGCAGCCGTGGATCCAGGGTGCAGCAGGGGCTGTGCCAGGGTGATGTTCTGCGGAAAAGAAATCCAAATTAAAACCAAAGCAAAATCAAAGAGCCCACCTTCCAGTCCCCTGCATGAAGAAGAGCTTTGTGAAAGGAGGAACTGCAGTGAAGGGCTGGCTGAGGTGTGCCAAGGGCTGATCTCCGGCTGCTGCACAGTAGTTCTGTTGTCAGGTCATCATTGCCCTGTTCTCGCTGATTTCAGTGGTGAAAGACCAAGAGTGGAATTTTTTAAAAAATCATCACTCCTTGAAGTAAAAAAGTTTCATCTGTAATTATGAGAGATGTGTGTATAACTTCATAGTGTTTCCCCAAAACTGAGGTAGAAATGGCAAGTTCCTGTTCCTTTCTCATAGGAACTGTCACCCAGGGAGCACTGGAACCTGCGGAGACTCATTCATGCCATGATGGCATCACAATGTTTGACATTGTTCAAAGAGATTTTGCCAATACCATTTTGTAAGGCTGTGCTCCAAATTGTTCTTTCCTCTGTCAGTATGCAAATGCAGCAACTTTTCTGTGCTTCATTTTTGCTTTAAAGTTTTGATAGGAAAACTGGGAAAATGGTTCCGATCTCAGCAATTGTACCAGACCTGACTCTCATGGGAACGAAGGGAGGATGGAATTCCTGCAGCCCTTTGGCAGATCAGAACCTGTTTTAGGTGCTTCCCCATGTAGGAACCACGTGTGTGGCACTAGATGGCACCAAAGCAAGTAACTGTGTGTGGAAACATCAGTAAAAGCTTTAATTCAGATATTCTAGCCTTTTTATCAGTCTGGCTTCTTGGCTGGCACTGTTTGCTCTGGCAGTAACAAGACTGCCAAGGGTGTTGTAGATATTTTGTTTTCTCTGGGTCTGAGCTGCAGTAACCTGCCATATTTTGCTGTTGTTGAGGATTTGCAGCTCTCTTTTCTGCCCAGGAGGCACAGAGATCAAAAGAATATATGATTTTATGAAAAGATGCATATCTAACTCCTTACACAAATAAGGTGCTTATTTCCCTGCTTTTCAGTTTCTTTTAAGTCTGCACAATTCCTGGTCCCTGGAAAACTCCTTGTTCTCAGGCTCTTCAGGGAAGTGCTCTACTAAATCCTCAGTGCAGAGAAGTCAGTGAGGTGCTGGATGTGCTGCCTGGGATTCAAGGCAGAGCAGGAGGTGACACTTGTGTCCCCCTGCTGTAACCCTGGGAAATGCTGCAGGATTCCATGGGGCTGGAATCCGGCAGAATTTCCATCTGTGCGGAATGGACTGCGCCTGTGCTGGTGTTCCTCTGGTCCCAAAGGGATTTGCTCTAAGTCCTGTCCAAAAAAGGTTCCTTTATTTTTCCACCTCTGCATCCATTCTTGTAGGTGGATGCTGTCAGAAGAGAATAAAAATCCAACCCCAGGTACTACAGTGGATCTGTCTTCCTGCACAGACAGCCCCGGCACATTCCAGAGGTTCTGACTCTTCCTTCACATCAGGTGGTTGTTTTCTGGTGCTGATGGAAAAGTTCCCTTTTGCAGGGGATTTTCTGGCCAGAGGGAGTTGCCATCCTCTGGCCTCTCCTCTGTACTGATCATGTTCCCATCTGCAGCCCGTGCTTTGCTGTCAGCAGCGATGGGCCATCCACAGCCAGCCCCTTTCAGTACAGATCAAAATCCAGTTTCTTTCCTTCCCTTCCTTCCCTTCCTCCCTTCCCTCTCTCCCTCCCCTGAACCCCCTGGCTGTCAGCCTGGATTTTGGGGTTTAGCCTGGGGTTTTATGGTGGAAGCTGAGGTGGAGGTCGGGCTGCAATCACCAGGACCTGATGTGCTCCCCCACTGTAGCAGGGGCTCTGCCCACACAGGAGCATTTCTCTGCACCCCAGGGAGCGCCTGCAGTCCCCAGTCAGTGTCTGCTGCACTGTCTGTGCCCCGTGCAGTCTGCCAGGAGCTGCTGTGCTCCCTGCCTGCCCTGCAGCCCCTGCTCGGTGCCTCCGCCCTCTCCCCAGCCCCTGCAGAGCCTGTGCTGCTCGGCTGTCGGGCTCCCTTTTCCCTTCTCTCTTCTGGACATGGCACCAGAGGGCTGTGCAGGTGACAGGAGCTGCAGTGTCCAGCTCCCGGGTCTGGAAAGGTTTTCTTGCAGTGAATCCCATGCAGCCCTGCTGAATTCTGCCCAGGGCAGCGGCCGCGGTGGAGCCCTGCCACATATGTGCCCTGGTCAGTGAAGGTGTGACCATGCTTGGATTGCCCAGGGACATCCAGGCCACCGGGAAGCCATCCTGGGAGCTGTGTGCTGCTGTGAGGCCAGCTAGGACCGAGGCTTTGTGCGGATATCTCCGTGTCTTCTTATTCGCCATGGTTTTAATTTTAAAACGTGTTCCAAAATGATCTCAACAAACCATGGGTTGGAAAAAGCAAGCAGCAAATTCTTCACGAGTGTAACCTGTGCCAGCTGAGCTTCCTGAGCATGGCCCTGTGCCCTGCCAGCATACCTCAGCTCAGCAGAGGCTCTGGTGTTGGCAGGGAGGAGGAGAGAGGCAGCACCTGTGGCTACTCACCCTCTTTACTCACCAAAGGCTCTCCTGGTGCTGCTGTAGCACAAAGCTTGAAAGGCTTCACAAACAGGTCTGTGCAGAGCTGCAGGGGAGTGCGGCAGGATGGTGCTGCTGCACAGAGCTGGCTGTTTGACAGAAGGTCCTGCTCAGACTCAGCTGTCCAAAGGTCTTTCCCTGCCTTCCTACCAACACCTGTCAGGCTGGAGGGGTCTGTGCTGGGCAGAGCACTCGCAGCAGTGTGGCTTTGTTATTTATATGCTGGGGTAGGTGAGCAAGGCTTGTCTGAGCCAGAGCTGGTGTATCTCTGTGCTCCAATAGCTTCATTCTTTCTGACAAAGACCACTGTGTTGCAGACTCCAGGAATAGGAACAAAGTTATGCTGTATGGAGAATTCACTCTTTTTCATGTGTTCTATTGCAATGGGAGATGAAGACTGTCTTTAAGGAGTATTTTTGGATATTTTGTAAATGGTCACTGACTGTATACTCTAGTTGTGGATTTTCGACTTATTTGAATGTGGTATTTTTGTGCTTGGAAGGGCTGTCTTTCTTCTTCTCCAGTTCTCTGGACACTTCCCTCACCTTCAGCTCCCTCGGTCTGCTATACAAATATATTCTGCTTGGATGTCTTTGAAGATGCACTAGAAGCTGCTCCTTTATCCAGGTAGCTTTGTAAACCAGAATACATTTTACTTCTTGTAGCTTCTGCACTTTGTTGGTGGTTGATGAGATAATCTCTTGCTGCTGATGTGGACAGACTGGTTTGTGTGCATGACTGATGTAACCTCAGAGAAGTACTGAAATAAGAGGCTGCATGGCAGCCTTCAGTGTCAGGTGGGTAGGGAATGACTGCAGAGTTTTTCTAGTGACTAAGGCTTTAAGTTGCCTTCCTGTTTAAAGAAATTGTAAATCCTCAAATCAAATCTTTTTTTGTCTTACTTAAAACTTTTTAGAATTAAAAACTCTTTGTGACCTAGACCAGCTATTCTAGGTCATGGGGCTGCAGGGCCTTAAGTGATGGTTTTTATTTGAGCACAGAACTTGTTGATGTGTGCTTTCTCGCCAGTCCCTCTGCATTCATCACCATACGGTTGGTAAATGACAGGGTTAATGCAGCAATAGACATGAGAGGCAGATATTAAACCTGCTGTTGGCTGGCTGCAATGCTGTTCTTTTCTGTCGCCCGTCAGAACCAAATGATGGAGTTATTTGTAAAGATTCAAGGGAGCAAAGCATTGGTGCAGGGTCAGAGCATGTGTGCACGAAGCTGCTGCAGGCAGCCCTGGAGCCTGTCACTGCCCTCCGGGTCAGCCTGACACCTGTCCCGTGTCCCCTGAGCCTGCTGCTGTCCCATGCCTCCCAAGCAAGCCTTGATGTTCTCATTTTCCCTGCCTGCATCTCTTTATCCTTCTTAGTGCTTTCTCTTGTTCACTATGAGCCCTGTCCCAGTAACTAGGGCACCGCCACCTTTCCCTTGCTTGGAGGCCTCTGTCAAAAATGGTCCATCTCCCTTTTGGTGAAGGCATATGTTAATGTGCTGCTAATGCGCAGTGGAATAACCTGAAATTCCTGCTGGAATTGCTGCCTACATCACTGAGTTGCCCTTCTTGCTCTCCTGTGTTTTGCAAGCTCTAATGGTTTTGGTGTTTTCGTAGCCAGCACAGCCTGGTCCCTGGCCCTGCCTGGGGTGGGTGGGAGCTCCTGGGGTCCGCCCTGCTCTGAGCAGTGCCGGAGCCCCTGGGGATCCATCTGAGCGTGGGGGTACCCAGCACCCACCGCACGTGGCGTGTGTCACCTCCTTCAGCCGAGGAGAGGGCGAGAGCAGCCCTGGGGCCCTGTGCCCCCCGTGCCCTCTGTCCTGGGAGTGAGGTGGCATGGGCTGGCTCCTGTGCCGGGAGCGCTGCCGTGCTCAGCCAGCACCAGAGGCTAAGGGAAGGGACCGGGGTAGAACTGTCGCCAGCTGTGGCTTATGGCGCCTGTCTTCTTAGTCATGGCCAGAAATAGGAACCTGCCTCTGCTCAGAAAGCTGCTCATCTGCTCCAGCATCTGGCACAAAATCCCCTTCTTCATTTTCAGGTTCCTTCTTGAACTTCCCCTCCTTTCCAGCACAGCTGCCCTCTCACGTGTCTGGAGCAGCACAGCATCCTGCCCCTGCCGCCAGCCCCTGTGCCCTGGCTGCTGTCTCCAGGCTCCTGTCCTGTCCCTGCCCTGTCCTATCCACCTGTCTTGAGGAGAATTAAGGAGAGGCAGTGGTCAGGGCGCACAGCTGCCAGGCCCTGAGCTGACACCGATGTGGGGATGCACACAGGGCAGCTCTCCCTTGGCTCTGCGCTGGGACACGCTGCTGGCAGGGACCAGAGTCCCCACCCTCACTCTGCCCGAGAGAGGGGTCACTTGTAACCTGCAGAGCCCCCACAAATCGGCACTGACTGCCTTCCTCGCTCCTCCATGTGTGACAGCTGGAGTGCCCTGCGTGGCTCCAGGGACTGGGCTGGATGTACCTGCCATCGTGGCAATCACCTAAATGTGCTCACTCCATCTCTTCCTGTGCTGCCGCTGAAATCTCACAGCCTGTTTGCACCTCTAACTGGTGTACAGCTGCACGGGGGGTTGCAAAATGCTGGAGTAAGCATTCGATAGTACCATTTAGTAAGCAAAATTCTCATTTTGGGGGAGCATGCCCTTAGGATTACATGATTTCTGTACTTCAAAAAGAAATAGTAAAGGTATTTGGACAAATATGATTTTCTCAAAGTAATTTTTGAAATATTTTGTCCAAATGTAGCCATTAATTTTTTTTCCATTTCAAGCAAATGATTATGGACTCTAATGGTCCCCTGTGTCTGACAGCTCCGACATGAGATACTACCTCAGCTATCAAGTTCTTTCTTTTTTCAGTCTTTTGAACTGTTCCTTGCTAAAAGTTCATGAATTATATTACCCACTTTGAATTGGATTTTCTCTGCAGAGTTTACGAGATCTGGTAACTGTTGTTAATTGTTAAAGTAAGAATGTTTTTAAAGTGGATTTGCAGAACCTAGAGCTGCATGAATTCCCTTTCCCCTTGCATAGGCACCACAGCTCCCAGGTGATGCTGAAGGAATGCTCCCCAGTCCCTTGCTGCATTAGTGCCCAGCACGTGCACTGTCCGTGGCCCAAAGGCAGGAGGTACCGAGAGTGATCCTTTTGGCTCTGCTCAGGTGTGCTGGGCTGTGGTCCTGTGTGCAGGAGGGGCTCGCAGGGGCCCAACACCTCACTGCCTTCTCTAAAGAGGTGGGGCAGGAGTGCTGTGCCGAGGTACAGCTCCACAGCTCCCGTGGACTGCAGTGGTTTTTGCCTGAGAAGGTGAGAGATCTGCCAACTGAGCTGGTGTCGCCTGGCAGCAGGTGACAGCTTCTGTCGGTGCAAGGGGAGCTGGGGTGCAATTGCTGGCTGCTTTTCTTCGGGGGAAAAAAGAGAGCTCAACACAGTGGTTGGCAGAGCTGGGATAATGAATGTTTTTTCAGTAAGGCAGCCTCTAATTAGCAAGGAGGAAAGGAACTCTGGAATGTTTCCTTTGCTTCTTTCTGGATGATGCTGCTGCTGGCTGTTTGTGGCTGCACAAAGCAGCTGGCGGTGGGAGCTGTGCCGTGGCCCTTGGAGAGGCTCTCCTTGGGCTCCCACCAGGAGTGTGTGAGGTGCAGCCCTGCGCACAGCCCCGCTGGGGCCGCGGGCACGTGAGGGTCCCGAAGCTCCAGGTGAGCAGGCAGGTCCTGGTGCTGCTGCCACGGCTTCCACGGGGAGCCAACGCTGCCAGGCTCTGCAGCCCGCCAGAAAAAGCTGAGGCTGGGGTGGCCAGGCTTGAGTTGGAGGCTTTTACTGAAAATACCAACTTTTAGCTTTGATTATTGATATAATGCAGTGAAAAGCATTAAGTAAAAAATTCAAAATTGCACTTAAAAAAGAATCAAGGTGTTGTCCGAGGCACAAACACAAAAATCCAGGTGTGTAGTTGGTGGCATTGCACCTTCATCTGGTGGACCTCTGTCTGTTGTGCTTCTATCACCTCCTGCAGGGGCCACTGTGAGAAAATATCTTGGGAAATCAAAATAATTATTGGTATGTGCATGTAGCCAGTGCCATGTAAGCCTTTCAGTAATTCCAGTGTAACTTTCAGGTGTTTTTCTTTGCATTGAAGAAATTTCTACTGCATTTTTTGTATGCAATCCTAATTCACAGAAGGACGAAGCAATCCTTGTGCCAGTGTCAGCTGGTTTCTCTGTGGCCCAGTACATCCTGCTGCCGCATGATGCTCTGTGTGCCCTCCGCAGCAGCACTGCTGGAAAGAGGAAGGAGAAGCACACGGGGATTTTAGGGTGCGACTGCAAGAAGTCCAGCCTGGTGCAGAGCCGTTTTCTCATGCACAGCCCAGAAAGTTCCCCTCTGGTGCTCTCAGAACGGACAGGCTGCTGGCCCCTGGCAGGGGATCTGTCACCAGCTGTGACAGCAGCTGCTCCTCGTGCCACCCAGCTCTGGGCTCCTCGTACAGTGGCAGCACCTGCTGCTGCAGTGAGGGCGAGAGAAGGTGATGGAAGTCCAATTTATGCTGCTCAGCATCCGTTGTCCCTTTGGTATGTCACTGACATTTTCTTGAGGAAGAACCAGAAGCAGTGGTTGCTGCAGTCCCTTGTGTGAGGTTTATTGTTGGTCAGATGTGGAAACCCAACTTCTGATAATTGAAAGTGCAATGTTTTAATTTAATTTTTTAAGATGCTGTGGTAATTTTTTATGTTGGAAAGGGTTTAGGCTGCTGAACCATAGGAATGAATCTTGCCTTTTTCTTGTGGAGCTGTCCTGGCAGCGTGGGGTTGGTGTCTGCTGCAGCCTGGGCTCCTGTGGAGCCGACAGCTGTGCCATGGGTCTGGAGCTCATGGGCTGTGTCAGGCGCATTTTCACTCGGTTCCAAACTGTTGATAAATATTGCACAGTTCGAGTTTGATGGTACAGGTGTACCACAGGGGGTTTGCTGGCCTCTCCTGGTGCTCACTGGAGCAAAGAGGAGGTTGCTTGTGAACTTTGTTCTGTGAAGGTGAGCAAGGGACCGGACACAAAATGAGGAGAAGGCGCATTCCCTGTCACTGGTTCCTGGTCTGCCTCGTCCAGGGCTCTGTGCTAGGGGAGGGCGAAGGAGCCTGTGCTGTCTGAAGCGCAGGTTCGGTGTGGTGCACACTGCGGATGGTGCCTTGGTGCCCCTGTCCCGGTGCTCGTTTCCCGTTCAGCCCCGCTGCCCGTGTGTCCCCCCAGCTCCGCCACGCTCCGGGCTCCATCGGGGAGGTGTCCCGGGGCTCTGGAGCCCCAGCCCGGCACGGTGCCAGCCCAAGGCCGTGGGGTGCAGGTGCTGCCGAGCTGCTCCCCACTCCCTCCCTGCCCTGCACTGCCCCGGCAGCCTGGGAGGGAGCTGGGGGGACACAGGGCCTGAGCCCCCCGCAGGTGGAGGGGCAGGAGCCTCATGGCTGATGCTGCTGAAAATTTGCTGCTTTTCTGTCCCACGCCCCTAATGCCACACACAGTTTCTGTGTCTAAGGTCCCCACGCACCCTTCAGCCTCTCTCTCCTCTGCCCCTCCTGCAAGAACTGTCCCTCCTGCGGCTCCTCTGCGAGGGGGCTGTCCCATCTCCCCTCCCATGGATGGGGGCAGGAGAGGGTCTGTCTGCTGCCCCAAGGCTGCTACCCACCCGCAGAAGGACAGGAGGAGAAGCTTCCCTTAACCAGAAAAGTGTTGGCAGCTTCTGTGCTCAGGACCAGCGCCTGGGAGTGAATCCGTGACCAGCCAAAGGTTGCCTGAGCTTCCTGGTTTCCCTTTCTAAAGAAGGTTGCAGAATTCTTTAAAAAGATGGAAAGAAGTGTGAAATATTCCCAGTTCGCAGACATGTAAGGAGAGTGACTACAGGCCATATAACACACAAACAAAACTTGAATTGCGCTGCTGCTCCCAGTGCTCCATAACCAAACCCAACCTTTTCAACATGAAATCTCTTTAAAAGACAGAGGTTTTTGCAAGCACCTCAGATATTTCCCAAGCCGTGAGACTCATCAGATATAGTCTGCTCATTCAGAGCTATGTGGTTTTTCCAGTGAACCTGACAAGTTTTAACATGACTTGAATGAAGTATGAAGGAAGAGAACATTTATTCTGTTAATAGAGTGAAGAGAGCTCAAGTTTGCTTTCCTGTACTGAAAGAGGTGAAAGGGAATATAGTATAAACCCTTTTATACCAAACTCAGATCTTGTAGTTCCTGAATCTTACTTTATATGCGTTAAACTCTGTCTGGAGGTGAGTTACTGAAACAATGGACCCGCCTGCACTTTGAGTTGTATCTTAGAAGGAAAGATTAGCAAAAACAGATGTTTTGGGGGTTTTTTTTGCCGCCATGAATACTATGTATGAATGGGTAGAATGTTGGCAAAGGCATGCTGTTTTGAGAACTTTACACACTTTTAATTGATCTGACATTGAGTTTATGGTTCCAAGTCTGGTTTTCAGAAAGTATATCTTAATTCCTGTTTTTTCACTCAAGGCTGAGAAAGGGCTAGCAGATTCACTGAACAACTTCTCGAACGCTTTTCCGAAGGTCAGAGCTCACTTACCTGGTGCCATTGTCGCCTTCTGCTTGTCTTGGAGCTGCATCCCGAGAGCGCCTCAGACTCCTCCAAAACGCATCTTGAAACTACAGTAGGCAGGAGAGTATTTCCTGGGAGAGGGTAGATGAACAAACCATGTCTGGCAGTAAGATCTCAGGCTTCCAATGGCTTTTTTTTGGTGGTTCCTGATCAGAGAGTCAAAATTCCCCTGGCCAGGCGCAACTGGAGCAACTGGCTTTCTCATTCCTAGGAATGACTCACCTGCCAGGGTAGGTGAGCGCTCTCGGCTCACGTCCTGGCTCTGCAGCAGCTGGGGCGCCCAGGATGCAGACAGTGATTCACCTGGAGGAGGGTTCGTGCTGGGGAGGCAGCAGCGCTGCCAGAGCCTGCAGGGCTGTTCACTGCCCTGCCTCTGCCTCCCGGGGGACACAGGGCATGAGGGTGGATGAGGATTTCGTGTGATCCTGAAAAATCGGTGCTGGATAGATGAAAATATCTGCTAATCAAGATTATCTTGTAACTTATTCATTTGATTATATTTAGATTATTATAGTGTTGTGCTTTGAACAGATCCTCTCTTCTAAATAATGTGTAGGATGGAGCAGAAGGCTGTCTGTCACTCAGTATTGCAGCTCAAATGAGCGCGGTGTTTGTTTCCTGCCGTGGTGCTCCTTAGGACTGACTGAGCTCACTGCCGCTCACAGCCCTGCCCTCAGTGGCCCTGGCTGTACATACATTTACAATCAGACTATTTAGTGCCTTTAGAGCACTGAAATATTCATGGGACAAAATTGGGACATATTGTATGGGGACTGTTCTATTGGGACAAAATTCTGCTTCATGTCAGTGGAGGATGAAGTGGGTAATTTCCCATTTCTGCTGCCTTCTTTAAAAGCAAGCAAATTCCCATCTCCCTCATTAAAAATTCAGGAGAAAGAAAAAAATAATCTCAGTGCTCTGAGAGTAGTGGCTGCCAAGGCCTTTTTCTGTCTGCTCTTCCTGCACTGTTCCATGTGCATTTTTTAATTTTTGTCTCAAATATCCGAGGGACTGAGCCCCTAGCCCCTTGTGCTGAGGCAGGACACCCCTCTGTGCAGGAGCCCTGTCAGCTCCTGTCAAGGGACTGAGCCAGAGCAGGACCCACCTGCAGCCCCTCGGTGCTGAGCAGCTTCCCCTGGCCTCTGTCCAGGACACCCTGTGCTGCTGTGGGCAGACTGTAAAATTTCCTCTTGCCTCAGGAGCTCTGCCTAGAATCAGGTGCAGCTCCTGATCACAGGACACTGCTGGCACAGCTTGTCTTTGAAGAGCAGCTTTTGCAAGGCAAAGCAAACCCATGCAGATGAAGCTGGAGGAACATGGGTTCCCTCTGCTGTGTTTTCAGCTTTATTGTCACAAGCTGCCAATCTCATCCCAGGAGCTGGACATCCTGACAGTAGGGGATGTTCCCTGTGGCAGGTACATGGCACCCCTGAGGGTGGAGAAGGCTTTCCCTGCAGGTAAGAAGAGACTTGATGAAGCCTTTGCCATGCTCAGACCTTGCATGTGACAGTGTGGAACGGTGTGTGTCAGCCTCCATTTCACCCTCTTTTGGCTGTCCCTCGGCCTCCAGGCTTGGGCAGCTGCCTGTTGCAGATGGGGAACAGAAGTCGGAGGGTGTGGGGGGTTCGTACCCTCCTGGGCAATCCCCTGCACGCTCTGTGCCCTGCATGCGGCAGCGCTGCAGGGCTGGCTGCTGGGCTGTGTCCTGGCTGCACACCACGATCGCTGCCTGCCTGCTCGGGGGCACGGCTGGGGTCTGGGGAATGCGCTGCTCCTGTGCTCTCAGGCCTGCGCTCAGACAGGCTCAGCAGCTGTGACACCTGCACTGCTGCTCTGCAACGCTGCCAGTGCTGCTGGGCTCCCAGCCGGAGCCCTGAGAGCCAGTGCGGCAGGATTTGCCATGGGGAAAGAGAGAAGAAACTGAAAGTGAGAGCTGAAATGTTTAAAAAATGTAGTTTATTTGCTTACAGAGACCCAAGTGTTTAGGAGTTGGCACTCTGGGAGTAGAGTGCACACACCAAAACTAGTGTTAGTAGTGGTCAAATCATAAATAAAATCTACACCAGAACGGGGTTTAGTTTGGTTGGCTTTTGAAGATGTGCAAAGGTGTGTTAACTTTTCTTTAAAATCTCAGTATTTTGGTGTACCAGTGAACCATGATGGATGAGAACAGTGCCCTGGCACCTCCGAGCAGGCTCAGCACAGGCGTGTTGTTGGCTGCTCCCAGGCTGGAGCAGGTCAGGACGAGCTGACACATGAAACTCTGAAACGTGGGGAGCTTGTCATAAAAACAGCGTGGAAGAAATGTGAAGGTCTGATGCAAAGAAAAGCTGAAGGTAACCTGTAACTTCACTATTGTTCACATTATTTAAAGGCTGGATGTCCCTTTTTGTGTTTTGGTGATTAGAGAGCAACTCTCAGATTTCATGAGAGCCTGAGCAACATTATTACAGCAATTACTGTGGTGTTGCTTCATCCTACAACTCCTTCACTGCCATATATAGCAGTGTGAACTGCAAGGTTATGTTAAAAGCAGGTTCACCACCTGGGTAACACACAGGACTGGCTGTTTCTGTTTTTTAAGCAGAAAAGTGTCAGCAAGATCAGAGCTTGCAACACGAGGAGGATTCTCCAGCATTACAGCTGCAGATGTGAAGGTGGAGGTGCTTGTGTCAGGGGAAGTGTCTTGGAGGAGTTATCGCTTCCCTTTCCTGAGGTGGATTCCTCCAGTCACTGTGTGATGCCTGTCACTAACAGGGAAGTAAAAAGGAAAGTATCTGATTTACAATTGGCTTTAAGAGCTCAGTTCTTTTCCCCTCTATCCTCAAGTTCCTCACAGGGTGCAGATAGGGATCCTGGAGTTCCAGGGCTTGGCCGTCTGGTCCTGTCCGTAGGCTCAGGTCTGTCCTGGTGCCTTCGGTCCTCCCCTGTGCCCTGCTGGCCCTGTGCCATCCTGGGGGTCATGCCTTGGCTGCTCGACTCGGCTGCCCAGCTCTGGTTCAGGTTTGCATTTCTAATTAATGGAAGCACTGCTGTGTGTAATGAGAGTTTTATCAGTACTCAGAATTGTGGGAGCCTGGATGGAGGGATGTGTGTAGCTGTCCTGAGGGTCAGGATGTCTGTGAAGAGCTGTTTGTCTTTGGGCACTCAGGAATTACCCTGCTGTCCATCTGAGGAGGGGCAGTGCAAAGACTGGAGGGTGCATGTGTTAGGCGTGGGTATAAAATACTTCCTTTCTCTGAAACACAAGTAAAATAAAAAATAAAAGAAATTTATATAGGCTTTTATGTACCCAAATAAGTGATCTCCTATCAAACTCAACTGCTGAGTGCCCTGTAGCTCCCTTTTTGGGAGCCCAGGGAGCTGTAGAGATGTTTAGGGCAGGTGTCAGTACTTTCTGTGTGGAACTGGCCCATGGGAGCCTGGGACAAGAGGCATTTCTACGAACAGGTTCAAGGCCCTGTGCCAGTTTTCAGTTTCTAGGTGGTCTGCAGTGAGGACAAGCCATGCAAGGGAGCATTTGTCTGTGGGGAGGGAGAGCCCTGCTGCTGCCTCATCTGTGCGGGGCTGCAGTGAGCTCCTCAAGGGTTTCGCTCAGGGCACTACCAGCCTGCTCTAGGCGGGCTGGGAGAAAAATCAGATTTGGAAAAATGGTGGCTGCAGTATTGACTCTGCTGGTAAACTTCGATGAATTCCGTAAATCCCTTGGCTGCACTGAAGGAACGCAGGGAGCCCAGCGAAGGAGCTCCATGGCACGCTGCTCTTGTCCCTCCCTGTGCTCTGGGCTGCGGCCGAGGGAGAGCTGCTCTGCAAACATCGCGCTGCTTTGGTCGTGTGCAAACGAAATACTGCTTTGGGTATTTCTTTAAGCCTCAAAAAGTAGAGACCTAAACTTTGAGGCATTTTAACTATTATGATTTTTACTCCATCTCGAGGTAGTGATCTGAAACTTTGCAGAAAAATGTGCAAAATCCAAAGCGTTAGAATTCAGGGACTTTTTCCCCTAAGTGGATCAAGCAAGTGTTCTGTCCTTGCAGTCACCTTCACTTCTTTGCTACAGAGTTTGGTAGCTCTGACTCCCTTTTACCTTGCTAAGAAATAGCAGCTGAAAAACAGATGATTAAGACTCCTCAGAAACCTTTGGCACACCCTTTATTTAAGGACCAACTCATCCCATTTTGTGGTTACACCCACCCTTACGTACAGGCTCTCAGCACTGAACTGCGTGAGCTGCCAGTGTGTGTGCGCACAGTGTTGGATGAGCCTTGATCACAAGCAGAAATCAGAAAACAAAACGAATTTCTGTTCTTCAGCATTTCCTTAGTTTCCCAGTGCCACACTGCTCGGTTTTGCACTGTGTACCAGAGCTAGATGCAGTGCTGGCAGTCCTGGGGACCTCTGCTAGCTCTGCTGGTGTGATTCAGAAGGAAGAGGGAGGACTGAGCTGGAGAGTTTTGTCCTGAGTTCCTCCTCCACACATCTGAGGTTTGGTAGCACAGATTTCAGTGAGCACCTGTTAGAAAGTCACAGCTGATTGATTTACAGACCCTCTTCTCCCAGTGTTTAGCTCAGGCCCCTCTGTTAATTGTTACACTGTGTCAGCAGGTTGAGAGGAACATTTCCAGCCTCCTGTTTGTTCCTCTAAGCAGTTTCTACAGTGGTGACTATTTCAGCAGCTAAGAATTTATTATATTTACTTTTCTTAAAGGGAAGTTAATCCTGTTAACACTGTATGTGTGTGGGGAGAGCAGATGCTATTCCTCAACAGCATTTAATCTAAGAGGTAGACAATGGCAGAGATAACGCTGATTTATAGGGGAATTCAGAACCAATTGAAAGCCGATTGGGGATTAGTTCAGTCCAGTTAGGAAGTTCCTTGTGGAAGGTATGTAACCTGCCTGGAGAGGAAGGTGTAGTGGGCAGAAGTTGCTAAATATGACATACATCTCCTTGTGTGGCAGAGGCTGGGGAACCCCAAAGGCAGATGTAATTAATGCACAGTAATCTAAAACAGCTTGGAAAAAATCGAGCTGCGTGGAGCAACCTGCTGGATTGGATTAGGCTGCTGTAAATAATGAATTTCTAAAAATAGCAGTCAAGTGGTGATCAAAGCATCTGGCACGTGTGAGAGCATAAAGCTGGCAGGAGAGCTGGAGGAGAAGGGATGGTTGGGGATAAAGGACACTGGTATCCTAAAATAGTGCCATTAAATCCAGAATTTTGGATTAGAAAGTATTTTCTCTGCAGGCACAGTCCCTGTGGGATGGCCAAGGGAGAGCTCTGTGAGCGATCCGGGGAGCAGAATGGAGAGGGATTCTCTGGGATTCTCTGGGTGAGGAGGCTCAGGCAGTGTCCCCTGCTCCCTTCTCCTTGCCTGCTGTTGGGACTGGGACAGGTGAATGTGCCACCAAGGGGGACATTGCTGGGGGTTCCCCTCTGGCGAGTGGAGGGTGGGGTTGAGCACAGCGTGGCTCTGGGGTCCCTTTTGTGGGGGATACAGTCCTGGGTGCTCTGCTCGCCTGAACGAGGAGTATGCCCAGGGGGACAGGGGTATCACCAACACTGTCCTCCACCAAAGTCCTGCTGGAGGCAGAGAGGAAGGATGGTGAAACAGGATGGGTGTTAGGAAAGTAATTACATGTGAGAGAGGCGAGGAGGGATGGGAAGGGTCCGTGTCCTTCCCTCTGCCCCATCCCCAACCCTTGATGTGCAGCCAAGCTGACACCAAGGCCAGGAATTACTGACACACACAGGCAACAGCTCTGGGGTTTAATCACAAATAAAGCTGAATTGCCCTTCTAAGGGGCTGGAGTCAATAAGATGCTCAGGTGTTACCAAGTGAGATGTTTTAGTTTAAGGCAGGTAGAATTAACCTGTGGCTTGTCTTAGGCAGTTTAAGTGAGAGCTTTTTGCTCATTAAGGCTGAGCAGTGACCAAACATAGAAAATCCATTTTGTTGCATTTATTGAGTATTAATATTACTTGGCAAACACCCTTTTATTTTCTTTAGCAGAAGTAAACCAAACTGTTTTCAAGTTCTCTGTGAGCATGCAGAGTAGAGCATGGAGCTGCAGAATCAAGACTCGGAAGGAGACACTTGTGTGTCCAGTTCGGTTTTTGTGTTTGTCTGAACAGTTCTCTGCAGGGTCTTTACCCTCCTGTACAACACCTTCTCCACAAAGGGCTTGCACAGGAACATGTAGATCAGGGGGTCCATGCAGACGTTGGTGGCCGCCAGCCACAGCGTGCTCTCTTTGGCCACGAAGAGCTGGTTCTGCAGGCGGCAGTCCATGTGGGCGCTCGTTTGGCTCAGGGTGTAGGGGACCCTGCTGAAGTGGAAGGGGGCAAAGCATAAGAAGAACACGGTAAAAATGATGAACACTTTCCCCTTGATCCGTTTTTCACTTTTGTTGCCTTTCTTCTGTGTTTTTATATAAGACTCATATACCTTTTTGGCAATAATTACATAAAATAGCAACATGAGGATGAGGACAGTCCAGAAGATGAACTGACAGATATAGTTGACGGCTCCATGCCATTTGAGTCCGAGGTGACTCTTCAAGGAGGCACACTTCCTCACCGACTGGGGTGTCGCTGTCTTGTTGGATAGGATCATGTTGGGCAGAGAGAGAACAAGGAAGAAGAGCCAGACCAGACTCGCGAGGATCTTTGCTGAAGTCAGGTTTTGCACACAGAACTTCCCAAAAGGCCTCACGATCTTGAGAAATCTGTCGAAAGCGATGAGCCCGAGCAGCACTATGCTAATGTACATGGTGTCATAGAATATTACGGCTGAGAAGCGACAGACAAAGGCTTTGAGCTGCCATGGTCCCAGGCCAGAGTCTGTCAGGATCTTCAGAGGAAGCATCAGAGTCATTATAAAATCAGAAACTAGGATATTTTTCAAGTAGACAATGAAAGTTGATGTGCTTGGAATGTGGAAGAAAGCCCAGCAAGCCAGGCTGTTCAGTACGAGGCCCAGGAGGAAGATGAGTGTGTAGAGCACTGGGAAGAGCAGGTGGGTGATGGTGGTGTCACGGTGGCAGTGTGCAGAGGACGGTGCTCCACTGGCGTTACCGACAGTGCTTGTGTTTGCAAAGTCTCCCATTGTTTGAAATAGCCTTGGGTGAAAAGGAGGGATAGAACACAAAACATAACCTTCTGTATGTAAAATTACGTTTCTTACACTGACAGCAGGTTTGCATGAATAAACACAAAATCTGAGCGAGCGTTAAACAGATCAACCAATTTATCTTCTGGTTCATGGAAGATCTAAATCTTTGCCCAAAGTTAAATTGCTTAGAAACTAACATCCACTGAAAAGTTTAAAAGGTTCGTACTTATTCTGGAGGCCTAAGGTAATGTCACAGCAGGGTATAAGAGCAGATTGCCCTGAGCACCATTGGTCTGTCCATGGAAATGTATTTTAGCATTGAATAGAAATGCCAGAGCCGTGGCACGAAAGCCAGCCACTTCTGGGAAAGTGACTTCTGGTAATTCTTTCTCAGCCCAGCTTTAGATAGCATTTCCAAGGCCCGATGCACATGGGTGGCTCTCAGCCCTGAGCACCAGCAGCCCGAGGGCCCCATCCCACCCTCTGAACACTCTAACCATGCGAGTACCTGGACAAACCTGCAGCAGCTCCTGCAGAGGCCTCTCTGGCTGTCCCCGTCTTGTCTGCTGTTCGTCTGCCAGCAGAAGCCTTGAGCAAAGTATTAAAAATGGGGAAATGCGTAGAAAGATGAGACCGTTTTCTGTTGGTGTGGTGTATAGTTTCCTTCCTCATTTTCATCTGTCACATTAGTTAGTCACAATTACTATTGCTTTTGTCTCTTCTCTTTACTTTGTATGAGAAAGTACAACATCCTCTCCTGAACTAGAAAAGGCAGCCTGACCCAGTCCCTCAAGACAGACACAATTCTGGGTTTGTGTGTGTGTGGGACAGACCTGATACACCTGCACTGGTGGAATGGACAGACACGGAGCATTTCCTGACAGCATTCCAGGATAATCCTCAGATGTAGCTCCTGGCTGTTGTCCATGCATGTGAATTCCATGTTCTGGATGGCACTAGTCATTGCCAGTGTGTGACAGGAGGCTGCTCAGAGCCACCTTGCAGTGGGTACTCAGCTCCAAACCCTCGTGCACCAACACGCTCAGGGACTGCCGCCTCTCCCTGCAGCCCGGGATTGCTGACACACAGAGCTGAGCTTGGCTTTGGATCTCCAGAATGGATTCCTGGTTTATTTTGACCCATGTAGCCAGGGAATGCATTGTGCTGCTTACAGCCACTTTCTGCTCCTGGCAGGAGCTACCTCTGCGTGGAAAGCTGTGGCCTGATGCTGTGTCGGTTAAATGTAATGCTGGAATTCGGTGCATTTCTCTGTGAACAGAGCTGCTTGTGTAAGTTTATTCCTGATGTGTTTATTCCTGTTTATTGCTGATGTGGCAGCTCTGGCTCAGAGCTCTCTGCCATGTTTTGGGAAGTGACTGTGCTCAAGCTGTTCCCTTGGGGCAGGCATGGAATGCTCCACGAGGTGCTCAGGCTGCAGCTGTGGCAGGGAGTTTGTGCATCAGTACCTGGCACGTTTTGGTTGATGTCGGTGCTGTGTCAGTGTGAAATGGCTGGTGGGAGCAAACAGCCTTGAGGAGGGCTGCCATGAAGCTCTCCCTGAGCACTCCCAGCAGTGTGGTGTGTCCCTGGCTGCCTGAACTGCCTTGTGTTCACCCGTGGGTGACCGTGAGGGTGTCACAGCCATCACAACGCCCCAGGGCTGATGTCCACGGCAGTGCCTTCCATGTTTTCTTCCAGACTGAGCTTGTGATGCTGTTCCCAGCTGCCAGAGGCAGCAGGTAGCAGGTGCCTCTGCATACCCCATCAGTCGAGGCTGGGGAGGACAGGCGTGGCTGTAATATCTGTTGTCTGGACAGCTCACCTGACCAGGGAGAGCAGCTGCCAGGGAATTACCACTTCCTCCCTGTGTAGGTGCAAAAAAAGGGTGGAATGAGTGCTGGGTGGGAGTGGGGCATTTGGCACTTCTGTCCTGCACATTGATGGGAACTGATCTAGCCTGGGGTGACTGGGAGAGAGAATTCTGTCTCCTGTTTCTGAGGAAATCCTGGTGCCCTGTGCTCTGTGGTGGAACCCAGATTGTATCAGCTGGAACAGGGACCAGCACGAGCAGGGCACGGAACAGTTTGTGCAAGGGTTAATTCATGCCAGTGGGTTCAGATGCACAAAACCCAAGGCTGAGCGTGGCAGTAAGTAAGCAGCAAGTGAGCTGCCTTTTAACTTAGGAAATTTGGTTTCAGTTGTAGAAGTGCCCTGGCAGGCAGGGACGTGTCCTGGGAAGTGGGCACAGGCGATGGCTTTGGCAGGACGAGCTCTTGTGTGATGTGACAGACACTGCTCAGCTGGAGCTGTTTGCAGTGCTGATAAACGAACCACAGTTTATTCCAATAGCCCGCAATCGATATTGTGTGCAGCTGTGGTACCTGAAAATGCAATGTACTTGAAAATACTTCTCTGGTTTTTTTCCAAGTTTTCCAAATGAAAAAAGGGAACTGGTTGAATATTTTGTACAGTGCAAAAAGCTGCCCTTAATCATCAGTAAATATGTTACCATAAGCCTGTCTTTCCCCAAGATCTCACTATGCCATAAATTTCTAATATAATGTATTGTTCTCTGTGGAAGTGTACAGTTTTATTTATGTAGTAAGGGGAAGGATTTGGGTATTTAATTCATATCAAGATAAGCCTGATTATGAAATAATTTCCTCTGACATGTAACTATTAATTAATGGTCAATGAATTAGGAATTGCAAGCATAGAGTGAGATAAGCAAAGTGTTATTCTGTTACCAAAAATCTGCACAGACAAACGGCTCCTCTACACCTGGCCGAAGTTTCTGTTTGTCTGCCAGTTTCGTGCAAGGTGACAACTCTCTTTATTGAAAAATCATATCTTCTGTGGATTTTGTCTGCATTTCTCAGATCTTGTGTTGCCATGGACTTTACCCTGGCCCAAGTTTAGATATTTCTGCAAAATCTTTACAGTTCATGATATCATCTGTAGCATTTCGTGATTCTGTTTTAAGTTTTTCCTCACAGTTCCACCGTTAAGTTCAAACTTCTTCCCAGCAGTTCCGACAGGCACGGAGGTTGGGGTCAAGGGAGCTCCTGTTTTGGCAGGGATGAAGGTTGGAGGTTGGGGCTGTTATTCAAGCTTTCTATTTCTGCAGCTGGTTTGGTGGTTCCAGGGTGCTCATGCTTCATCTGCAGGACTATTTCTAAAGAAGTCGGTGAAGTTCTAGATACTCTTCATGGATTTGTGCTCCTTCCACCCTCCATAAACGCGTGTGGCTAGGAAGGGGCGGGTGGAGCCCTAGACTGGCGTCTCATCTGTGTCATCTCCCTCATTCTGCTCCTTTGTCTGTGCCCGGAGCCCTGACACTGCCATGTGCTTGCACAGCATGCCTAGCAAGGATTTCCTAAATGATTTGCAAAGGAAAAAGTATATGAATGGGTCGAGGCAGGCGTTGAGGGATGTCAGCCACAGCGTGGTCTCCTTCAGGTAGAACAGCGTGTTCCGAGCAGAGCAGTCAAACACGTCTCTCGTTTGGCTCAAGGTGTAGGGGATTCTGGTAAAGTGGAACGGCACAAAACAGATAAAGAACACAGCAATGATTATGAAAACCTTGAGATTGACAGTCTTTTTGGATGCCTTCCCTGCACATCGTGTCCTTTTATAGGATTTGTACAGTTCCTTGCTGATGAGGATGTAACACACCACTATGACTGCTAAGTTAACCCAGAAGATGAGCTGACAAATGTAGTTTACGATTTCATGCCAAACTAAGCCAAACTCAGATTTCAGGAGAGCACACTTCCTTACGTTCTTGGGTGTTTTCCTCTTGTTGGTTAAAATCATGTTGGGTAAGGACAGAGCAAACATTGATACCCAGATTGCTGTGGACAGGATCTTGGCAGCTAAAAGGCTCCGTGGAGTTGCTGTTCTGAACGGTGAAGTGGCTTTCTGGTAGCGATCGATAGTTATCAGACCAAGAAACAAGATGCTGATGTACATGGTGAAGTAAAACACGACCTGGGTGACCTGGCACACAAACCCTCGCAGGACCCACGAGACCAGCTTTGCATCGCTGAGGATTTTAAACGGAAAAGTCAAGATCATGAGGAAGTCAGAAATTACAGTGTTCTTGAGGAAGATGATGAAATTGGATTTACTGGATATTTTAAAGAAGACCCACATTGCCAGGCCATTCATGGTGATTCCCACCAGGAACAGAAATGTATAGAGCAAAGGGAAGATGACTTGGCTGATCCTGCTGTCGCTGGTGCAGTTGCTGTCATTCCTGGAGGAGCTGAATTGGGCTGTGGCTTTCATTTGCACTGCAGTGTTCCCTCTCCCTGGAGAAACAAACAGAAAAAAAAGGAACTTGTGTGTTTTATCTGTTATAAGGCTTCAACCTTTTCAGTCAGCTTTGAATTGTGGTGTGAACAAATGCACTCGGCTGGTGGGGCCTGAGCTGGGCCAGGGTAACTCTCAGGTGTGCAGTGATGTGGTTATGTGACTGTGTCTCTGTCTGGGCTCTACCTGTGTAAAACAGGCACTCGAGGGAGTTGATGCCCTCTCAGCTGATGCCCAAATCCCTGACAAAGTTTCCTTTCTCCCTATAAGGTAGAAAAAAATTGGCTTTTGTTTAGAAGAATGAACCAGGTTCATCTGCCAAGAGCAATCCTATCGGAACAAGCACCCCCTGCGAAGACACATTTCCCCTGCCAAAAGCCGAGGGAAGGGTACCAGGAGAAGTGCTGAACGCGGGGGCTCCCTGTGGAGAAGCTGGTGTCAGTGACAGGGGGCCTTGGCAGCTCCTCCTGTGCTTCACCGTGGGCAGGAGTGCTCCTGTGTGATCCCTCGGAGCAGGGAGAGGCAGCAGGAGCAGCTGAGCATCCCAGTCCTGAGCTGGTTCCTTAGCCAGTGACAGCTGCAGATTCCAGGTGAGGCACTCGGAGCTTCTGCTTCTGTTTTCTGTAGAAAAGAAATGGAACTTTTAGAAATAAGTGGTTTACTTCCTGCTTTTAACTGACTTCCAGAGACACTATTTGTAAAAGGAGTGGAGATTTGTCAGATTGTGCAACTTTTCTGAGAGCCGAGATGCATTCCTGTCTGCTGCTTTTGGCCTTGTGATTCCTAAGCGTTATTTTTGTACACAGCCTTGTTTCTTAAAACTTTTAAAGTACTTGAAAGAAGTAGTGATTGGTTACTTTGGAGAAGGTTATTACTGAAGGAAATATTTCTATCTTATGTGACTTGTAGAGCAATGCTTCGAGTTTTTAAGCTACATATAGTACATCAACGTTATATGATATATGCATTTCACGGAAAGACTAAACAGTTACAATGAAATAAATTACACATATTTAAATTCCTTTGGGATGTGCAAGACAGAACTTTAGGAGCTGGGCTGCATCATTTTTTTCAATGGATTTGAAGTAATAAGTGTCACACAGTTTCTAAACATCTGTCTTCTGTTTACTGGTCAGCTGCGGAATATTTATCCAGGGGACAGCTTGGAGGGTCATGCCTTTGCATCCTCTGACTCTGTCCTTGTAGATATACATGGAATTCATAATATCAGGTTGCATTTTCCCTTCTGTGTTTTGACCCCACTCTTCAGTGATTTCCTTTGGCACTGTTTCCTCCCTGGTGACAGCCACAGGAGATGTTTTTGTGTGGGACTCTGCTGTTTCCCGCAGTCTGGGCTCTCGGGTTTCCACAGGTGATGACAGGGACAGGCAGAGAGTCTTCACTTGTATCTGCTCTTTTCAGGATGAATCCTCAAGCCATGAGTGTAGCCAGCGCATGATTCTCCTCCATGGTGTGGGTAAGGAGCATGGTGAAGCGAGCATCAGCTGAAGAAGATTACCAAAGACATCCTCAAAATCCTGAACAAGAAGAGCACTACAGAAACGGGTGGTAGGTGCTCTAACGCTGCTGTTGGGTCCCTGGTGGTGATGCTCACAGGGGCTGTGAGATGCTCAGCAGCTTGTCTGGAGCCATGCACATCATCCCATAATTTGGTTTTCCTGCCCTTGGCAGTCCCTGGGAGAGGGGCTGCTCAGAGCCCTGTGGCACATCTGGTTGCCTGAAATACTGTGGATTTCTGAGGAGCAGTTCTGAGAGAAGGTTTTTCTACTTCAACCATTTATTTTGCTTCCTCGTTCCCTTGTTTTCTAGTGAGTAAGGAATTGCATTTTTATTTGCCACACAGTTTATCCGTAATTTTTTTTCTCCTCCTGTTTCAGGTGCTTAACTTGGGCGTTACTTTCAGTTTGTGATTTGTGTGTGTGTTCTCAGCTGCTGGATGAGCTGAGCGTGGTGGAGGCTGAGCTGCTGCTCAGATCATCCTGCCGGGCTGGGAGCTGCACCGTGGGGCTGTGCTCTGCATTGTGGCTGTGCTGCGGCCGTACCACGCCTGCCTCATCCTCAGCTCCGAGCAGACTGCGCAAGTCTGCGAAGGGCAGGTGGCTCCTACACCTTTCCAGAGAGTGGTTTTGGTCTCTCTTGAGCAGAAAAAGCATTTCGGCTCAGGTAGCGGGAGGCAGGTGTGGCAGTGCTGGTGGGGGGCTGTAGGTGACCTTGGGGGAGTGGGGAGGATGATTCGCCCCCACAGCCTGTGCCCCACTGCCAGAGGCTGGTGGGACCCCCACCCTTCGTAGTCTTGGCCAAGGAGGGCTTGTGCCTCTTGATTTCCTGCCCATCTGCCACACTCTGTGCCGGGCTCCCCGAGGGCCTCTGCCACAGGTGACACCAAATGCCAGTGAGCCCTGTCAGCCTGATGAGGGTCTGGTCACGTTCCCCAGCTGACAGAGGGGTTTATGTGATCGGTGACAGTGTGGGACACTTTTCTCAGGTGTGCCGGACGAGCTCGGGTTGGTTCGGTGCTTGCAGGTTGTGTGGGGTGGTGAAGCACATCGTGAATCCCTGTGAGTGCTCCTCCCCAGAGCGGTGCATTTGAGCTTACCGCAACCACCTGCACGTGTCCTGCAGCCACCTGAGGAGCAAGTCTGGAGACCTGTTCAGGTGGGTGGTGAAGGGATTGCTCTCACCTCTGCCCACAGAGCGATGCTGGGGTTTCCCTTCTCTTTGCATCCCGCGGCAGTCGCCATTGCCTTTGCAGCCTTCGCTTCACTCTGCAGCTCCTCTGCCCGTGCCGGGGCGCTCACAGCCTCGGGCGGGGCGGGGCGGTCCTGGGGCGGGGCGGTCCCGGGGATGTGCGGTCCAGAGGGATGTGCGGTCCGGGGGATGTGCGGTCCCGGAGGATGTTCGGTCCCGGAGGATGTGCGGTCTCAGGGGATGTTCGGTCCCGGGGGATGTGCGGGTCTGTGCCGGGGGGAGCAGGGCTGAGCCGCTCCCGTCGGGCCAGCTCGGGGTGCTCTGCGGGATGCGGAGCGTGTCGGGGCAGCTGTGCCCGCGGCCCCGATCGCCCTGGCCGCGCTGCCCCGGCGGCCTGGGGGTGCCTCACTCGGTTCCCGGGGCACCTCGGCGGCAGTACAGGCAGTGCTGCATGCAAAACCTGCCAAACCTCAGCTGCCGCAGCTGTAGTGCTCTGTAAAGGCTTCCTTTGATGCGGGGAGAGGCAAAAACGTGTTTGAGCTTGTGAGGTTTTACGCTTGAATGTTCAGTTCCTTGGTTTTTGCGTTAAAAAGGAATTAGGTTCCCATATGCTGTGTTTTTGGCTTTTACTTTTTAAAGGGGGAGTGGAAACCTTTCAGATGCAAATCCACAAATTGCCTCAGCGGCTATTTCCCCTCCTGGTTTGTGTCCCTGGTTTGGGTTTGCACAGTTCAGATTTGTGGTTTCATTTCATAGGGGGCATGAAAGGATTTCTCAGTAATAATCTTAATTTACATTTACAGACACCTGGGAGCAGTAGCATTTAATGAGAAACACTAGGTAAAAGAGATAGGAAATACAGAAGTGTCTGCGCTCTATGTTATTTTTTTCTGTTTACAATCTAAAGTTCAGTAACACAACAAAAACTAACAGTTTTATTAATACTAATCTACAATAGCAAGTCAAAACAGCATCTAGTAATAATACAAGGTATTAAATAATTTATTAAAGATATGATACACAGAACTTGTTTGGAAGCACCTTTTTTAAGCCACAAGTGGAGTTAGAAATTCCTGAAAACTGTTAATAAAATTTATGCATACATTTTGAAGCAGCTCTATGTAAGGTAATAACATTACATTCATGTTGGTCTCCTTGCTACAGTCGAAACACCCAACGCCGTTTCCTGTTCACAGTAATATTTTCAGCTCCTTTTGAGCCCACTAGAAGCCCAGCTGTTTCTCTCAGTCAGTTTGAAGCAATGATAAATTACAATTCATGAATGTTCACATTTAGAGACTCACCCTCGGTGGATTGCTGTGCTCCGGTCTCCTCTGCAGCGTCTCCTGCGTGGGTGTCACTGAGGGAGCGATGTGTTTGGTTTCATATGCCTGGAACAGTTACTTATCTTCCCTAAACTTCCTCTTTTTAAATCATTCTTTCACTTTTTTAAAAAAAAAATCTGTCTCCTGACCACTCCCTCAGCTTCTCGTGCAAGTGCTCTCAGAGCTGCTTTGCTCCCCTGCTCGGTGTTGTTTGGGTTTGGCCTTTCTGTGACCGTGGGGTGGCTGCAGGTGAATGTTGGGGTGTCAGGGATTTCCTGTGCCCAGGTGGCTTTGGTGCCTGGCTGGGTGTTGGTGTTCCACTCACTGGATTTCTGGCTTTGCTGCTGCGCTGCCTATCAGAGCCGAGGGTTAGCATCAGGCACTGTCCCTCTTGTAATTAATTACCCTGCTAATGGCCTGTCCTCCTGCCCTGTGGTGTTGATGTGGAGCATCAGGCAAGGGCTGGCAGTGACAGAGGGTCCCAGGGCTGCATGGCAGGGTGTCCGCAGGGCTGGCAGTGACAGAGGGTCCCAGGGCTGCATGGCAGGGTGTCCCCGGGGCTGGCAGTGACAGAGGGTCCCAGGGCTGCATGGCAGGGTGTCCCCAGGGCTGGCAGTGACAGGGTCACAGGGCGTTGCCCTCTGAGCCTGTGGCCAGGCACACCTGCTGCTCCTCCCTCAGGTCCCACCTGCCTTCCAGGCTGCCCAGCGTTTCCTCTCTTTTCATCCTAGGGGGCCAGTGGAGTTCTAAAAAATTTTAAAAGTTTCACATATTTTAAGTTAACTTCAGTTAATAGATTCTTTTCAGTAATGAGGAAGTCTTCCCAGTTGGCCTAATTAGTGGAGTTTTTCCCTGTGGTATAAAACCCCATGCTGGAGACAAACACTCCTTGAAATATTTTGGGTATGAAATTTGCATTCCTCACTAACAGCTGTTTTTCTTCCTGAAGACAGCCACTTCACTAGAGGTGTTCCTGGCCCGGGACAGTCCTTGCCCTTTTGACATGAATCATTGATGTCAAAATATGAACTTTAAGTATCTTTTCTCTATTTACTGATTTCCAGATCCTGTCTGTTAAGTCAGCTTATTATCAAATGTAGCTTCTAATTTGGATAAATTTTCTCATTTCTCCGTAATGAATTCCCCTGCCCCACTGCAGCTCACTGGGAAGCTGTGTTGCGAAGTGAGGCTTCGTGCTCTGTAGGGACACCTGATGCCCCAGAAAGGTGCTGGAGAGGAGGATGGTTGGCCTTACCCAGCTGCCCACAGTTTCAGCCCTAGAAATGTCCAAGAAGCGATTTGGAAATTCAAGAATTTGTTTGCAGGAAAACTTGAACAAAATCAATGTGTCATCCTTATCATTTGCTTGTCCAAAATGAGTTTGAAAACATGTATGAAGTGCTAACCCAACCAGGATTTTCTCGTCCCAGCAGTGTGTTTTTAGGCAGCTCTCTCTGGTTTTGGTCCTCAGTAGTGCCTGTTCCAAGGTGAAGCAGATGATCTACAACAACATTCAGCCTTCAAACTCCAGCTTGCTGTGGGACCCCGAGTTCATGCTGGATTTCCTCGAGAATCCCTCTACTCACAGGGAGTGTGTCTTTTGTGTCTTTTTTTTGCAAATGTTTTCATTTTTATCCCCGTTGCTGGAAATGTATTAAGGTACTCTGAGTTACTTGGTTAAATCAGTCTGTGTAGTTTAGCAGAAGGGTGGAAGGAGCAGCAGGCACTCGTCAGACAGTCAGGAACTGTTTGATATCAGCAATTGTGCTTTTTCAGACTGAACAGTTCAGCACAGTCCTTGCTTGTTAGCAATCTGGAAATGAGACAAGGTTCTGCATTCTTCTGGTGCCATTGGTGTCCCATTTATTAAATGTGTAATTTATAAATTATGGATTTTATCTTCATAGGCAAGACACAGACTTTTGAAAAATCTGTCTTTTAAAAGTAGTAAGAGTTTTATTGGGGGAATGGCTTCAAACTGACAGAGAGTAGGTTTACATTGGATATGAGGAAGAGATTCTTCCTTGTGAGGGAGGTGCCCTGTCCCTGGAAGTGTCCAAGGCCAGGCTGGATGGGGCTTGGAGCAGCCTGGGATAGTGGGAGGCACTGGGTGGGATGGGTTGATCTTTAAAGTCCCTTCTGACCCAAACCAGTCTGGATTCTACAGAAGCTGCTCCAGTTCTGACAGATGTCTGTGTCTTCAAGGGCTGCTCTTGGAGTGTGGTTTGAGTCAATCTCCTGTGATGAGCTCTAGGTGAGACCTGCCCGTGGCAGGGCTGGAACTAGATGCTCTTTGGGCTCCTTCCAGCCCAAGCCAGTCTGTGATTCTCTGGAGTGTGAGGCATCCTCGGCAGGGCAGAGCAGCTGAGAGGAAGCAGTTTTGTAACAGCACGAAAGGGAACATCTAAATGCAGCCAAACGGTTTCAGTCTGGAACAGAAAGAAAATAACTTGCGCTGGGGTGAGTGAGTCAACTGTGCTCAGTTTCTTAAGCTGTTACATAATCCTGAATCATGCCCCAGATCCCACGTTACACCGCGCGGGATCTCTGAAGTAAAACTCATTAATGGAGGTTGATTTTGTGGCTTGTCTCCCTCCTGCTGGCAGGGCTGGCTGGTCAGAGAGAAAGGTCCTGCAGTGAGCTGTCACAGTGACCCTGGGCTGGGGAGAAGTGCTGCACACAGCTCTATCTCTGGCAGGGCTGCAAGAGAGGTTTCCAGGCGCTCACTGTTCATCACGGAGCAGCCCTGGGGTGTGCGAACAATTGGGACATAAACACCCACCTGGAGCAAGGAAACACCAGTGCTGCCGAGCCCTGCTCTGCTTTGACCTAAATATTTATTGTGTACAAACTCTCTGGGTTCTGTATGAGTGTTCCTGCCCTTCCCAGGATCGAGGACATTGGGACACTCTCTGCGGAGCTGACAGGAAGCTGCGCCGTGCTCAGCTCCGAGTGCTGGGGGTCGTGAAAGCTCTGTGCTGCTCTTCAAACCATGTCTGGGGCTTCAGGGATCTTCTCTGCAGCGTGGATGGGAGTTCAGTATCTGCTGAATACCTGTGACACCTATTTACCCCAGGTTTCCTTAGAGAGGCAGTAAGGCTTCCATTCTACGCAAAATGTGGAACACAAATTCAGTCCTGTGTCCAGTTGAGTTTTAAAGTCTTTTGATGAGATTCCTGATTGATTTTTCTTAGTTTTTACATCTCCAGGGTTAATGTAAAATTTGAGCAGTGCTCAGAGTTTTCTCTTTGCAAGTTTCTTCCTGTCTCTCTGATGGGATGATGCAGAGTGCCAGAGTCACTCTTCAGCAGGAGCAGGCATGGCCGTGTGCTTTCCCTGAGATGCGGATGGATGTGTAAATAGCTCTCTCTGTTTTAAGGACCATGTTTTGGTGTTGGCTCTTCAGTTGTAAAAGGGGGGCTACATTTGGTTGTTTCTGGCTCAGCTGGTGGTGTTCCCATAGCCCTGTTACAGTCAGCAGGATTATGGTGAGCGGTCTGATCCAATACCTGGTTCCATATATTTACCCTCAGTTTGGTGACATTTGCTTCTGGGAGTAGGCTGAAGCTGTGTCCATGGGGACATTCCTGTCCTGAAGCTGAGGAAGGAGTCTCAGTGTTATGTGGTTTTATTGAATGATAAAATTTTCTGAAGCTTTTATAAGGTTTATGTTTTTTATTCCAGAATTTTGGTATTTGAAATTGGTATTTGTTGGAATTCGTTTAAGAGCTGTCAGTATTTGCCATTAAATGTTTGGGAAATGCATTAAAAGGTAGGAAAGGGACAAGTGCTTATGTGTAAATGTTTTATTGTTTATTCTATGAATGAATTCCTCAATACTTGTGGCAGGGGAGTGTGCACTGTTGTGGGAGGCCTTGCAATGTTTTTCCTCCCAGGTGAGTGACCTGTCCTTCCACGACTTCCTGGCCACGTTCGTGGCCATCCTGATCGCTCGGCAGTGCTTTTCCCTGGGGGATGTCATCCAGCACATGGCACTGCCCTCCCTCCTGGCCGCCGGTAAGATAGATATATAGATATATGTTATATCTGGCTCAGTTAACCACCTCAGAGAGGTGATGGATTCATCCTCCCTCTCTCCCTCCCTCCCTCCCTCTTCCAGTCTGTGCACCTTCCCCTGCAGGTTAAACAGAGCACTCACTGGCTTCTGCAGTCTGCTGAGCTGCAGAACTGCGTGCAACTGTGCAATAGGCGTTTACAGCACTTAATTTTGTCCCATTTGTTGCACCGATGAGGTAAGGGAAGTGATTTCCTAGATCTGCGAAGTCAAAACTAAAATAGGCTTCATTGTCTCATTGCGGTTAAGTTCACGGTTCACATGGGCGCAGTGAACCCACAGGCTTCTTTTTCTATTTTGATGCCCACGGCTTATTTTGATATTAATCCATCATAACCACATATCTCAGTTGACGTAATCACTTACCTGTTGTGCTGCAGTTTCAGTTTCAGAAGATTCTGTTCTTAAGCTTCTGTAGCTGTTCTAACTGAGAAGGACTTTATACCAAGGAAATGTTAGTAAATAACATCAATTTTTTATAAGATTTACTCTTCTTTCCATAGAGGAATTATTTCCTGGAATTTGTTCTTCTTGTGATCGTCACCTCTTGGCTGCTGCTCACAACAGCATTGAAGTAGGAGCTGTGTTTGCAGTCCTGAAAGCAATTTTGATGCTTGGTAAGGGTGTGCAGAGTCCTGTGTGATGTGTTTGTGCCAGCGTTTGTGTGGGAAACAGCTCCTGCTCATTCACTTCCCAGGAAATGCTGCTGGGGAAGGAAAACCCTGGGGACAGGGGAAGAATGTGGCTGCTGTCCCTGCTCCTGCAGCATGTGGGGAGTGCAGGCTCCAGGTCAAAGACTGATCTTTCCCTGGTGAGTCAGCCCCAGTGGAGAGGTTTTAAGCAGATGTGACTATTTCAGATGTTGACCCTGACCTCCCCTCCTGAGTCCCAGGACATTCAAACTCAGGCAAGTCCCTCTCAAATATTGACAGGAAATAGGGTCTCAGATAAGTTTCTCACCTTTTTCTGTGTTTTGCCACAAACCCTGGGTGTCTGCCATGTAAATGCATCGCTCTGAGCAGCTCTCCATGAACAGCGAGTGTTGTTTTCCAAACAAGTAACTGCCTCTGGTTTGGCACAAGTTCAGCTTGTTGGCACCCTGCATTAGTAATTAAAAAATCGCACTTGCTTTGCTGAGGAAAAGCATCAGAGAGATGGTAACTGCTGCAGTTCTGTGCTGAGGAAGCAGCTCCGGTTTTATCAGAGCATCTGGGATGTCTTTAGCTCCATGGGGCCTTGGTTCCACTCTCTTAATGGCATTTTCTGCCTGCCAAGTTCTTCCCTCTCGTCCTTCCTGGATGAAGGTGTGGGCTCATAGTGATATTGAGGGGTCACTCAATGGCTGAGTCAAACTTTTCTTTTGAACTGCAGAATGTTAATAAATCAGACAGAGATAGGACTTGGGAAAAGGGCGTCTGACAAGAGTGAGTAACTCAACTGTTCCCTATTTGCTGGAGCCATTCCTTTCACTCACCTTTTCTGGTTGAGCATGTGGTGGCTTTAGTTGTGTTTGATTTGTATAACCCTTTTCTTACTTCTGAAATATCCTCTGAAAAGATGCTTTGCAGCATGAAGCTGGAGGACAGCACTTTGGTGATGCTCAGAGTCAGTCAGTGCTGCCCTTTTGGACATGATGGCCTTGCACAGCCCCGCTCCCCAGCTGTCCGTGTGTCACTGTGTCCGTGTGTCACTGTGTCTGTGTGTCCGTCCCTGCTCAGAGCCTGCACCTGGGCTGGGAGCTCAGCCTGTGCTTCTGCCCTCCAGGTGATGCCGAAATCGGCAGCAACATCAGCTCCTTGAAGAGTGAAGAGTTCCGTGTGAGAGGCTTCTTAGGTGAGCTCAGTGAGGAGGAAGTCTGGGGCTCCTCTCACCCTTTGAAATCCTGTGGAAAAGCTGTTTCCATTGAAACCTCCAGTCTGAGCGAGTCTGCGAGATACGTGCTCAGAATGATCTGCCAGCAGGTAATGCCCTAAAACTGTTCCTCCGTCCTCTTTTGGAGAAACAGCGTTATTATATTTGAAAAGTGTAATGTACATTTTGGTGCAAAATTAGTGTTAAAGTATGTCAGTATTTGTGTTCTGTTTGAATTTCCTGATTTGGACAATTTGGAGTAGTAAGTTATTTGGGTTAAAACATGCTTCAGTTAGTTATTAACATCCCCTGCACTCTCTCAGAACAGAGGGGTTTTTCCTACCTTTATCTGAGCTTACCAAAAGGTTAGTATTGCCTTGAAACTCTCTGGTGAATCTGTCGTGATTCCTTGCAGGAGTGGGTTGGAGCGCATTGTTTGAAAGAACCTGAGATCTCCCCCAAAATGACATCCCTGGTTAATCAAAGTAGTGTTAAATTAACCTGTTGTGTTCCTGGGTCAGGCCCTCAGGAGCGCAGCCAGTTCTTGGTCACTCGGGGCCCTACACTGGGGCTCACAGCAAGAACTTGTGCAGCTGGGCTGGCTGGGACTGCCTTCCTGCGAGAATGGGCTTCAGTGCCTCCGCCAAGGCTGTGATTGACTAAAACAGAAACAGACAGGGAGGCAGCAGTGCCACTTCAGGGGAAAAAGGGTAGACAAAACAGGGAAGGGAGTGAGGATGGGAAGTACCGAAATAACTTTACTAATGAAGTGCTGTGTTTGCTTCCCCTAAAGCATGTCCCTGCTGAGCCAGCAGCCTTTCCTGTCTCTGGCACTCACTTGCCTCGAGGGTCAGGATGAGCAACGGGAAGGGCTCCTTACGTCCCTGCAGAATCAAGTTACTCAGGTAAAACCAGACAGAGCCATGAGCACCCTTTGTTGGGGGTGTGTCAGCAGCTTTTGGTGTATACAGTGGTGTAAACCCAGGATAATTGCAGTGGTGTGCCGAAAGAAGCAGTCCCAGGAGGGGAGAATGGGGAGGTGTTTGTTCCTTTTTTGGGTGTGCATACATCTTTTCTCCGAAATTTGTAACAGAGAAATGTAATGAACTGGAGTCTGATTTCAGCTCTTTCTAGGAAAAACAATAAAGGTGTAAGTCCTGAGAGCATCAGTCTCCCCAGACACTAGCTTGATCCTGGAAAATTTTTATAAGTTTGAAACTGTCCTTCTTTAGGAAAACCCATCACCTTCTCCAGCTGGCATAGAGTTTTGCTTGTTTTAAAAAGCAACATCCCTGCTCCCAGCTTGGCCCCTGCCTGCAGCTCTGCTCTGGGTCTCTCGTGCTTTCTCACTGCCTCTGCTCATCGGTCTCCAGCCTTGCTGCTCCCGCCCTCTCCTGCTCTCCAGCAGCTCCTTCAGACTGAACGTATCCTGTGTCTGGAGCAGGGGTTATGTCTCCTTTCTCTGAGTTTAGTTTCTATGAGCTGCTGTGACAGTGAGAATTGGTACCTGTAGGGCTGTTGTTTCTCATATTGCCCCTCAGCTCAGGTCCAGGCTATCGCACAGGTCCACATTCCAGGGAAATTCATTTCTCTGATGGTTTTTCCCCCTGGTTTCTGGCAATTGGATTTTCCTTTCATTGCAACTGGTCCGGGTTCCCTGAGCTTCTGATCATTTGTCATCCAGACATCCCACCAGATCCTGTTGGGAAGCTGCATCCAGTGCAAGCGATTTCTTGACTTACCAGTGGCGAAACAGTTCAGCAATATTTCAAGCAATATTGCTAAGAAATGCAAAACAAAGCTGATTGTTTTTTCTGCAACAGGAAGATGCAGTCACACAAATGACAGCAGATCATCAGCTCTTTACAAAGTAACTTTTCCTCCCATCATTTCTCTTAGTGTGTTCTAAGCCTTAAATAGAGAGAAGGATTAAAAGGTCAATAATATTTTGTGATTCCTTATAGCTGAATGCCACAAATACTCAGAGGAGAACTTTACAGGAAGAAAACAACCTTAGTCCAACGCTTTTTCTCAGATCTTCAGTAACTGGAGAGAAGAACGGTACCAGGATGATGTCAAAGCCAGGCAGATGATGCACGAAGCCCTGCAGCTGCATCTCAACCTGGTAACAAAGCTTGTGGTTGTCCTGGGGCTATGGAAAGCTGCAGCAGCTATTGGGAGGAGGTGTAAGGAGCAGGGAGCTCAGAGGATGCAGCCGCCAGGGCACTGAGTAGCTGCTGTGTTGCTGTGGTCCCTGTGCCGGGGCAGGCAGGCTGTGCAGAGCTGTGCAGGTGGGGACACACACGCACACAGAGGCTTGGCACGGTGCACAGGAGCCCAGCGAGGATGCACCACAGGCTGGGCCCTTCTGCTGCTCCACATCATCACCTCAGGGACTGTGGATCTGCACACAAACAAGCACGGCCGCGCTGTTCAAACAGCTAGTCGTGTCCTTAGAGCTTTAAGTTCAGGCTTTATGTATGTAATTGTTACCTTTTTTATCCTGTCAGTGCTGGAGTGGGATTTAGGGGCTCTGTTCTGGCCTGGGGTGGGGGCACCTCTATTTGGGAAAGCAGTGGAGCCACTATTCACATTCTTCCTCACCTGAGCACTTTCCCGAGTCGGAGCCTCTGATTCCTACTGATTCTGTTGGCAGTTTGTGCTGAAGAGCTGCCTTTGGGGCCTCTGCATGAACTCCTGCCCACGGATCTCCTGGCACTCATCATTCCCCAGGGTAACACTTTCTTAACTCCCCGTGAATTGTTCACAGCCGTGCTGGATATGCTGGGGGTCCTCATCAATGGGACGCTCGCCTCGGACCTGCCAAATGCCTCCCAAGGAGGGCCTGAGGAGAACAAAAGGGCTTACGTGAATTTAGTGAAGAAATTAAAAGTAAGTCTCATGTATGTAACGTACAACACTTCTTTTGAATCACTTTCTGTGCTTGTCTTTTAGTCCTGCCATTCCTAGTGTCTGGGAAGGCCTCTTGGAAAAAGAAGAGAGACTGAAACATTCCTAGTGATAACAAGGAGAAATAGAAGAAAATAAAAATACAGGAATGTGGATGTGGGAAGAGATTTCTAGGATTTTCTTCATATTTGATTAAAATTGAGAGCTCTGCAAGACACTTAGTTGCTTTTAGTTTGGGACACTATATTTGTATGTTGTACTTTCTATGTTGTGTTTAAAGAAGAGATGAAAAGAAAACTTACATTCTTTAAGCAAAGAGAAAAAGCCCCAAAGCCTTGCAAAGCCACCTGCTTAAATTTAGAAAAAGTACAAGGAAATGATTCATGCAGAAAGTGGACATTTTCTAATAGCGAAAGCAGTGTTGTGTTGTGTCCTGTCCCCCTTCCTGTCTGGCTGATGGTGTGTTTGCTCCTCAGGAGGAGCTGGGGGATGCTCCGAGAGCTTCGCCAAGGTCCGGCAGCTGCTGTGCTGCCCAGGCTCACGTGTGGCATTGTCACCTGTGAGCCCACGGGGTCCCTCAGCGACACCAAGGGCAACAAAATCGGGGTTTGACTCCATTGGTAAGAAACAGGCAAGAGCAAACCTTTGCTGTCGTCTCACTTGTGCCACGAGATTGAAGCGTGGGGACGGCAGGCAGACCTGCACAGCCTGTGCAGGGCAGGCGTTCCAGGCAGGGCTGGAGAAGCTGTGACAGAGCTGCTGGTGCCCTCTGGGTCCCCACTGGAGCTGTGACAGAGCTGCTGGTGCCCTCTCGGTCCCCACTGGAGCTGCAGCCCCAGCACTGTGGTCCCTTGCATAGGTGTGCTTTCTGTGGGCACTGCCAGCACTCAGCAATGCTGGGCTTGTCAAATAACACCTTCAAAAACAAAGTTTTTTAAAAAGAGCTGCAAATGACAGAGCATTGGTATCAAAAGCATTTCTGTTTCTCTCCAAGAGCTGGAGAGGGACTTTGTACCAGAACCTGTAGAGAAAGGACAAGGTGGAATGGCTTCCCCCTGCCAGAGGGTAGGGTTAGATGGGATATTGGGAAGGAATTCTTCCCTGTGAGGGTGGTGAGGCTTGGTTGCCTAGAGAAGCTATGGGCGCACCTTCTCTGGATTGTTTTTTAAATGGGAATTTATTTAAAAGGGGAGGATAGAGCTTAGGGATAGAACTTTCCATTCTGCAAACTGGGTAGGTGTGTTTTGGTGATGCTGTGCTTAGAGTTCCTCCCCTTATCAGAATGTGTAAACTTTTAGCAAGAGATGTAAACTTTGACTAACCTCAGCAGTTACTACAGCCCGGTAGCCAGGAGATTGCACAACACATTTTAAGTGAAGGATTTGGTTTCAGAAAGGGAAAAGGTGCTGAAGTCTTGTAAAACACTGAAACTGCCTTCAGTAAGCAAAGTTTCGCTTAGCAAAGCTCGGCAATTTCTGCAGCGCCCACGGAGTTATTAAGGTACAGGATTACTCCAGTTTTATTCAGCACATCAGGTTTCCAAACTGCATCATGCATCCTTGTGCAGAAGAATCACTTAATTGAAAGCATTAGAAGCCTGTGCATTTTCACTGAGTCTAGTAAGAAAAAAAAAAAAGGGATTTAGGAGGCAGATCTGTACAGCTGAGAGACCAGAGATGGATGGTGGAGGCTGAGTTTGGGATGCTAATCCCATCGTAGTCAATGCCATGGCCATGGTGGGACCTCCCCAAAGCCTTCTGTTCTGCAGGCTGAGCACCCCTGGGGTGAGACTGCAGGGAAGGGAGAGAGCAGATGTTCTGAGAGCTCTCAGGGTGCTCCCTGAGGCCCTGGCATGCGTTAAACTCTGCTCAGGGCACCCACCTGCCCTCGCTGCCCTGCCCTGCTCCTGTGCGCTGTGCTGGGGCAGCACAGCCGAGCGGCCATGGTTCGGCACTGTGCGATTTGTCACCTGCCGCGCTTTGGGCACTGTGGTATTTGTTACCTGCTGTGGTTCGGCACTGTGGGATTTGTCACCTGCATGGTTCGGGCACTGTGGGATTTGTCACCTGCCGTGGGCACTGGGGGATTTGTCTGGCTGCGGGGCCG
>VZRL01005863.1:473221-540739 GCA_013397895.1 Origma solitaria
ATTTGTCACCTGCTGTGGTTCACTGTGGGATTTGTCACCTGCCGTGGTTTGGGCACTGGGATTTGTCACCTGCATGGTTCACTGTGGGATTTGTCACATGCCGTGCCTCAGGTGCTGTGGGATTTGTCACCTGCATGGTTCGGGCACTGTGGGATTTGTCACCTGCATGGTTCACTGTGGGATTTTTCACCTGCCATGGTTCACTGTGGGATTTGTCACCTGCCATGGGCACTGTGGGATTTGTCACCTGCCATGGTTTGGGCACTGTGGGATTTGTCACCTGCCATGGTTTGGGCACTGTGGGATTTGTCACCTGCCGTGGTTTGGGCACTGTGGGATTTGTCACCTGCCGTGGTTTGGGCACTGTGGGATGTCTTTCAGCTTTCCTGCTGCTGTTGCAGCTCCCAAGGCCAGGCGCGCAGCAGCCCCAGCAGCAGCAGACAGTGTCGCTGGCCAGGCAGCTCCAGAAGCAGCTCTCAGGTAAACGTGTGTGCAGACACACGGAAATGTGTGCCTGAATGTGGAATTGTCCTTCTGGAGACCTCCTGCCTATTCACATGCTGCTGGAGGTACGTGGGGGTCCTGCACCTAGTGACAGCTGGAGAGCTGTCCCAGTCCTTTCAGTGTGGCCCCAAAGGCCAGTGCTGGTCCCCAGGCAGCCCCAGGACTGCAGCTGTGCCCATCACCTTCGCCAGACCTCCCCAGGAAAAGTGCCCAGGGAGTGAGTGCCCTGACCCCAGATGGATGAGGAACTTGCTGACTGCTGCTTGCCCTGCTGCACCAAATGCAGGTATTGCTCTGTATTTTGGCACAGTTACTCCTTTACTTCCTCGCCCAGGTGACCATGGCAGCACGGGGTGAGCCTGTCTGGGCACTGAAAAGAGCTTCTGTGTCATATCCACTTTTCACTCCACTCCTGACGGCACTGGGAGGGGACGCAGGGGCTGTCTGCACTGAGGAACGGGACGCTGGAAATTCAATGCACTGGTCATTGCTGAACAGCAGAATGAGAGTTCTTATTTCAGTCATTATTTTTTGTGCTGCAGTTGATGTGAATATGTAACAAGGTTGGGTTTTGGTTTTGGGGTTATTTTTGTGTTTAATTAGATTTCAATATCTGGACTTTTCCGGGCCTATTTGAATAATGTTATTGCAAATTTTATGAATTTGGTGCTTTTTAGGTCCTGATACTTTTAAAGAGGACAAAGAGTGCTGGATTTATTTATTTGTGGGAAACGCTTTTTTAATTTTTTTTTTTTTTAAATGACTGCACTGGACCAAACTACTGAACTAAAAGGCACTTCTGATTTTGACATAATTAATTTGTTCATGAAGATGTTCACCTCTTTCTTCGTTGGCAGAACAAGCATTGCTTGAAATCATGCTTATTTGATTGTGATTTTCATATGCACTTTATAGAGCTCTTTGTTTAAAGTACCAAATCCTCTTGCTCGTATTGTGGTAAGAAGGTGCTGAAGTGGGTTTACTGCTTGTCTTGGAACTTCTTAAAGCACAATGTAGTAAACCTACTGGAGGCAGCAGTGTTTGCTCTCCGTTCTCTTCCCTGTGAAGCTCTCAGGTGAGTGTCCCCAGGGCCCTGCAGTGACAGCGACTGAGGCTCCACGAGGGCTCCGCTCCTCGTGCAGGAAACCTCCGAGCGCTGGCGGAGCCGCGCAAGAGAGGAACCGCCGTGCCCTACCCGAAGCCATCCGTGCCAGGGCTCACCCCAGCTGTCACACGTGGGGTGGCAGAGCCCCCAGTCCTCCCTGCAGCCAGCGGCCCTTGGGATGGCACTGCCCCGGTGCGGTTGTTCTGTATCTGTGTCAGCTCCAGAGGGCATGGCAGGTGTTCCTCATCCCGGGGCAGTCCTGGGCTGCCGTGAGGCACTGCATCATCAGCTGAGTGCAAAACCACAGGCAAAGTATCAATCAAAATCACCACAAACAAATCGTCATTATTCAAACCTGCACAAACAGATCATAATTTTGTTTGTATTGAGAGTTGAAAAGGCAGAATAAATTTATTACTATTTTATGTCATTTAGGAATTGGTCTATATAATTTTTTCTTAATGTGTTCATTTTGCAAGAGGAACTTGAAGAGCATTTGAAATACTTTGGTAATATTTTTTTCCTGTTTTGTTCTAACTCAATTTGCTTCTTAAACCTACCTGGCTGCTCAGTTGAGGAATCACAATTCTAAACTGAGATTCAAACTGATGTGATTTTTTTCTATTGAGAAATCTTTAAAAAATGTTTTTGTGACAATAAGAGAGCGATGCTAAGCTGGAGTGGTTCTACACCCAGTCTGTATGCATTGGTTTAACAGTGCTGAGCAGAGCTTCCTCTCTTGTTCCAAACTGAGCTGTTCTGGGTCATCCCACAGCCCTGCAGAAGACACTGTGGCAACCAGCGCTGTTCTATTAAAAATACCTCACTTCTTGTTACATCACTGAATATTTATTGAAAAAATATACTAAATATTAAAATGCATTAAGAAGGTAATCTGCATCCCAATAAACCTGCTCTTCTGTTCCCAGGTGTCCTCGCTGTCTCTAATCTGTGCGTGTGACAGCCACACAAGGTGAGCAGTATTGAACAGATGAAAAGCTCTATCCATACAAAAGCTCTCTGGGCACATTTCCAGAAAGTCATCGTTTTTGATAGTCAGTGATTGCTGTTACTTTGCAGAGCAAAAGTACCTTAATTTTGCTTTCATTTAAATCCCCTGAACATGGAGAGAACCAATGCTAGCGAATAATGCTAGAGCTAATTTTCCCCTTCCTCTCTCCTTTCCCAGTCACTGCAGACTGAATGCTGTGGATGTGCTCCAGCACTCGAGTGCTTGTGGCTGCCTTTGATTAGAGTCATTGCAAGGATGACCTCAGTCCAGCTGCAGCCGGTGTTCAGCACCATTCCTGCAGCGTTTCTGGCTTCAGATGACGTGGACATATGTCACTGCAGTGTCAGTGCCGAGGGGGTTCCTTGCTGTGCACTTGTACATGCCGGAATTGGAGGGCTGGGGGTTCTGCAGGAGCAGAGTCCCCGTGGGATGAAGCAGCTCACCCCAAGATCCCTGGCCCTGGTGAGCTGTAGAGAGCATGGAGCGGTCAGGTAATTGCCAGGTAATTTCTGGTTTTGGTATCCCCAGTGCCACGCAGTGGAGCTGAACTGCCGCCCCTGGCATGGTGCGGATGGCCGGCGGGGCTCTGCCCACGATCCGCGGGGCGAAGGCTGCGACCGTGACGGGAACGGTGAGGGAGGCGTCGCCGGCATCGTTGTGGGCTCTGCACAGGTAATTCCCTGCGTCGTGGGCCGAGGCTGCCTGGATGACCAAGGTGCCGTTCTCCAGCAGCAGGTACCTCCCGCTGACCTGCGGCCGGTCCAGCACGAGGCCCCCGGGCAGCGTCCACGCCGTCCTGGGCTTGGGGCTCCCCTCGGCCACGCAGTGAAGCGACAAAGGCTCCCCGCTGACCCCCTTCACCAGCCCTGCTGCGCGGGTGAGGATGTTTGGCTTCTGGGCAACCTCCAGGACCATCAGCTTCTCAATATAGCCGACCTTGTTCCGGGCAGCGCAGCGGTACCGCCCGGCTTGGTGTCTCTGGGGATCGTAGATGGTGAGGGTCCCATTGTTTCCTGTGACAAACTGGGATGTCCTGATGCTGGTGGAAAACCATGTGCCATTGGGCAGCATCCAGCTTACGTGTGGGGGAGGGTTTCCATCCACAGAACAGTTCAGAGTGACAGTTTTCCCAGGTTTTGCTATTATTTTTTCGTTGAATGGGTTTTTGAACATTGGTCGCCGCAGCATTTCTGTGACTTGCAGCTGCACTACCAGCACAGTCTCTCCCCCATCGTTCCGTGCCACACAGATAAAATCCGCTGTGTCTGAGGGCCTGACGTTGCGGATCTCAAGTGTCCCATTTTTGTGCACAGCAATCCTGCTCCCATAATATGGGGCTGTCAGGAAAATGTTATCAGGCATGATCCACATAACCTGCGGGGGAGGCATCCCTTCAGCCTGGCAGTCGATGTGTTTCTTCGAGTGCCTCACTGCCGTCACCTTCATGATTGTTTTGTTCCGGTATAAACCATTTATGATGGGGGGTTTAGCAGCCACACCCAGCTTATAGAGTTTGGTGTCATCCCCGCCAGGGTTCCGAGCCACACACAGGTAGTCGCCAGCATCCAGCAGCTTGGTGTGGCTGATGGAGAGAGAGCCATTGGCGTACAGGGAGTGCCTGTCTGTGGACGAGGAGATCATCTCACTGGAGGGCAGCAACCAGAAGATCTGCGGCCTGGGCTCCCCAGCAGCTTCACAGTCCAGCAGAGCTGTGTCTCCAGCGGCCACTGCAATGTAGGTCTTGTATTTGTGCTTTATCTGAGGGGCTGCCATGATGACCGTGACGTGGATCTTCATCTCATCCCTCCCCAGGGTGTTTTGGGCATAGCACGTGTAATCTCCTGCTTCTGTCACTCCGGCTTTGTTGAGGTACAGGGTCCCATTGTCGAAGAGGATGTACCTGCGCGACCTGTGCCCGCTGTCATCTGCCAGCATGGCATTGTTCACCACCGTCCCGTCTGGCAGACCCCAGGATATTTCTGGTGTGGGTGACCCTGAGGCCTTGCAGTCCACTCTGAAATCCTTCCCATAGGGCACCAGTTTCTTGAGCTGCTGTTTGTGGTCAATTTTGGCTGGTTTCATTGTGATGCTGACTTTCATCAGTATCAGATCATCTCCAATTCTGTTTCTTGCGACACACAGATAGTCACCTGCGTCCTTTTCTGTAACTGCCTCAATAGCCAAGGATCCATTGGGGTAGACACGGATCCGACTTCCCATTCTATTGGGGAGAGAGAGAGGAAAATAATTATGGAAACAAGTGCTGGGGGTGAATACTGAGCACTGGGAGGGACTGAATGTATTAACAGTACGATATGACACAGAAGCTCTTTCCAAAGGCACTGTGCCCATGCCACCTGCCCACCCGATGGGTCCTACCCTGATGCCATTGTCAGTTTTGGTGTTATGTGGGTGTGAGTGATGCTGACTCTGCTGGGAACATCCTGAGCTGGGGCTGTCTCTCCCAAGGCAAAGATGAAGCGTTAGTGAGGGAGGGGATGGGGGGAGACCCCCAAAGGTAGACTTGGCAGAGACTAAAGAAACCTCTCCCTCTCGAGCCCTACTTCACAAATCTGTTACGAGAAACTTCTCCTCCTCTAAACTGACAGCAGTCAGCCAGGGCATGATGACAGTGGTTCCCTCAATTCAAATATGACTGATATCTGTTTTGAGGAGACCTCACCGACTCATGGTAATTAATGTGATCTGTTATTAGCTGTATAACAACAAGCTGTTAGCACAGATCTTTCATCACTGCTAAATGCTTAAAAATTAGTTTAGTTCACAGTGTTTTAGTGCTGGAATAGACTCTTATGTGAGCACCAGAGCAGGCAGTGTTTGATGTTCCAGAGAGGTGAAGGAAAAAAGGCTCATACCTGTGCCACTGATCCACAAGGGCCTTGGAGGGCAGCCTCCAGATTATCCTGGGCTCGGGCTCCCCAGTTGCTGTACAATTCAGAAGCAACTTCTCCCCAAAATTCAACCGAGTCAGTTCCTGAGAGGCAACGGCTATTTTGGGAAGGGTCTCTCTGTGCTCCACCACGAGGCTGACCACCCTCCTGTCCGAGCCCGTGGAGCTCGTGGCTATGCACTCGTAGCTGCCGCTGTCGGAAGGGACAACGCTGCCCAGCTGGAAGGTGCCATTGGGGAGCAGGAACAGCCTGGCGTGTCCCGGCTGCAGAGGTTTCACCACGGTGCCGTCGGGGAGGACCCAGTGCACGGTGGGCTGAGGGTTCCCTTCCACTGTGCAAGGCAGTTTCAGGTTTTCCCCCATCACTGCTGCCACACTTTGTCTCTTCTCCTCCAGGATGATGGGAGGGGCTGCGACGACCTGCAGCTTCACAGCCTTGGTGTCGGTGCCTGCAGGGTTTTGGGCCAGGCACGTGTAGACACCCCTGTCGTACACAGTGACCGCCCAGATCACTAGAGTGCCGTCCGGCTCCACACGAGCTTTGCCATTTCCCGTGGAGGAGTGGGAAAGGTGGGTGTTATTTGCCAGAAGCCAGGAGATGGTGGGAGGGGGCCTACCCTCAGCTCTGCACGCCAACGCCACGGTGCTCCCGGAGTGGGCAGTGAGCAGGCGGTGGCGGCCGCCGGCGATGCGGGGAGGGTAGGCCACCACCGACAGGGTGACCAGGAGCCGCGCCACGCCGTGCGCGTTGGCTGCCGTGCACAGGTACTGCCCGCCGTCCTCTGGCCCGGCCCGAGGGATGGACAGCGTCCCGTTGGCCAGCACCAGCCACCTGCGCTGTCCCGGAGCATCGGACCCTGCGAACAAGGCAGCACAGCCCTCAGAACCTGCCTCCTGTTGGGTTTTCCCCAGTCCCCAATACCCCGTCCCATCTGCTTTGCCCAAATAGCCAAGACTACAGTGATAAATGGAGAGAAATCAGAGTATTTTGCATATAGAGTGACAAATTTTTAAGGTAAGAATGAAGCTTAATCTCTAGCAGAGACAAAGTTTGGGTAAAGCAGATGGGGCTTCGCAATCCAAACCTGGCACAACTGTATGGATTTGAGTGTTTTTTGCCACATTTTTCTTTTCACTTGTCCCACTGTTCTGGAATAGCAGGTAATGTAAAATAAATATCTAATTCTTTCCTCCATAAGCAAGGAATTATAGTTAAACATAGGAGTTTTTAAAAAATCATTTCCCTTAAGAGCTGTTCCAGAATCAGCACTAAGATGCTCCAGCAAGTCTCTGTCGCTATTTCCAAGTTCACCTTTCATTGGTATTTCACAGTACTCTGAAATGAAGCAATGCTTGAGTTTGGCACACAGAAGAGGTGCCAGATGACAGGACTAATAGAAGGTAAATTAGGTAAATTAGAGAGGTTTATCAAGCTCACCTGATGGTATCTTGGTCCACTGTATTGTTGGAAGGGGATTCCCAGTAGCTTCACAAGGAATAAAAGCATCGGAATTTGCCAGCAGCGTGAAAGCAGCTGATTTGCCTCCAACTATTCTGGGCTTTGCAAAATGGTTTCTGCTTGCAGGACCTAAGGTGATGGGACTGGGGGTGGTGGTGGTAGTTTCTTGATCTCGTCTCCTTTCAGACCAGCCACCGACAGAGCTGTCCTTGTCCCTTCGCCATGGAGATGTGACCTGTGGTGACTGCAGTGTGGTGAGTGTCCTGGCGGTCAGTGTGCTACCCCTCTCCCTGCCCTCGCTGGGTGGCTCGGGCCAGAGTTTGGTGTCCCGCCAGGGAGGTGAGGAGGCTGTCCCAGCGGGGGCAGGGGGCACGGCTGCAGTGGGGGCTGGCAGAGGGGAGGGATGCCGCGTGCTGGGAGCAGTGACCGCCGCAGGAGCGCTCGGCACGGTTCTGGCTGGGAAGGTGCGCTGGGCTGCCTGGTTCTCTGGGAAAACTCCCTCCCCCATTTCCAGGTAGGATTTTTCTCCTGCTGCGGCAGTGGCTCTGATGTGCTGAGCAGGTCCTGGCCCTGCTGTGGCACCGACTGTGGCAGGTTGGGCACTCATGCCTCCACGAGCCTTGTCCAGCCATGGTGAGGTTTGGAGACCCACAGTGGGGGTCTGGGCAGGACTGGCGGGTGGGGATGTGGCCAGCTGGGTGTTCCTCTGTGTGACTGGTGTGGTTTGGAGTGCCATGGTGGGGCTCTGAGCAGACGGTCTGCCGGGCAGTGACATTGCTGGCTGCGTTTTCCTTTGGGTGACCGGGCTCGCCAGCGTCTGTGTGGCTGCTGTGGTCCTGTGCCGAGGTGGCTCGAGGGTGTCAGAGACCCACAGTGCTGGTGCTTTGGTCACAGAGAATGTGTTGATGCTCCCGGGGAGAGGTTCTGCAGGTGTAAGGCTCGGGGACACAGCTGGTGATGTAGCTGCTGTCACCGTGGGGGTGGCTGTGCTCACCGCAGGGGTGGCCGCAGGGCTCTGGGCTGCAGTCACACGCTCTGGGGCAGATGTTTTAGGAGGCCTCTTCCTCCTCTGACCTCTCCTTCCTCCCACTCTGAATATTTTAGTTTTGGTGACTCTGGTGTCAGTTTGAGGAGTAAAAACAGGTGTAACTGTTGGCTTCAAACCCATCACACCCAACGCATTGGCTGCAGCAGTGGCAGTGCCCTTTGCAGTGACAGACATGACTGTGGCAGCAGCTTTCTGCCTTGCGCTGTGTTTGTTTTCCTCTCCCCTGAGGCTGTGTTTTGATGGATACCCATGGGGTGCTCCAATGTTTTGGTGGGTGCCCATGGGGGGCTCCAGTGGCATTTTCATGGTGGAGGGGGAAGAGTGGGGTGCTTCTGGGCTAAATGGATTGATGGAACTGCTTAAGATATTTAAGGCTGGTACATTTGGTACATAGTCCATATTCAGCTGAACACCTGCAGCCATAGCCGTACTTCCTCTGGCAGACCCTGGCCTCCCAAAATTGTGTTGGTGCTCTCTTACACTTGGGATACGTCCTGGTCTAACCATTCGTCTCCGTCCAGAAATTTTCCTTCGTCTTCCATAGTGCTTCTGGAGCTGGCGTGGATGAGTTGGAACGTCCTGGACAACCCGAATTTGCTGATGAGTATCAACAGCCGAGGCCAATGGTGGCATAGGGGTTCCTTCTTTCTGAGCACTATGAAAATAAATGGGGCCAAATTCAGGGCTTGGTGCACTGGCTGTCACCACAGGGCCCTGGTGATCTGTTTTGGTGGAAACCTTATCAATAGACTCAGTAAAAATATGTGACTGGTCTGCTGTGTTTTGCGGAGTTACAGCCTTGCTGGCATCTGTAGCTTCTGTCGTGGGTGTCATGGGTGCAGACTGCTGACGCTGGTTATTACTTTCCCCAGAATACACTGTCCTTCGCCCAGCAGGGAAGACTGTGGGTGTTCCACTTGCTCCACTCGATATAGTTGCTTGTTTTACACCGTTTGCTGATATTTGACTCAAATCAGATCTTTCCCATGAATCTATAGGGTTTGGATATGTGTGCGGCTTTCTGCTGCCAGATGCCACAGCGTGTGGAGGAGGCGAGGGCAGGGGCGTTAATGCTCCTGTGAGCAGGAGGGAGGTTTTCCTGTCAGGAGTGTGATTCACAGCCTCCTCGGGCGCTGCAGTGATCGTGAGCTCTGTTGCTCTCCCCAGAGCAAATACTGGGGATCTCTCTGTGGCTGGTATCATGAATTCTTCTTCCTGAGGTATGAGATCACCAGATGTCTCCTCCTCATCCTCAGGTACCTCTGAGAGCTTATGGACTTGAATGGGAGGTTCTGTTATAACATCTCCACATTTGTCTGCCACTGTCGAGTTCCTCTTTGTTTTCTCCAGCAAGGCTGCCCAGCGCTGTGGATCAGCTTTCCTGCCTGAGGAAACAAACTGTCTCCTGTGTGCCCTGAACTGCCGACCTGTTCTGCCCCCGTAGGGCCAGGGGAGCATTTTCCTGTGGCTGTTCCTTTGGCGCACACTCTGTGCACCGCGGCTGCTGGACGCTGGGGCAGCAGATTCCCCGTGGGCTCTCAGGGTGGCTGCAGTGGCTGAGGGATGTCTCTGTGCTGCAGCAGAGCCCAGCAGGGCATTGCCAGAGCCTTCTTCCCACTCTCCCTCAGCTCCGTGCTGTTTCTGCAGAGCGGTTTCGTCCTGTCTCATTAGCACTTGGAAAACCAAAAGATCAGCACCGTACTGGTTTGCTGCAACACATTGGAAGTATCCCACGTCTTGCTCCGTCACCCCTCGTATTCTCAAGGTGCCATTGGCAAAAATATGTTTGTTTCCTACCGACTGATGAAGAATTACGTGCTCAGGTAACACCCAGGTGATGGCAGCATCCGGAGCAGCCGTGGATGTGCAGGGAAGGTGGAGTGTGCTGCCGAGAGCGGTGGACAGCTGGGCTCCGTTTACACCATTGTGCTCCACGTGAGGATCCACCACTGTAATTCGGAATGTGAGCGTGTCGGCATCCTTGTGGTTCGTGCTGATGCAGTGGTAGAGTCCTGTGTCAAACGTGTCAGCCGTCCGCAGTGTCAGCACCCCACTTTGAAGGACTACGATTCTCCCGTCTTCGCTGATGTGAGGAGCTCGCACTTTGCTGCCGTCAGCCAGTATCCACTCCACGGCAGGAGCTGGCTCCCCTGCTGCCTGGCAGCCCAGCTCCACCGTGCCCCCCACGAGCACAGTGTGCTCCGTTTGGGTGCTGTTGTCCCTGGAGATGATGGCCCAGTTATTTCTCGTCTGGTTCTTGTCAGCACTGGGCAAACTGATGTGGGCGTCCGTGGAGTAGCGGAGGTGCAGCACGCTGAGCGTGGTGGCTGTCCTGTCCAGCTGCAGCGCCACTTTGCTCTGCATCAGCCAGGCTGGGTCAGCTCGCACATCAGCCTCAACGCTGGTGAACAGTTCATCTTTCTCAGCGTGGATCTGCTTGTATTTGTAGCTAACAGAAGGCGTGTCAGTCGTCTGCAGAGTTTGCTGCAGTTTCAAGGGAGAATTGCTGTACAGAGCCAGGATGCTCCACAGCTGCTGGATGTGTCCATAATCGATGCCACACACCAGGAATGCTGAGAACGAGGTTTTGAGCACTGTGCTGCTGCCATCTTGGTCAAATGAGATGGGAGACATTTCTTTGGGTTTCTGGACATTGCAAACCAAGTTGCCTCGGTTTCCTGCTTGGTCAGTCATATTCAAAACCATGGATCCTATTGGAGCTATGAAGTCCTTGGGGGACACGTAGCTGAAATCCCCATCGTCTGGCACCGAGAGGTTTCTGGATTTCAGGGAGTCATGTATGACTGGCTTAGCGCAGGTGAGAGATGCAGAAGGAAGATCCACTAAACTTTTCCCATCGTGGTTTTTGGGACTGGCACAGACTGGACATTGCTGGACACCAGAACTTCTCTCTTTTCTGCACTTTATAACATCTGAAGGGAAGAAAACTTCAGTAAGCTTCTGTGCTACAAGTTTTAGTATTAAAAATGACACATAGCTACTAACAAGTGGTTCTTTTGAATAAAATAAAACCAAAACTTGAAGTCAAATGTGAACAGCAGCAGCAGAGAAAGTCCTCAGGTCCCTTGAGTTCCTTACCTTCTTTTAAAAAAATCAAGTGCAATATGGCCCTTGCTTTTGCCAGTTCCATAAAAGTTAGCGTATTCCCTGTGGATTCTCCTCATACACAGCAGCTTTGGGCTGGCCAAGGAAAATTCTCCATTAAGGAAAGAAGCACTTGGGAATGCGTTAAGGCCACTAGATTAATTTAATCTGGGAAACTGAGTGGTATTAATCTCTTTATCCTGATTACACAAACCCACAAAAATCCTATCTTCCAGTCTTTTCTGGGAGAATAAATAGATGAATAAAGGACAATTACCTGTATCAGGAAGAGCAAGATGCTACAACAGGGTTAAAGAGCACAAACAAAGCCTTCCTCTCACCTGGTCTCTCCTGTGCCCACTCTGCAAACCCCCGCAGACTGCAGTCACAGGACCACGGGTTTCCATGGAGGTAAATGCTCTCGAGCTCTGACATGTAGGAAAACATTTCTTGTGGAAGTGAAGTCAGCACATTGTCAGACAGAGAGATGTGCTTCAGGAAGGATATTTTGAATATCGGACTATAGTGCAGGGTGACAAAAGTATCTGGATGCAGCTGCTGAAGCAAATTTCCATCCAGGTGGACCAACCTCAAGGAAGTGAGTCCATAGAAAACATTGGGATTCACAAATTCAATTTGATTGTGGTCCATATGCAGCCGTACCAAGCTGTTCAGGCCATAAAATGCATCCTGCTGAAGCACTCTGACCTTGTTGTAACTCATTTTTAAGACCTGTTCATGAAAAAGTAACAAATGCATAATATTAAGCCATGTTAAAGTGACAGGACCACTAGTAAATGCTGCTGGAGGTTGCTCTGTGCAGTGAAAGTCCTTCAGCAGATCAGGAATGCCAGGGAATGGGAGTTTCTTTAAAGCATTCAAGGGTTTATATGCAGTGTGTTAAGTGTCTGAGCAGTGGTGGCCTTTATTTAACCAGTGCTAGAAAGGGACAGGATTGTACTGAAGGGAAAGGGAAATCTTAATGAAAAACAATTCTCAAAAAACCCCAAACTAACAAATTAACAATGACAAGTTTCTTTCTCAGACGCTGCACCTGGAGCTCTGCCGTTTTTCTCCCCTGTATGAAAGAGAGTTTAGACTGCAGCTGCCTGCTGAGGTCCAGCTCATGTACAGCTGACATGTACCATGTGTTTGCAGTGCTCTTTACACTGTACCTGAGTTCCCAGCTGGTAAGGAAAGGTATTTCCCATTCGGGTACTGGATCTTAAAAGCCCTTGGCTTTCGCGTGGATACGGTAACAAACAGGAAACCGAAATGCTGCAGAAGGCTGCACTGTGGCTGTTTACCTGTATCACTGAAAGCTGTTTTAAGCCATAACAAAAAGCAACATTGAGTCGTTTAGTTCTTACCTGCAGTGAATGTAAATCACTGAACACCTTCTCAGGGATGGAACTGATCTCATTGCTGTGCAGCATCAATAACTCCAGTTTCTCCAGGCCAGCAAAGTCTGTGAAGCTCAGTTTTCGCAAGCTGTTGTAGCTGTAAGGGATGGGTTTGGTTAGCCCCACTTCACACCTTTTAAATCCGAGCAATCCAAAACAAAAGAACCTCTCTTTGGGAATGGCTAAAGGTAAGCAGCTCTTCCCCTTGCCACGATGAAACTTTAAGTCATTCCTTCATGTTAGCACAAAAGGTGGTCACTTTTCCAGGACAGTGTTCTGATGCCCAAATTGCCAGTGGATGGGGAGAGTAACAGCAAGCATGAAACACATCTGTCTGTGCTCACTTCACTACCACTTCAATGAAAAATTCCTTGTATGTTTTCTGCAGGCACAGCTGGACGATTCAAGGCTTACATGTATCGAAAGGGATACACAGATCAGACAAATATTGCCGATGGGTCTCATCATTTGATTTAAGAGAGAGGACACCTGCGGGAAACTGCATGAAGCGGCAGGACAAGCTGGGTATGATCTATTCCCTGCTCCCTTAACCACACAGAGAACAGAACCACCACAGAGGCTGACGCGGCCAGGCAAGTGAAAATTCCCATGAACTCTGCAGATGAAAGCATAGACCCTCACACTGTGGAACATTCTAAGTGACAGAATCACAGAATAGTCTGAAACAGAAGGGACCCAGAAGGATCATCGAGTGATGTAAGTGAATGGTCCGTATGGCCATTAAATCTGAGACTGTGATGTACCTTAGTGTGAAGTCACGGCAAAGTCTTTGCAGATTTTAGTACATATACTCCTTTTCCAGCCCACTTTCTAAGCTCTGAACTATCCTTTCTCAGAGAGAAATCTATTCCAGACTCCTTCCAAGTTCCATGTTACAGATGCAAAATATTCAGGAAATATAATGAAAGTTATGTTCAAAGCTTTCTGAAGTTCTCATGTGCCCTGTGCTAGTTTCCCAAAATTTCCCTTAGTGTGGGTGGTCTCAGTCTTTGCAGGCTCTGATTGCAGGCACTGCTGAGCCCTGCAGGACGTTAAGCTCTATATAGATTTACTTATTGTTTTGGTTAATTTTTAGCCCTAAATCTGGAAGGCTGTGCGAAGTGTTGAAAGGCAAGTGGTCCGAGCACTAAACCCCGAGTTCCACACACCCCGGAGCTGCACATACCCCGGAGTTCCACATAACCTGGGGAGTTGCACACACCCCGGAGCTCCACATACCCCGGAGCCGCACACACCCCAAAGCTCCACCTACCCCAGGTTGATGCGCTGCACGCCCGGGGGGATGCGCGGGGGCACGGCGGTGAAGTAGCGGAAGGTGCAGTGCAGCTCGGCGGGGCCGTGGCAGGCGCAGGGCCGGGGACAGGCGCTGATGGCCGGCAGGGTGGCCAGGCAGGCGGCCAGGAGGGTCCCCAGCCAGCGGGGCCGTTCCGTGCGCGGGGCCCCCATCCTGAGGGGATCCTACGCTGCCATCCCCACGGCGGCGGCGGGTGGGTTCCTGCAGGGGAAACAGAGCACACAGGCATTTACCGCGGCAGCCGAGCTCAGCCGCTCGGCTTTAAGCCGTAAGCAAAAAAGAATTTTCAACTTGAAAGAAAATCCGAGCCACGAACCAGCCCCCAAACTCTCGGGTTTCCCTTCAGCGATGGATCTGTGTCATGACCTAAAGCGTTGTCATTTGACAGCTGCCCCACGGTGCCCCTGTCCGGCGATGTGCCCGGAGCTGCGGCTCGCAGGGAAGCTGGAATTGCCCTCGCAGGGAAGCTGCAATTCCGCGGGGAGCAGCCGGGGCAGCTGCAGCCGCTGCCCGCTCGGACCCGGCTCCGTTCCGCGGAGCGTTCCGACTCCGCCGGCGGCTCATCCCCCGGAGGCGTCTCCACACGTCAGCTCCTTCCCCGCCAGGAACTATCCCAAGCAAAATAAACTCATTTCGCAGCCCTCGCCCAACCCCTCGGCGCTTTCCCGGGGCCGGACCGGCCACACGTTCCCACCTGCGCGTCCCCACCTCCGGGGCCGGGCCGGGCGGGGACCGGGGACAAACCCGCCGCCGCCACCGTCTCCTCCTCCCGGGGACGCTGCGGCACCGGCACCGGCACCGCCGCTCCGCCCGCGCCCCGCTGTCCCCGCACGGGTTCCCCGCATCCCCGGGCCCCGCTATCCCTGCACGGGTTCCCCGCATCCCGGGCCCGCCCTCGCAGACAAGGAGCGTTTCCCGCTCGGGGGGACTTGGTGCATGACCCCTCCAAAAACCGGCCGGCGACACCTTCGGCTGGCTTTTGGAGGGACAAGTTTTCCCCCGCTGTAGGCCGTGTCTGTCAGAACTTCAACTCCATTTCGGCTCAGAGGGGTCTGTAGCAGGCACAAACTCGACCGACAGGACGTTTCAGCAGAAAATGTGTCATTCTAGGGCAAATCTCCTTCTAGGAGGAGTTCAACTGGAGGTACAATGGCAATACAAAATTTTAAAGATAAAGTGAAGCCTCAAATATATCTTTTAAAGGTTCTAACATTGTTCAGACACGTTCAAACCAAACATGAGCTGTGGGAGTTCAGGAGGGTTGGCAGGGAAGGGATATTCTGTGTAAGTCAGTTGGAACTTTACTCATGGAATTCACTGGCTGGCATTCGTTACCACCTCAGGGGCTGCCTCGGTGAAACATGGATGGTCTTACTTTAATTCAGCATGGGAGCTTGTGCCAAGAATCACTGAGCCGTCTCTGTGACTGGCACTTTGGGTTTCAGAAAAAAGAACAACACCTCAACCGAGCCCTGCACTGAATCCTGAGCTGGCATTTTTAGGCGCTACCCTGAGAACAGGGAAAATCTTGGGGGCTCACGCTGAATTCTCTTCCCCTGAGTGATAGAGAAGGTGACAGGGCTATTGTTAGGTGCATTTTATCCATCTTAATTACTGTCTGAAAAGCAAAGCGCCAATTGCTTTTGTAAGTTTTTTCTACAGGATGACTGAGGTCAAGGCTTCTGGAGTGACGCGTTCCAACGCTGTGCTTTTGTGTGTGCAAATATGAGGTAAAAGACATTTTTTAATGATTTGTACCAGTTTCCATAATTTGTGGTAGAAAAGGAGCTGAAGTAACTTCTGAGAACATTTTCCAAAAACACATATCTGAAAACATGCATTAAAAGAAAGACAAATATTTTGAACATACAACGGACCTTGTCAACGTCTTAAGAACAGAGTTTTCATCTCAGGATATGCTGTTTGTTGTCATTAAGCTGCAGCTCTCACTTCTGAGGGGCAGAGCATTAAATTACAAGAGATACAAAGCTCTCCCTCCAGAAAGTGGCTGAAGAACATGTGGAATATTTTATTATAATGTGGTTGGGATTTCCCGGGGTGGCCTTATGGAGAACACAATGGTTCTACAAACCTGTGCTGAGCTCGCTGCTTTGCTGGCAATTCTGCCCCATGTCTGACATTAAGACATTGGTTTAGCTGGAATTCATTACTAGGGAGAATGAAGGGAGTTTTTGTTAAGCGGAACTATATTTTGGCAAGAAAGTGTGACTGCGTGTGAGCTCAGAAGTGCTGGGAAGAGGAAAGCTGAGCGAAGGAAGTGCTTGTGATCTGGATCTGCACAGCAGATTGTACGTACCAAAACTGGAGCACAATTCCAGCTCATTTTTCAGCAGTTCAGCTCCTAATGCACCTTTCGGTGGAACAAGCTGGCTCTGCCCAAGCCGGGAGGGAAGGCAGCGCTGCTCCACAGCTCATCTGTGTGGTCTGTGTGCTCCGGGGCCACTGCAGCTCATGGTGGGCAGGTCGGGAGGAGCCCTGCGCAGGAGCACACAAACCCCTGAGGTGGCACAGGGGACAAGGGCTGTCCCCAGGCTTGGGTCAGGGTGTCAGCGCAGCGCTCGAGTTCTAAACCTCAGCACTGAGATCTCTATCTGGCAAAGCCCCACTGGGCCCCGGCGCTGAGCCCCTCGGTCTGTCACACAACCCAGCCTCGCCCACAGCCCTGGGAGCACCAGGCACAGCCAGACGTCCCCAGAACTCACACCCACCCAGCCCTGTCACAGCCTTCACAGGGGATCCTGCTTTGCTTTGCTATTTCTTTGTTTATTTTTTAAAAGAGCATTTTCTTTTTCTCCTTCCTCAGTGTGAAAGAGTCAGTGGAAAATGACTCAAACTTCAGGGAATGTAGTAACAGAAAGCAAATAATGTATGGGAGGAATGATTCTTTTTTTCTTAAGACTTTTCAGGCAGGGACTCTGCATCTCTAGTGGGCAGCCCTGTTCATTAGTCGGGTGTTAATGGTGGTACTGGTAGCCCTGTGACAGCAGCAGAGCCCAGCACAGGGAATCTGATGCAGCTCACACCCATAAGGTGTTGTTGCATGAGGCTCTGGATCTTCAGGTGATCTTCAGCTTCCTTCAAGGAAATTGTGGTGGGGCTGATCCACAAATCTGGGATCTTGAAGGAAATAGTGGATGATCCCTTTCTTTACAGGAGTCAATAGAAATTACATTAAGGAGGCAGAATACAACTTTGGAGAACACCACCCTGATGTGTTCCATGCATCAGTGTCAGCAAAAGGGGTTTTTTATGCAATTCCAATCTTAATTAGGTACATGAATTATATATTGGGGTTTTGTTTGATAATGTTTGCTTTTTAATTTATTCTTCCATTGCCAACATTGCCTGGTCCCTCCCTCATCACACTGCTCCCCTGTGATACAGTCCCAGCTGTTTCCCAGACCAGCCCTGCAAGGGCAACACACCATTGCCACTCTGCCGCAGTTTATCCTTCCTCATGCTCTCTCTCCTCTCTGCATTGTGCCAGTTCTCCTTAAAGGCCTTTTGCAAAATGTTTTCACATTGCCCTTTTCCTTCACAGCTTTTTGCTGGCCAAATTCTTTCAATGCCTCAGTAGGTTGCTGGATGCCTTGGAAAGGATGACGTGACCCTCCAAATGCCTTCTTGGGAATTTTCAAAATAACACACTTAGGTACAACTCTCCTGTGGCTCAAGGCCACAGTCAGACATTTTAATGAGTCGGAGAAGGTCCCAGCAAAGCAGCAACTGGTTCTGGAAGCACAGTCAGTGTTGGGAGCTGCCCGTGTATTTGTGCAAATATTGATTTTGGGGCGATCAGCTCTGGCTGTGTGGGCAGTGCTGACCACAGAGCAGTGAATGCTGCACTCCAGGAAACCAAGCAGCACATCAGAGGAATACATGTAAAGAGGACTGGGCCGTGGCTGCTTTCTGTCCCATCCTGTCCCCAGCAGTGCCCCACAGCCACAGAGCTCTGCGCTCCCCATTCCTCTGTCCTCCCTCTGACCTGAGAGAACCTCAGCTGGGCGGGCTGGAGGCAATCCATCTTTTCCTGGGTGGGATGGGCTGTTGTTGATGTCCACGCCGGGTCTGAGGGCCAGGGACCCCCACTGCTGCTGCTTTTGAGCTCCATCCAGCCCAGATGGTCCGGGGCTCTGTAAATCACCCACAGCACAGGCGCCACAGCCAGAGCTCCTGCTGGGCGCATCTCATCTCAGCGTGCAGACCCGAGCCCAGTGAGCTGAAAAAGGTCTGTATTTTCTCGTCTGGAAAGCTGTGACACCTTTCTGTTTCACATGGGCAATTTTTAGAGGTGGGCATGAAGGCAGGGGTGTCTGTTACTCCAGTTCAGAAGAGCCTGTTTAACACTCGCTGTGCCTGCGGAAGATCTGCTCTCCTCATTACTGGAGCAGACCCTCAGCCAGCCCAATTCCACGTTTGATCTGCAATGACATGCTCCATCGGTGGTTCCTGTGCTCTCAGTAAGGTCTTTAATCTCCTGTCAGACCTCCTCGCAGGCGGACAGTCACCTGCAAATCCACTCCAGAACAGCTGAACCGGAACACAGGCGCTGCTGCTAAAGCACTTCTGCAGGTGCAGGCTGGATGTTTTCAACACTCATCTTAAACATTGGCTGGAGTGGTTTTTTCATGGTTTGAACTGCAAAAGCAGCACTGAAGCAGATTTTTGAGGTCTCTGTCTTGCTCTCTGTAGTTGTATTGTGAGGATGCCTAATCAGGCATGTCCTTGTTTCTTGAGGGCCACTCGACACTGTGGATTTACATCCACAGGATGAGCCAACAGGTTTACAAATCTGTAGCCCCCATAACCTACAGGTATAATGCAGTGGTTAAAGGAAAAATATCCTGTTGTTCACTAACAAGAATCTGAACCCTTCCTAGCCAACTGAGCGCCACCCAAAAGCTTCTCTTTGCTGCAGATAATTTTTTCTTGTGATGGAATAAGAATTTGTAATCTGCTGAAGATGGCCCTGCACACTGCTCTTTAATCCAGCTATTAAATTGTTTAAAAAACAAACAGAAACGCCCAACAAAAAAATGAACTGGCCCCTACCCTCACCCAAAGGGTCCAACAGATACCTCTAGGTAGGGGACATGAGGCATGGCTGTTTATTCCCATGTTACAGGTGAGAGTATGTTTGTGAATTATGTTTTCTTTCCCAATGACAATTAAATAAACAATTTCAAAGCAGAATCCTTTCACTTCCTGGGTGTCAACTGCAGCCTTTCCCTGCCCATCTGATGGTGCTGCTCTCAGCTCTGACCAGCCAGAGCTGCATTGTTTTCAGGTGTCAGAGGGCGAGGCACAGGTGCCTGGTGCCAGGCACAAAACCCAGGACTGTTTAAGGCAGGCTCAGGGGCAGGCCCTCTCTGCTGTAGCTTATTCTGTATTTTGTGACTGAAGAGCAGAAATAGCAGGGTGTGAGCAGCCTCCTGAATGAAGAATTCCTATATGAATATTTTAAAGTCAAGGCTAGAAAATGAGAGGTTTTCTGGGCTGAGCTGTGGGGAGGAAGGAAGCCAAGACGTCTGTTCTGCAGGTAAGGAAGCCTGAGCGCTGCTCTGGGGTGTTCTTGTTGGCGACACCGGGAGTGTTTTTGCCTAATAAATGTAATTCACTTGCTGAACTTGTTATGGTGAGTCACGTAAAATTGGAACTACACTTTCCTGTGTAAGTCTAACTTGAATTAGAAGATTTTCCTGCTATAGCTATGCCAGCAAGCAGTAAATGTGTGGACTTTGGGGCTGTGTGGGCTAAATGAAGTAATGCTGGGTTTGTGGAGAGCTGGCATTGGTAAGCTGATGAAGGCAGAGAAGATGGTCACTTGCTGGGCCCTTTTAAAACCTTGACTCTCAATGATGGAATAATTTCTCTCTAGAATAGCATGTGAATAATTTTTTGGGAGGAGAAGGCATGTGAAAGGATGACATGGATTAAAAATGGGAGAGTTCAAACTTGTAATTTTCTCCTTTTTCTTCATTTCTATGTTCAGCAGAGTAATTCTCAACCACTTGCTAGTAGTTGAGAATATCTAATTAAAAATCCTTTAAAAAATTGTAATTTTCCTAATTGAGAAAATGAGGTTATAGTTAGATAATGATCTCCCCAAGTCTCTTCTGCTACTTTTGTCTTAACAATATTGTGCTGTGGCTTCTTTAATGGCTCGTGGGGACTGCTGTGTGGCTGTGGCTTTCCAAAGCTCTGGTCATGGCATGTCCTGTAGCAAATTAAATGCCCATGGACTGCTCTGCTTTGAGCTGTGGATGTGGGGTGGTTCAACATTTAAACCATGCTGAAGCTGTGGTGTCACTTATTAGATTTAACACGTTTATTTGTGTTCTGGTTTAAAGTGGATCACCACAGGGAAAATCAAGGTCTAGTCCAAATACCACTTCACTAACATCTCCAGATGAGGTTTCTGAAGTCTGTGTTGGTTAATTATGCTCCAGCGTTGGGTAATATTGTGCAGTTTCTTTCTCTGTGTCCTGCAGAGTGGCTCTCCAGATTGTGTTTAACCTCATACTTGTGCAGGGAATTATCTGAACTGTTACGTGAAGTAATGTGACTCACTATTTTAAAAAATGATGTTTTTAAGTGTAATGATGGAAATGTTTGAAGTCTGCTGAAGCATATAAAGAAGTTCACTGTGACATGGTGACACAATTTCAAGAGCTCATGTCTCAAGCAGCAGTGCCCTGGGCAATGTGAGGGGGGATGGACAGGAACACCAGTGCTGAGCTGGGATGAACACCTGTGGCATTTCCAAAACACCAGTAAAGGTACTGGCCGAAGGGCTGTGCTCCCAGGATTGTGCTGCTGACTTCCTGATTACAAGGAAAGGGGCAATTTTGGGTTAATTATATGACTAAAGGTATTTCTAGAACACTTTGAGCTTTATCCTGATGTGGTAGCCTTAAGCTCTGGATGTATTGGTAATGGCAGAGACTGAAATTCCTTGGGCCCATCAGCTCCTACAAACTTGTTTTTAATCAGTGAAGTGAATTCACCTCCAGCTCCAGGAAACCGGAGTCCAATCTGATACATCCAAAGAAGTTTATAGACTTACATTTTTAAGAGCATTTATTCACCTGGGGATGCTTTCTGGTGTTTGCTGTTGCTCTAAGCCAGGGGCTTGGCCTTGGCCTGACACAGAGCTGTCCATGTTAACTCTGCCCTGGCATCTGGCTCCACAGATGGCTATTTTTGGGAAGAGGGGCATGGGGAGGCAATGCCATCCTCTGAGCAGCCCTTCTGGCACATCCTGCTGAGCTGAGCTGATGGATGGGGCTGGGCATCCTTCAGCAGCGCTGGATGAAAGGAAAGGTTTCTCTAAGGGGTGTATGTAAGCCAAGAAGGGTCTGGTGGGGGCAGAGCATTTCTTTGCTGGCTCCCCGAGGGACTGCTCTCATGTTCCGTTTGCTCTGGAATGTGTGTTTCAGACTGCACTGTTGGTTTGTGTCGGAGCTGTCGGTTGGTTCGAATGTCCTTTCCATTACTGAATGTAATGAACTCTCCAAGGATGAATGCTGCAAACTATTCCAAAACACCATTTTCTTCCATAAAAACCTCCTATAGAATACCCAGCTTCTGTGCTGAAAATCAAGAAATCTGATGCTTTTGTAGAGATCAAAATACAATAAACCTCCATTTATTTGCCCTACATCTCCCTCCAGTCCCTTGTCTCCCTGGTGCTGCTGGCATAACCCTTAACGCGAATTCCATCCTTTTGGGGACACGGGGCAGGGGCAGAGTGCTGGGACAGATCTGGGGCCGAGCTGGGGGAGCCCTGTGCTCCTCTCCTGCAGCCCCTGCCTGGCACTTCCAGGGGCAGGAGGAGCTGCAGGGTCCCCTGGGACACCTGGGCAAGCAGGGATCCTCTGCAGAAGAGTCAGGCTCGGGGATCCCTTGCACTCAGCCCAGCATGATCTGGTTTTATTTATCCTGTGAGGGATGTGGAATAGAGAGCACTTGGAAGCAACTCGACAGCCACTAAAATAAATGTTCTTTTCTGTTTATTCCTTGGCTTGCATCCGGAAATTAAATGTGCTGCATTAGGAATCTCGAACTTTGACTGTCTTACTGAGGCTTTAATTGAATACAGGTCAAACCCAAAAGCGTGACTGACTTTTGTTGTTGCACTAGGAAAAATCTCTGATTTTAGAGAGGCTGCAGGTACAACACATTGCTACTGTAGGTACAATAGATCACTGATGTACAAATAACCTTTACTTTGATCAGGACATGGCAGTGACTCTGGTTTTGAATGGGTGAAACAAGTACCAGAAAATGATCAGATCAATAAAGACTTTAATGCTGGTCTTGGGTAAAACTACAGCGAGCTGTGAGTGCAGGCTGAGAGCTTTCAGCTGAAAGCTGCGCTCTGCAGAAAGCTGGTAAATTTTCCACAACAGTCAGCTTAATGCTGCAATTTTTTCATAAAGAAATTTGTTGAATCAAGCTGAAAGGAATGTGCCCTTAATTCTTTCAGCAGTTCTTGAGCCACAGATTCATCAGCTCTGTTCACAAACCCCAGCGATGTTGTTCTTATTTCTGCAACAACATTTGCCTCAATTTCTTGTTTTGCAGCATTTTTTGGTATGAAGAGAAAATGCCTTTGTTTCTCAATGCTGTTTCAGGGCTGAAGTCCTTGTCTAATATATGTGCACGAATGATTTCCCAAGGAAGCTCAGCTCTGCAGGGCGCTGTCACCTGCCCTGCTCTGCAGTTAGGAGTGGAACCCTGTGGTCAGAAGCTGCTCTAGATGGACGTCCAGCTGCTTTGTCCTGCCGAATTGTCCCTGCCAGCCCTGAGCCAGCAGGGACTTGTGCAATTAAACACTTTTTAAACCTCTGCCAGCATGTTAATAAAGCCTTGTTTATGTGTAAAGCACTTGGAAAACAACTCTAAACACTGGATTTATTTGCAGTAATGTTGTATTTAATCACAGAAGATTTTCATCTGATTTTGCAAACATTATGCACATTCTTTTGCTTTGTTTCATGGCAGAGAATCAGGCACTGGTTACCTGCTGGAAAGAGTGGGTGGTTTGAAAGCAGCCTCGTGTCACTGCTCCTCCTTGCTCTGTGCTGTGCCTGGCGCTCGGGCGCAGGTCAGCACCCAGGGGTGTGTCTGTGCAGCAGCTCAGCACAGCGATGCACCCTTGAGCAGCCCCAGAGCAATACTGACCTTCTTCTCCTTCGAGCAGAGGCTCTGTCCGTCAGAACAGCTGAAGAAGGGAAGTTTCCCGGTCAGTGTCGATAGATGGAAGAACCCAAAGCTGTATTTGGGCAAAATGATTGGTTTTCCAGCATTTGAACTAAAGCAGTCTTTCCTTTTCTTGAAAATACCTTCAGAATTCCTTTTTCGCTGAAAGGAAAGAATGAAAAATGACAACTTGGCTTCTTTCCTTTTCTAAAAGACTCAGCTCATTTCTGAGTCCTTCCTGGAAAAACATTTTCTGAAATTGAGATTAGCCAAGACCAGAGAGTCGCTGTCTGGGAGTACTTAGCTGTAAATTCACATGCTCCTGGCCTCTGGTTTGTTTTATCTCTCGTGTGTTTAGCAGAAAGCCTTTGGCTTTGTTCTGCTTTTGCTGACAATGTGAGGTCCAAAGTGACTTCACCAGAAGGATGTTACAGTCCTGAGATTAAAATCGTGTGTGTTGGGCAAAACTGGCAGCTTCTGTGTACCACTGATCCTGTGATGGCATGATGTATAACTGAAAATAACATTTTATTCCAGTTTGGCTCTTCTGTCAGTCCCAGAGCAGTACCAGCTCTCTGTGAGATTCCCACAGGAGCTGCAATTCTTGCACCGTGGGTCCCAGGCAGGAGCAGCGAGGGGTCAGGGACAAGGTGGGGAGCTGCTGTGGTCCCCAGCTCGTGGGAGGGCTCATCCTGCTGACTCCAACAGCCCTGAGGTGACACTGGGTCCCTTCAGCTGCTTCCTCGTGCCAGCCTGTGCTTGTGGTGGCTGTTTTTTCTACATCCCACCAGTGTCTCACCAGGAACATCACCAGGCTTCTGGCACTGCCTTCCAAACAGCAGAAAAATGCCTCTCAGGGGAAGCGAATGGAGCCTGGAAAATGTGGGAGACCTGCAGTGATCTGTGGCTCACAGGCTGTGCCAGGCTCAGCTCAGGCTCCTCCAGGGCACACAGGTCCTGCATGGGCTGCCCTGACCCCGGAACTGCTCTCTGCTCCCTCTCATCCATCTCTGGGCTTAAAAGAACAAGAAACATCTGGCAGAGGCCACGTAGCTCAGACCTTTCAAATGCAGATGCTTTGGAGAGTTGTGTATAAATATGGAGCTTGAGTTTTCCTTGCTGTTGGAAACATCTGACACTTTCCCTTGTGCTGAGCCTCTGCTCTAGCTCCATTCTTCTGTAGAGGGTCTCCTGTTGGCTTTTCCCTTTCCTTGGTAATCCTGGTTCAGGTGTAAACCAAGGGAACAGTGCCACAAGGATTCCTCTGCTCTGCTGCCGAGTTTTCCCTCGTGGCTGTGCACAGAAAATACTTGGTTGGTTGTGCATGAGCTGGGTTTAATTTCTAGGCTGTGGTGAGAAGGGATGAGGGGCCAAATTGTGATCCAGTGATGACATGGGTAAACTCCCACTGATTTCCAAAGACTGAGTTGGCTGTAGAGGGCTGGAATTTGCAAATCCAAGTGCCTCTGACAAACACATTTGGCTCACTTTCTGCCAGCACTCCATTATCTTCTCCCCAGCTCAGATGTTTATGTGAGCGCTTGCTGGCCTGAGAGGCTGAATGTGTCTGGATATATTTGAGGGCATAAATGAAACTAAACTTGTCTAGCAAATGCCATCAGCTCTGCTCAGCTGGAGGAGCTTTACAGAGCTCTTGTCCCCGTGTCTCACGCTCTGTTCCTCTGGGCTCTCCTGGCTGGGAGGACGCAGGTTTCTTGTACAAGTCCCACGGCTGCCACCTCCCAGACCTGCCCAAAGGCTTAACCCCACTGGCCTCGTGTCCCAGGCGAGCTCGAAATGGCAACCAGTTTTCATAATGGCACTGAAATTTATGGGGGGAAATGATCAGAGACAAAACCCTCTTATGTGGTGGGGATAAATGATTTTTTAAGCATGGGAAGTACTGATATTGGTGGCACATATCTGTAATAAGCAGAGCGAAACAAATTTGGGACCAGAACCTTCCCTGAAGGTCCTGCGGTGCAGTATTGAGCCAGTGTGGGTTATCTTGATATTGAGATAAATAACTGTTGTGGTTTAAGCCCCAGCAAAAACCAGCACAGCAGGATGTGTGCAAGTTTTTACTATTTCATTCCATGGGTCAAAAAGACAATAAAATTTATCTACATGGCTCTGAGAGGAGCAGTCACCTCAGGGAAATGTGCTTTCAGCAGCAGGAGTGTAGGAACGGCACATGATAGGAAAACATCAAACCAACACAAACAGCTTCCAGAGAGCAGTGTGCTCAAGGAACTGCCGGAATGTGCAAAGCTCTGATGCTGTGTGTGACTGCCAGAGCAGCCTCTGAAATGGGACACACAACCAAGAGGGGTATGCACTGAAACCCTCAGATCGTGTGAAAAGGGACCCTGATATTGCACAGAGGGAATGTTTTACCTTCATTATGGAGGGGATGTCTAACCTTCCCTTCCTTTCTGGCCTGGCAGAAGGGGATGTGGAAGTTCTTTCTGTCCTTCTGGATGTACACACTGTTCTTTGCTATTTTTCTGTTCACCAGAATTATGAGCCATAATTTTGTGTTAAAACCAAAACACTGCATGGAAGCAGCAGTCAGCAGGGAGTCAAGGAATGCTGGACATAACATACTTTCACACTTGTTAAGCCATTGCACTGAGCAGTTTTACTCATTACTGCTTCCTCCTCCCTACTTTCCTGGATATCTAATGCTATCCTTATTATTCCCTGTAGTTTCCTGGATTGTGGGTTGGTTTTTTTTGTTTGTTTGGGGGTTTTTTTGTTTTTGTTTTTTGTTTGTTTTGGCTCGGGTTTTTTTGGTTGGTTTTTTTTGTTGTTTTTGCTTTTGTTTTGGGGTTTTTTTGCTTTGTTGTTGTTGTTGTTGCTTTTGGGTTTTTTTTTGCTGTATTTCCTGTGATCACTGCCACATATGCAGCGTTCAGAACAGGGCCATAAATCATAGAATCATTTGTGTTGGAAAAGACTTCTGAGGCTGAGCCCAGCCTGGCTGAAGGCTTCCTGCACCCTGGGGGCTCTGGGAACAGCTCTGCCCGCTGGGGCCTGGAGAGCTCTGCCACCCTCTTCCAGCAGAGCAGCCTGTGCTGGAGCACAGCCCAGAGGGGTCACAGTGGTGCTCAGAATATCGTGAGACGCCGCTGGTTCTGCTCTGGGGGTGTCGGCTCCTGCTGCAGCACCACCCAGCCCCTCCTGCTCCACCTGCAAGGGTCTGCATGGACTGGGCAATGCTGGGTTTGCCCTTGGGCTTGATGAGCTTCAGGGTCTTCTCCAATGTAAATGATTTCATGTGCACGTGAGGAAGTCCCTTCATGGACCCAGTGCCACCCTGGGGTGGGCGGGAGGCACAAGCTGAGGTGACAATGCCAGCGAGCGTCAGTGCCCTCCGCATGGGATCTCCTGGGCTCTGTCCATGTCCCACTGCCCTCCCCTTGCACTCTGGAGGACAGCCCACAATATCCCATGAAGGTTTTCCTTCCTGAGCTGGTGGAAGTGGGTGGAAGGAGGGAGCCTTTTCCACCTGCAACAACAGGTTGTGTTTAAATTGTTTGTAGGTGTCATGAGGAGGCTGCAATACATTTCCAGGTGTAGTTTCTGAAAGAGTTTTATTTCAAGACCAAGACAAGGCAGAGAGCCTGAATGACGTGTCTAACTCATGGGCTCATTCCCAGAGACAGTAATTTCCTTGGCTTGGACGGCTGGCTGGGACTCAGCTCTCATTTCTGACTTCTGAAGATCTGACAAAGCAAAGTGCTGACGTTGCTGAAGTGTCCCACAGGTGACAGGAAAGGGTCAGACACCAGGGCCTGGGTCTCCAGGTCTGTGGAGGAAGCTGAGGCCATTTCCCGTCCCTGCAGGAGCCAGGCTGCAGCAGCTGGGCTGGGTCCCTGCCCGGGGGAGCTGAGGCTCCTCTCTCCCGGAGGAAGCAGTCCCTGCCCGGGGCCAGGTCCCCTCCTGCGGGTGGGGAATAGGGACAAGTTTTCTCTGGGACTGCTGCCATGAGTGGCCTGTCCTGGATGCGCTGCTGGAGCGTCAGTGCTGGCTTGCGAGCACCTCTGGGATAAACTGACTCTGGGAGCTACAGCCAGGATTTGTTTCTAGCCAGAAAGGATTCAGTGCATGGAAAAACCATAAAAGTTTCTGGTTGTGGCAGGATTACAGCAGGGTTGACATTGAAAGTTCCTGCTTGGAGCAGGATTATAGCAGGAACGAAATTTCTCAGGAACTCAGAGTTTCCACTCAAATACAGACATTGATAATTTTATATTTGCCTCTTTGTGGCTTGAAGTCAACCTCCTCCTGAAGTTGATTTTTCTGTTTTGTAGAAGCCAAATCTTCTGTAATGCATTTTATTATTTTTAAAATATCCTTTTTCTTGTGGAATTGTTTTTTATTAGAGGTAGCAAAACTGCAGGCAAAGGAGCTTTTATTTTGGAATTTGGTATATTACCTGTCACTCCCCATTGCGCCACGTTCAGATTCAGTCCCGCTGCAGTCAAACCTGGCAGCTCTGTGGCACTGCCAAAGGTGAGGCTGCTCCTGCTCCGGGAGCTGTGGCACAGGGACCTGGCTCACCCCGGGACACTTTCCACTGCATGAAGCCCCAAACTCACACACCCAGAGCAGGCTTCCCTGGACCCCTCTTTTCCCAGGATGTAATGCCTCCCTTGGCCCTGCTGCCTGGGTGGGTGTGCAGCTCCTGCTCCCGCAGCGCCCCGGGAGCTCCGGGGATGCAATTTGGGATAACTGCATATTATGGCTCAGTTAAATGCCACAAGAAGGTTGCCGTGGCCACCAGCCTGTGATGGGCTGGGGCAAGAAACATTGACTGCTGCTTGCTGGGATTGTTTAAAAAGTAAGGGCTCTGGGTTTTTAATCTGACACTCTTCACATTCTGAGTGTGTTTCTGTGAAGTTTTGGTCAACCTTTTCGACCGGTCCTTGGTCAAATCCCAGCAGAAACCTCAGTCTTGTTAATTGTTAAATGCTGGTTGCTGGCAAAGGCTGTGGATTCTCTTGCAGCTTTTTAATGTTTTTACACATGACAGAATGGTGGGATGTGCTTTCCAAAGTGCTTTTTCAAGTGATGGGGCCACAAAATGAGGTTTGCCGGGGAGCCTGCAGGCACCAGCAGTCAGGTTTGCCTCTGTCCCTCGGACTGTGCAAAGCCACGAGTCGCTTTCCATCCCTGCCTTCACCTTCCCACAGGCACAACACCGTCTTGGAGATGATTTAATATTTAGAGAAGTGGTTTGAGAACTATTTGCTTAGCTTGCACTATTATTATTAAAGACAGAAATGGGTTTTAAAGGTTTTAGTGAGTTATAATTGTAGATGGTTTTCACTTCAAATCACCCAGTGGGAGCACTGGGACTGGCTCTGTGAAATGGGGAAACCTGAGCTGCAGCAGCCTCAAGGACTTGGTTATTTTATTGCAAATCCACTGCAGTTGCTTCAGAATCACAGAATTACTGAGGTTGGAAAAGACCTCTAAGATGATAAAGTCCAGCCTTTGACCAAGCACTGCCTTGTCACCAGCCCAGAGCTCTGAGTGCCACCTCCAGCCTTTCCTTGAACACCCTCAGGGATGGGGACTCCACCACCTCCCTGGGCCGCCCCTTCCCATGCTTGTTGACCCTTTCAGTAAAGAAATTCTTCCTGCTGTCCAACCTGAACCTCCTCAGCACAGCTTGAGGTGTTTCCCTTTGCCCTGTCACTTGTTGCCGGGGGGAAGGGCATGACTCCCACCTGGCTACAGCTCCTGCCAGGTAGAAATTTCAGCTTTGACTTTTGCTGGAGACTGAGCAGGGTCCTGCAGCAGCATTGCAACCTGCTGGGCACTGCAGGTGCTTTAAAGCTTAATAAAAGTCTCTGTAATGAACCTTCAGTTAATAAATTCTAACAATTGGTTGCTGCAAATTGATGTCCTTGATGCTTATTAAAAGCATTTGACATTGCAACATTTCTGAGAATTATTGTGAGGCCAAACCCTGTGTGTCCATACCAAGAACTTGCTGAGAGCGAAAAGCAAACTCTGCACTGCACATGGAGGTGTTGCTCTCCTGTTCCTGGTAAGGAGAGAGTGCATGGACAGGACTCTGCTTACACAGAGGGTTTCCCCCTCACAATGCATCTACTGAGGTCATGCGTTTGCTGCTTTGGTTTTCAACCGTTTCAATTTTAACACCAAATAATTTTTGCAATATTTTCTTCTTTGGTGGATTGAAAGGTGGAGGTACTGTGTGTGGTCCTGGCTTGAATCCTCATTCTTCGACCTTACCTGATGAGATTATTCCAGGACAGATTTGGGTTGGCTCAGCTCTGAGCAGTCAGAGGTGACCTATGATCCCAAATGTTTTGCAGGGTGATTTGAGAAAACACATCGGTGGTATCTGGTGTGATCTTGGACCCTCAGCTCTGCTGAGGAGATGTTCAGCTCCATTCAGTGTTCCCTTGTGCATTTGCTTTCCCTGCACGTCCCATCCTGATGGGTGAGCGTCTGCTGGTTGGTTTGAGCCACCAACGTTCTTTGGTGATTGCAGCTTATTCCAAACTCTGTGGCCTGGATTTCCCTGAGATTTTCAGTGCTCCTCAGCTCCAGCCTGGCCAGAGATGCTCGGGGAACATTGGTTCAGGATGTCTGGGTCTGGCTGAGAATAGGTGTGAGAAACAGGAGCAGGAGGAGAAAATGTGTCCTCAAATGAGGATATTGGGGGTTCAAGTTTTCAGTTTTGTGTTTGATTGTAGCCAAATGACTGGTATTGTTATAAGTTGAAAGAATAAAAGCTAGAATGTGTGAGGTTGCCTTTAAAAATGCATTTATTGGGAAATAACCTTTCCCTGTGATGATCCTTGTGGGAACAAGATGGAACCTGCAGGTTTGCCAGCTCTGACTGCACTGCACGTGTGAGACCATTTGGACACACGGTTACCGCTCAGGTTCTGGTGCTTTTGAGTGCAATTCTTGCTGCAGGTCAGTAGCAGTGAGCAGTACAGCTCACAGCCCAGAGCTGCTCCTGAACCAGCCCCAGGGGCAGGGAAACAGCAAAGGAATCCCCCAGAGCGCTCCCATGGCTCTGTGATGGCAATGCTATTTCTGGTGCTACCACAGAATGGACCTCTGCTGGCACAAATGGGGTGTGACCGGTGCTTCCCCAGGCTGCTAAGATCTTCCCAAGATCAGTGATTTTTATGCCCATCTGAGCTGTGTGGCTTACCCTGGCAGAGCCCCGACTCCTCCGGAGGGAATGGGAAGAGTTTAAATCCATCCTCTTGGCACTTGCAGGGATGGCTTCAGGCCATGGATAACTGGTAGCCCAGTGGTCTTAACTTGCTTTAACCTTTCTCTTACAAATACACAGGCCAAGTATATGTGGCACTTTGGCCAAACCTTCTCTTGCATAAAGAAATGTCCCTGGGGTCTTTTGTGTTGTTGTTTCCAGCAGCTGGTGGGAATTACTCATGGTTGTTTCCTTTCCCTCTCCTATTCACAAAAGGAACAAATTAGGAAAGTCAAGATTTTCTGCTTACAAAATGAAAGAAAAAACTTTGTAGAAATGAGTTCCGGGCAGCAGCTGGGGCTTTGTTCTGTGCAGCAGGACTTGCTTATGCAAGGGAGCTTTTGGCAGGACCGTGCAGGGAGGCGGGCATGGGGCACCTCTCCTGCAGGGCTGGGAGAAAGGGCTTTGGGGAGAAAGAATGTAAGAGATCTGGGAGGTGGGACATGAAATACACCTGAGTGAGGGCAAATTCTCTCTCGAAAGGCCCACACTTTCCCTAAGACACTACTCATTCACCACAAGTCATGTCATTATCTCCTTGTCAATGGAAGTCCCTATACTGCTGCAGATTTGGTTTAATGAATATTAGATCCAGTGTAAATGGTTACTTTCTGCTAGTCCTACTCACCATAGCTTTATCTACTTAACAGCAATGTGAATCCTGCCAGCACATGGAAATCCCCATCCTTGCTTTCCTTTCTTCCTAATTTTGGAGAAAGGAGTGGGGGCAGTGAGAGCAGCATGCCATCGAGCTGTCAGCACGGGCTGCCGTCCCCAGCAGGGTTGGAGAGGAGCTGGGCTGTCCCTCTGGGTCACCCCCGGGCTGTCCCTCTGGGTCACCCCCGGGCTGTCCCTCTGGGTCACCCCCGGGCTGTCCCTCTGGGTCACCCCCGGGCCTGTCCTGGCATCACAGGCTGTGTCTGAGGAGTCCCACCCCTGACAATCCCATCCCAGCGGCTGAGCTCCTAGGCTGGACAGCCCTCCTGACCCCGGGATCTGTGTGAGTCAGGAGCTGCCCTCTCTCTGTAGTTTATACCATCAGGAACAAACCTGCAATCACTCCCCTGACCCCAGCTACAGCCTGGGATAACGGAGCAGTGGGATAGAATTGGTCCTCCGCACCCCAGAGCAGATGGAACTCTGTAGAATCTTGTGTATACTCTTCAAAAACGTCTCAAAGCATTCATTTGGCAAGATAAAGAGCAAAAGTAACTAAATCCTGGATTTCATAATGCTTTTTTCTCATTTGCTATTGCAATTCCATTTCAGAGCTCTGTTGCTTTAGCAGCAGCTTAATCCCCCCAATGCTATTGCAGCTCAGCTGGAGAAGCTGTGGACCTCTGGTTTGGATAATATTTCTCCTGCTCCTCATCCTTGGCATGCCTGGTGACTCTGCAATTCCAAAGTGTCACTAATTTCAGAATTCAGCCTTCAACATGTGCTCCTGCTTGTGCATATGTGCATTCACAAAGCCAGAGACACGTCTGCGCAAACAAATCCAACGCCTGCCCTTGCTGCAAACGTTTCCCAAATGGTCTCTTTCCTGTTCGTGGTCTTTCAGGTGGTCATTCCCCTTCCCAAGTGACTGCCTTGGGCTTCAGTTTTGTGAATTATTTTTCAATTGACTGCTTTAACTTTGTGTGAGATTCCTGCTGTTTGTCCCTCAGGTGCCTTCTCTGCCAGTCCCTGTTCCCCCAGGATGGCAAATCTAACTCCAGCAAGCTGCTGCTGGATCTGGACTTCAGGAACTGTGCTTATTGTTGTAAAAATGGGAAACTATAAGAGAGCTAGGACTATGTGAACATTGAGAAGCTGACATTGGAAAGTGTGAGCTAGGTGAAATTCTTGTTATAAGTTTGGATTTCTGAAATTCCTTTGAAGCACGAATTTGAAGGTGGAACAGAAAATGAGTGCAGGTGAATGGGTTTGTGTACAGGTCCTGGTTCTGTGGGCACTCAGTAAGGTTTCTGTCCTGATCTGCCTCCAAAGTTGCTGCTGTGCTGGTTCAGAGCGAGATGCTCTTGTGCAATGGTGCGCTCAGGGAGCAGCTCTGTTCTGCTGAGCCTGACCTTCACTTGGAATAGAAAGAGGGAAAAGCAAAAATACTGCTGCTTTCCTGCCAAACAGTAAAACGTTGCATGTTTTAAAACAAGATTTCAATTTGAAAGCATCAAAGCAAAACACTGACTTCTTTGAAAACCCATTATCTTATCCTGATAATAATGTTCTTTTTCGACTGAGTTGGAAGATGTTTTCTTGGATACTTTAATGCCTTCATGAACCCTGTATGTTTCTGGTGCTGCTGCTTTGTTGTGTGTTCAGAAATACTGCATGTGCTAAACTTCTGCTTACTTAAGTTTCAGAGAATTGCTTTTTTCAGTTCAGGGTATGAATATATTGTCAAATAAGACATTTGTTTCCATTTATACAACTTGCAATTTGGTAATAAATAACAGATGAAAAAGCAGTATCCAAATTCTCTTGTATAAAATGGCTTGTGAATCTCATCCCTTCGGTTCATAGAAACAGGCCAGCTCCCAGTGCTGTGAGCATCATAAAAAAGTGCATTAAAAAGTATAATGAAGAAAGAAAGAAGGCAGAAATACCGGAAGCTTAGTGAAGTGATATGAAATCTGGTACTGGCTTCTAAATATCAACCCAAAAGCTGTTCCTGGGTTCAAGGGGTGTTTTCCACCCTCTGTTGCTCTGAATGTACTGACTGGTCAGTGGGTGTCCATCAGAGGCATTAATGGGCAGAATAACTTTTGCTTTTTACTGCAAGGTTGCGACTTGATGGACTGAAGGCAAATGTGGACAATATTCAGTGGCTCCCGTGCTGTGCTGTGTACCTTTGTCCCTTCTCGAGTCCCCAGGGGTCTGTCACAGCCTGTCCCTGCCCCGCCAGGAGGGAAGGACGGACAGAGCAGGTGCTCCTGCTCCTCGTGGGTTTGGAGGGCCCTCGGGTGGAACAGAGACAGTCTGCAGGGCTGCACTGCCTCCCGGTGGCTTCTCCCTTCCTTTCCTAAAGCACTTTGGATGAAACCCTTCGCTTTGGTGCGTGGCTGTGGTGGTAACTGTCCGCAGTGTTTCTGCTTTCCTTCCACCCCGGGTGGTGTCTGCAGCCACCAGCGCTGTCCAGGACATGTGTCCCCCTGCTGCTGAAGCTCCTGCCGCTGGTCCCTGGGGCCATAGCGTTGTTTCCCCACATCCCCCTTCGATGCCCCTGTCCCCATCCCTCAGCCCCGGGGCGCTGCCAGGGGGACTGGGTACCGATGGCCAGCTGTCCCCAGGGGGACTGGGTACCGATGGCCGGCTGTCCCCAAAGGGATTGGGCACCGATGGCCAGCTGTCCCCAAAGGGATTGGGCACCGATGGCCAGCTGTCCCCAGGGGGACTGGGCGCTGATGGCCGGCTGTCCCCAGCGGGAGGGGGTGGTGGCTGTCCTGACCCTGTCACCCATGGGGTGACCGGGATGTGACAGAGCTGCCCGGACTGGGGCCAGTGTGGCCCTGCTGACCTTCGGCTGCTGCTCTGGGGGGCTGTCACTGTACCCCAGAGCAGGCATGACCCTTCTTATGTGGCTGTATAAAACCACCGCTGCCATCACGGGGTCACACTGCGTCTGTGGGACAGCAGGGCCAGCCTGCCAGCCTGGGGATGCCATCGCTGCCAGGGGCACCCCTCAGTCCAGCCAGTGCCACATCAGGGCCGTGCCCAGCACACAAGGTAGTGCAGGACACCTAAACCTGCAGGTTTAGGTGTCTTATTGGGAAATAATGTCCACAGGCAGCCCAGGGCAGTGGTGGAGTCCCCATCCCTGGAGAGGCTGGAAGCTGTGCGGATGTGGCACTTGGGGACGTGGGTTAGTGGTGGCCTGGGCAGTGCTGGGGAATGGCTGGACTCGATGGTCTTGGAGGGCTTTTCCAACCTGAACAATTCTGTGGCTGACAGACAAAGCAAGGGCTTGTAATGCTGTGAGAGTGCATTAGTGGCAGTGCAATAGGGGTGTAAGAGCGGTGGAGAGGGATTGCTGTTACAAACAGACATACGTTATAAGCCTGGATTGCTGTTACAAACAAGATGTACGCTATAAACCCACACATTTCTCCTTTGCAAACCACACTTTAAAAGCTCGGTCTGATGTTGCAACATTTAATTTTAGCTGGGCTGGCTTATTGAGGTGGCAGGTCAGTGCCTGATCGAGTCCCTGCCACTCTTGCCACAGCTGAGCAATGTGCAGGGACAGGCAATCCCAGCTGTGGTTGTCTGTGTTGTGGAGCACATGGATGCAGGGAATGCTGACTCTGGTCAGGGTGACATGCTGGCTGCTCTTCTTCCCATTGCAGTTTTAACCCTGGCTTTAGTCTGCTGAACTTTGCATTAATTTTTTTCTGTTCAGTTTTTTTTTCCTGAAACACCAGTAGCTTGGACTACATGAAAATGCAGTGGGTGGGAAGGAGGGCGTGCTGCATGGCTCTTGGTACAGTGAGTGCAGGAAGAGCAGCAAGATGAGGTTTCATCATGATATAGTTACAGAATGGTTTGGGTTGGGGGGGTGGGTGCTTGAAATCGTCTCATTCCACCCACAGGCCATGGGCTGGGATACCTTCCACTAAACCAGTCGCTCCAAGCCCCATCCAACCTTATTTAATGAAATAAATAAGGAGGAAAAAGACTACTCTAAACGTTTGTTTGCATTAGAAAGCTGTGAGCAGTGGGAGAGCAGGGGATGCACAGCAAACCAGCAGCGCTGGTGCGGCCTGGAGAGGGTTGGCAGTGCGGGGGCTGGCGTTGGGTGTGGCATGAAGGGCAACCACTGCATGGGATTGATCTGGATTTTAACATCCGTGTGTTTCATTTGGCATCTATCCCCTGCCTGAGAGAGGTCTTGTGCTGTCCTAACTGGTCCCTTTGACTGTAAAGGCTCTCATAAATTTGGCACATGGGCATTTCCATGTTGCAGCTGATGCTTTAGAGTTCCTTTGGGTAAATCGGTTTTTTATTCCCTTTATCTGGGAGTGTTGTGGGTTAGGAGAGGTTGCTGAGATGGTTCACTGGAGGGCAGGGGAGTGGCTTTGGCAGGAGATGAGACGCTGGTCTTTGAAGGTTAAGCACTGTGAGCTCCCGCCTAAGCCAAAGGTGACCTCAGGGCAGGGACAGAGCAGAGTTCAGGCTGTGGCTGCACTGCCATGCTTCTGGCTGGAGACCACCATGGAAGCAGAGTGGGAAACCTTCCTTAAGTGCAACAAAATAAAACACAAGTTTTGTGGTGGTTCCATGTCTGGCCTCATCTTCCTCCGTGCTGTTTGCCGAGCTGTCCTGGGAGCTCCTGTTGCTCCTGGGGAGGGGCAGGGCAGGAAAGGGCTTTGTCCTGCATTCCCCATCACTGGACTGTGCCTTCTCTTCCCATGCCACCTGAATTCTGGCTCCTTTACCTGTGTTTTACCTCTCAGCCCCTGAGCAGAAATGAGCTGTGCAAAAGAGGAGATGGGTTGCTGCTCTGTGCCCAGGCCTGCGTGTGCACTGTGTCACTGTGCTGGGACCCAGGGCCAGGGCACCCTCGCCTGTGCCAGGCTGGGCTCAGCCCTTCGTCTGCCCAGCACCCAGAGCTGGTCTCCAGGGCAGGTGAAGTGACCATGGAGCTGTGTCCTCTTGGCTCTGTTGGAGTGGGGTCAAGAATGCTGGACTTTCACCTGCTGTTGTGCTGCAGGACTGAGGAGAGAGAGCACTGACGGATTTTTAAAATACTGGAATGGTTTCGAGGTGCTCAGAACTTAAAGAAATGTCTGCAAGTGTAACTAAGGGCTAATCCTCATCTGTGTTTGGGCTGGAAGCACATGGTTCAGCTTTCAGCTTTCTGTGATGTTTTTCAGGCTCTGCTCCTCCAAAAGATGTTCCAGTCCCTCAGGCTGCTCAGCCTGAGAGAGTGTGAGGCAGTGCTGCTTTGCTGTTGGTAGAACTTCAGCAAAAGAAATAACTCAAATTTTAAACTGAAAAGATAAAACCCCACAATTATCTCTAAAGCAGGGTTTCTAGAGGTGGAGCTGTTCTTTTGACCCCTCCTTGTGCGCCTGCCTGTACTTTCAGTGTTTTCTTGGTGAAATTGTTGACTTTGAATTTACTCCTACCTGTCCACGCTGTGCAGAAGTGGTTGCCTCTGGAAGATGTAGAGAAATTTCCTAATCCTGAGTATAGTGGCAGTTAAATTTAAACTGTCAAATATTAACCAGAAGCCCTGAACCATAGAAGATTGTTATTATTTTTTATCTGCCAACCCTTCTATTGCACAAGGGGGTGGTGTGTTGTGCGAGGCGAGGGTGCCTTTGCGGAGCCCGAGGTGCCTGAGGGGTGCCAGCGGCTCGGGGGCTGCCCTGGGCTGATCCCACCGGCATCCCTGCGAGCTGGGCTGTGCCGGAGCCTCTGCCCCGGGGCACTGCTGTGTCCCGGGCTCTGCCGGAGCCTCTGTCCAGGGGCACCTCTATGTCCTGGGCTCTGCCCCGGCGGCACCGCTGTGTCCCGGGCTCTGCCGGAGCCGCTGCCTTACAGAGGGAGCTCATTGCTCCGGAATATCCACCGCGGCTGTTTGCAGCCGGGTGTCCCCGGACGGCAGCGACAGCCACCCCGTGCTGCTCCCTGCCCCCCAGGGCAGGGCAGGGCAGAGGGCTTCGGTCCGGGACCGGCCCCGCTGCTCCAGCGCCGCACGCCCTGCTGGGAAACGTGTTCTTTCGGAAACTGCACGGTGGAGTAACCTCTGCCCCGGGTGATCCGACAAGAAATCACCTCCTGGCCGGGACCCAAGCAAAACACGGGATTAACTTTGCCCTGTGCCGGCGTGCGGCTGCTGGGAGTCGGCGAGAGCGGAGCCCGCAGCGATGGGGGCCCGGCTGCTGTGCCTGTGCCTGCTCACAGCCCTCCTCGGCTACTACATCTACAGCCCGCTGCCCGACGAGCTGGCCGAGCCCTGGACCGTGATGCTCATGTCGGCTGCCCTCCGGACCGTGGGGCACCTGGTGAGGCTGTGGGGCTGGGGGCAGGGCTGGGGGCAGGGGGGTCCCGTGGCCCTGGGGCTCACAGACACGGCAGCACACGCGTGTCACTTTGCGTGTGTTGTACAAGGGCAGCATTACACTAAGGGACGGGCGGGAGTCGCTGAAATGGAGCACTAGGCTTACCGTCACTAAGATATAAAGAAAAGTAGAAAAGAGTTGATCGTGCAGCCTTGAGAACGGGCCGTTCAGAGGAACTGGAATATGGTGTGGGATGTGACTGTGGACCGGCAAGCACAGACAAGTTTCTCTCGCTTTAGCCCTGTGCACTGAGGCACTGCTGCTTGAATCATCCTCGTTCCTGCGTGCGCGGCTCCCTCGGCAGCCTTGGGTGTCAGCGGGGGGAGGACTAGAGCAGCTCTCAGATACTATTGATTTGTGTGCTTTCATGGAAATCCACCGACAGAATAACCCTGAAAACTAAACAAAACAACAGCTCTGTGTGAGATGGCCCTTGTTGGCAGGAGAGACTTTTCAGGGCTGTCCAGTCTGCAGGAGAAGGGGGATGAGGGCTTTTTGGTGTGTGTCAGGGACTCTTTGCTGCTCTCTTGTTTTGGTTTTGGGGTTTGAGGTGGTGGAAGATGATAAGGTGGTGAGAAAGAAACTGCAGTCTCCACTGTTGGTGCGCTGCCTTGCTGCCTCCCGTCCTGCACGCCCTGCTGGAGGCAGCCTGCGGGCAGGGTGGGCACAGCGCGGTGCCCAGCCGGGCTGGGGCCCGCTTGGTCATGCTGTCAGCTCAGCACGGCTCTGCCGGCAGCAGGGGTGCCCTCTTTGTGAGAGGATTGTGTGTTTTCCCCGGAACACGGCGTTGTGTCTGTGGTGCCTGCTGTCCTGGCTGCCTGGGGAGCCTGAGCCCATTCCCCACGGCAGTACTGTGGGCAGGCATTTTGTAATTGTGCTCTGATCGCCTGTGAAACCGTAATCCTGAGGGATGGAGCCAGCCACAGTCCCCCGTCGTGCCCCTGTCATTGCAGCAGGGAGGCTGAGGCCGTCTCCCTTTGCCTGTTGCTCATGTCCTGTGTCCATGTGCTGCCAAGCTGGGGAGCAGCCTCTGAGAATGAGCCTGCCACTTGCTGTGGTGCTTGAGCACAAAATGCTTCAGCATTTCAGGAAGTGCCCCACGCCCTTGGACTGAAACACCTGAAGAAAGTAAAAAATGCAACACAGCCTCTGCTGAGGTTCTGTGACATCCTCCCAAAGCTCCAGCTTCTTGGAACACTGAAACTCAGACTTGAGCCCTTCCAGCCCCACTCGGGAGCTGCCCGTGTCCGTGTTGGCTGAGGAGTGCTCCCCGAGGGTGCCTCACCCCAGCTGTTGCCCCTCTGGAGCACTGAACTGCTGGAAGCTCTATGGGCACTGCACCTGCCCCAGGCCAGGCACAGCTAGGCTCCCTTCCTCCTCCACACGTTTTGGAAGGTTTGTCCTTCCTGAAGTGCTCCTCTGTGGAACAGGGAGGAAGTGACTGGGGAAAAGGCTTTCCAAAGTGCAGGGATCCCAAACCCCAAAGTGGCTGGTTTTCCTGTGACTCCGTAACACCCAATAATCTCACCCTGGGGCAATGAGGATTTTCAGATGAGGGCACCATTTCCTTTCTCTGATAATAGCCTGGAAACCACAGGCAGCAGCCTGGTGGTTTTCCACAATGCAAAATGTCCACTTGTGGAAAGCACAGCCCTGAGAGCACTGGAAATCCTCAGTGCTGGGGCTCAGGGAATTCCTCCTACCACAGGGCTTTCACAAGCTCAGTGGAGTCACAGCAGGACTCACTTTGACTGATATATTTGTTTTTTCAATATGTTGCTCCTTGGGGGAAAAACAACAGCTGAGAAATATTTATGTAAACTGTGTAAATGTGGTTAAAGCTGCATTTCTGGCAAGTACGTGTGTGTTTGTTTTCATGGAGTGGATGGCAAGGGCCTGTGTTTCCCTTTGCAGTGTGCCAGGGCCTGCCCACTCATCTTCATCCCAATTCCATCACACTGGGATTGGCAGGACTCCTCCTGGCATCACCTGCTCCAAGCCTTCAGAGAGAGGTGACTCAAAAATGTGATGACAATTACTGTCAGAGTCTGCCAGCAAGGGCTGAGCTGTGTGCTTTTGTCTTCTGACTCCTGAAAAAGAAGGTTATATCATAGAATCTTGGAATCCCAGACTGGTTTTGGTTGGAAAAGATCTTAAATTTCATCTCATTCCACCCTCCTGCCAAGGTCACTAGACCAGGTTGCTCAAAACCTGATTATATGGAGATGATGATTAAACAGTTGATTTAAATATAATCTGGAGAAAAAAAATACAACAAGCAGGGTCAGACTGTATGACTTACACCATCAAAGTCTGAAGGCCAGAGGTTACACCTGCCAGCAGGTGATCAGTTACAGTGTGGGGGTTTCACATTCTTCCTGGGGAGAATAATGCATCTCTTGGAAGCCAAGCTTCAAACAGGTTCTGCACCAGGCTTGGCTATTTTCTTTCTTTTAAAACTCAAACCTGCTCTGAATGTCATCTGTTTTTTAAGAACTTGGCTTTATTACTGAAGTGTTTAAATTGTGATGTGATGAGGCAGAGAGGAGGCTGGGGTGGGAAGTGGGTCATGTCCCATTGCCAGGGGTGGTGGTGCAGGAGCCAAGGTGCTGGTGCTGGCAGCAGGCACAGGAGCCGTGGGTGGCTCTCTGCAGTGTGTTCCCTGGGCTGTCCCCACGCCACGCTGGTGCCAGCAGGAGGCACAGGAGCCGTGGGTGGCTCTCTGCAGTGTGTTCCCTGGGCTGTCCCCATGCCAGGCAGGTGCCAGCAGCAGGCACAGGAGCTGTTGGTGGCTCTTGGTGACTCTCTGTGGCGCCATGCCAATGCTGCTGGGTCACTGAGCTGGGCACTGGCCTGTGGAGGTGACCCACAGAAACCCCGAGCACAAGTCCAAGTGTGGGTACAGAGCAGCAGCCCCGTTCTGGCTGGGCTCTGGTGACAGTGCGAGTGACTGTCACCGAGCGCTTGTTTCACTGCCAGGTTCCAGCCAGAGCGATACACCCTGGCCTGGGCTTCTACAGCAACTTTACAGGCTTGCACAGAGCATCAAATGGTTTCATGGGACTCTAATCTGAGAGCAAGGGAAATAAAACAGATGTCCCTTGTCCTGTTTTAGTCTGAGGTGGCTGATCTGCTGGGGCTGATGCACTACATGGAGAGCATGAGAGTGATCACCGTCCTCGAGCTCGTCCCTCCCACATCTGATGAAAACGTCACTGTGACAGACACGGAGTTCAACAACGTCCCCGTCCGCCTGTACCTGCCCAGGAGAGCACCTGGCGGGCTCAGGAGGGCCATGGTCTACTTCCACGGTGGGGGCTGGTGCTTGGGAGACGCAGGTGAGCTCTGCTGCATCGCTGCCCTGGGTCTGTGTGAAAGAGAGCAACAGGCCCTGCCAAGCGCTGCCTTTGTGCTGTGGGAGTTGGCACAGGGAGGGGCAGGGAACTGGTGTGTCACAGCTGCAAGCAGGAGGAGGTTTGGGAAATCCCCTGAAAGCTGCTGCCAAGAGGAGCAGGCAATTCTCCATGTGTGTGTCCATTCTCACACACACTGGGGTTTCATTTCAGGCATGAAATCCTATGATCACATGTCACGGCGGGTTTCCAACGAGCTGAATGCTGTCGTGGTGTCTGTCAAGTAAGAGATATTCTCCTTCCTGACGGGATGGGGGTTTGGAATAAATTCATCTGTTTCAGTTAATCTAATTTTCCAATGTCTCGGTGTTTGGTCACCTGCTTCCCTGCTGGCTTGTCAGTGTCTGTGAACAGAGGCTGTCAGGGTGGCAGTGGTGAATTGTGGTCAGTGGCTACTTTGGCTTTGTGAGATGGGTGGGTAATGAAGCACTGGATCTTCTGGGCACAGAAATAAACATCACCAGCAGGGAGATGCCAGTGACCCTTCTCTTTATTAACAGCAGGAACTAACATGCTCCTCTTGCCTCCACCAGCTACAGGTTGGCCCCTCAGCACCGTTTCCCAGTCCCATTTGAGGACGTGTACTCAGTGACCAAGTTCTTCCTGCAGAGCAAGGTCCTGTCCCAGTACGGGGTGGACCCCGCGCGGGTCTGCGTGGCCGGGGACAGCGCCGGGGGCAACCTGGCTGCGGCTGTGGCACAGCAGGTACAGTGAAGCTGGCGTGCAAGCTCAAAATCATTATTTTGGTAGTTTCACAGCCACTAAAAAACAAGCTGAGCTCACAGCACACGCTGCTCTTGTGGTCTGTGCGCACAGGAGGTCACACAGCCTGCGGGACTGTCACAGGGCTCCAGGGACCAGGCCAGCGACTGTGCCTGAGCCCTCGGTGGTGTCAGAGCACCTCTGCTGACATCCAGACGTGTCCCCTAGAAAAGGCTCTCTGCCCTCTCCTTGAGGCATACATCACTCCAACCTTAAGCACATGTTGACTGGTTTAGGTATGATATTTGAAAAGGGAATTTTAACTATTTGACTCATAAAGATGTAAATAGCAGGGAAGCCAAGCAAACAAACAAAAAACCCCTCACTAAATGTTCCGCTGTTTGATCATACCGTTTGGTGCCTTTTGCACTTGTCCTTCAACTTTATTAAATAGAGTCAGGACTATGTTGTTGCTCTCTTGAGAAGTTGTTTGGATTGTAATGCATCTCATTGGGAGCAGTCGTGAATTTGCTGCAGATGCTGAAGGCAGAAGATGAGGGAGAAAATGGAAAATTTATTAGTGAAGAGCAGAAAAGGTTGATGTACAAGAAATGTCAATGTTCAATTCATCACATTTTATTTGTTGTATTTCTAAGATGCACAGAATTGCAGTTCCTTGAGTTGCAACATCTCAGGGTTATAAACCAGGCAGATGGACAAGCTCTAAATTGTGTGAAATGATGAGAAAGCTCAGAAACCTGCAAGTTTCATTATATAAGAATAGAAATTTTCTGTAGCTATAGAAATAACTTCTGTCAATACTTCAGAAAGCATCAGACTCTCAAAAAGAGTATTTCCCAAAAATCATTATCCTTTGATATAACAAATAAAATGAAATCATATTTGATGCTTGAGAATTTTTATTACAGCACACTGTTTTAGATGACCTGCCTATATAGATTCAGGAATTCTTTATCCTGGTTTTACTGATAATCTTATTTTGCTCATGTTGCAAAATGGGTGTCTGAATTCTTTACTTCAGATGATCTGTCAGTGTGGGCGAATCCACACCTTTACTGATTCTTTGTGACGGTTTGTTTTTTTCCACAGCTGTTGCAGGACCCTGAAGTCAAAACCAAGCTCAAAGCCCAGATTTTGCTGTACCCTGCTCTGCAGGCCCTGGACCTGGATCTGCCGTCCTACCGAGACAACGCCCACAAGCCGCTGCTGCCCAGGTCGCTGATGGTCAGGTTCTGGAGCGAGTATTTGTCGTCGGACCCCGCTCTGCGGGCGGCCATGGCCTCCAACAGGCACGCCCCGGCCGAGGCACGCCCGCTGCTGCAGTTTGTGGACTGGAGCCGCTGGCTGCCCACGGAGATGCGGGGGGCTCACGCGTACCGCAGCCCCGAGCTGGGGGGCACGGGGCTGGCCCCAGCCCACCCCGGGCTGCTGGACCCGCGCGCGGCGCNCGGCGCCATGTACGCGGCCCGGCTCCGCGCCGCCGGCGTGCCCGTCACGCACCACCACGCCCGCGACGCCTTCCACGCGGCCTTGATGTTCACCCTGTGGCCACTCGAGCTGGCCGTGGGCCATCGGCTGTTCAACGCCTACGTGGACTGGTTAAAGGAGAATCTGTGAGCAAAAATGGCGCTCTGCTCGCCCTGCTCACGCCTGCCGGGTGTGAGCAGGGGCTCCAGAGCTGTGCTGGGTTTTGGCAGCGATTGCTGTCTCCCTTGCGATGCCCGCTGTGTTGGGACCGCGGTGTTCCTCATCTTCCCTGCCAGGAAATCAGTCTGACCCTAACCCAAGCGTTCTTCCAGCACTGCCATCTGAGCCTCAGAGCCCCACGCTGCCAGGGCTGCCCTGCGGCTCCACTTCTGGCCCTGCAGCTTCTGGGACTTGCTGTCTTGTCTCTGAGGAGCTTCTTTCCTCCTGTGACAGCATCCTCACGCCGGCTGTGTGCCGCAGGGCCAGCTCGCTGCGGGCTGTGCTCGGGGGCTGCTTGCTCCTGTGCCTCGGCTCCGTGGCCGTGCCAGCGAGGCCCTGCTGCTGCCCGGGCTCAGTGGAACCCTGCCCCTGACCGCAGGAGGCTCGGGGCAGCAGGAGAACCTGCCCATCACAGCTGGGCTGGGGCTGCTGCCCCTGCCCTGCACAGCCTGGGGGGAGCCCTTGGAAACCCCATGGGATGGCTGAAAAATTGTGCAAGTGTTTCAGCCTTTTTTTTGGTTGTTTGCTTTGGTGTTTTTCTTTCTTTAGGAGTTTCTTTGTTGTGGGTTTGTTTTTGTTTTTTTTAAGCACTTGTCGTAATCCCACTTGTTTTCTTTAATCCTTTAACTAGCAGGAAAAAATGAAAGAAACCACTTCTTTCACTGGAAAAGGGAAGCTGTGAAGGTCCCAGCCTTACAACAGCACTGCTGCATGGTCTGTGCTCTATTTACCTGTTAAGTCCTGTACTATGTGTTCTAATTGTCCTTAAAATTGTTTATCAGATTTTAAATATGATTTCTTAAATGTAGAATTAACTCAGTAGCTTTATAAGCTTGAAAAAGAAACACAGTGCAGCTGTCTGTGTGGAGCAAATAACCTTTGTGTAAATGTTTTGTATGTTAAATATAAACCCTAAAACTTCTGACTGAAGCAGTCAGGGGTTGGCTCTTGGTTTAAGCAAATCAAACCGTGAGCAGGTACTTCATGTATCCTGCTTTTCTTTTGCATAAAAGATACTGAACCTTCAATAATTCTGGGTTATTTTTCCTGACTGTGTGCAGCCTGTTCGGATGGAATATGTATGGGACGATTGCTGTGGTTTTCATCTTTATTAAGTTGAACATAAATATTAAACTTGCCTTTGATCCCAGTGCAATGTGTTTTGTCACTCAGGTGTCCCTCAGCTTTGTCAGGGAGCTGCAGCAGCTGTGCTGGAGCCAAAGCGTTGCAGACAGCCCCGGGTTTCGCTTCTCTGCTCTGTGGCTGTGCACAGAGGCAGTGCTGGGCTGGGGCTGGCCAGGAGCAAAGCGGCAGTGCCTGAGGAGGTCTCTCTTTGCATGCCCTCTGCACACACAGCTGTGCACCAGGGGCACTCAATGCCTACCTGCAAGGTGAAAGAAAAATTCATGTTCTAAGCAATAATGCCTGCCAAAAATTGCCAACCTCCCCTTGTGTGTTTTTGTAGGACTCTCCTGGAACCAGAAGTAAATGTCTTTTAAGCATCAGCACCTAAATATGGGCTTATGGTAGATTGGGCTGTATGCGTTTTTGTTTAGGTTCCTAAAAGAGACTTTTTGGCTTGGAAATGCCTGGTGAGGCACAAAATGAGACAGTGAAAAGTGCACCATTGGTGTTACTGGCAGGAGAAGCTGGAGCTGCAGTAAGCACCCCATTTATCCACACCAGAAAAGAGGACAAACCACCGCAAGGGAAGGCTTTGGTGTGTCTCCCTTCCCTTGAAGGAAGGGTGGGATTTGGTGCTTGACAGTCAAGAAGCTCAGCCTTGCCACGGTAGTTCACAGCTCGCAGAGGAGCCAGCTCCGCTCACAGAGACCAAACCCTCCGAGGATGCCCGAGCACAGCGAGACTGAGACTCTCCTACCTCACGGTGTGGTGGTAGGTGTACGAAGAGAATGGGGTCCTGCTTCCAAGTAAGTCAAGGAGGAAATCCTCAAAGTATCCCCACCAGCCAGGGCTTCCCCACTATCCATTTCTTAAGAATACTTAACTTCTTGCTGAGGTACTACACTGGTTTAAAAAAACCAAACAACCCACCACCCCAACCCTAAACCCCGACAATACTTTTGGGTTTCTGGTGGTTTTGGAACTGTTGGTTGAGTCATTCCCAGTGTTCTCCTGCCATGCACTCAGCCCGGCCGCTGTTCCCGGAAAGGGCTCGGGGAGGGCCCCATGCTGCCATCACAGGGTCCCCCATCGAGCTGTCGCGTGTCACTGCCACTCCTTGCGGTAAGGCTGGCTGGAGCCTGGCGTGGGACTTCCCCAGCAGAGGCCAGCACGACTCCAGGTGCCGAGCCAGGAGGAGCGCCGGGAGCTGCTCGGCACAGCCGTGGCAGCAGGCGTGGAGTGCCAGGCACCAAATGCTGCAGCAGCCACGCAGCCACACAGCCTGCGGCTGAGAGCCCCAGCGCAGGTGGCTCCTACGGATAGGGGTCCTGGAGGGCAATGGAATTACAGATGCCAGCTCGTGTGGCTGGGAGAGCCTCAAAATAACTAAGGGCTAGGAAACCGCTTAGAAACACAATCAACTGCTGCAACAGTCACAGAGCTGTAAACCAGGGACCAATCTAAACCTTCTGAAATGACATTAAGGAGCATTTCTTGCTCCCTCACCAGTTTTCTGAGGAGTTACTGCAGCAGGAAGGAAGAAATGCTCCATTTGCTCAGTCCTGTTTTATCCTTCAGTGCAACAGCAGTTGCCTGAATGAACAAGATATTTAAAAGCTGGTAAATAAGAAGCCAGTGTTGGTTATTAGCCATGGTGGAAATTTTAAATCTGCTTCTGTAATGCCTAAATATGAGCTGATTTATTGGCCTTGTCCACAGAGAAAGTCTACAATAGCTTTATATATGTATTAATAAGGTTAATGTTTGCTAACAGTGAAGTACATCACAGTAAAGGGGGGAAGGGTAGAGAAGTTGCGGCTGCCCCATACCTGAGGATGTTCTAGGCCAGGTTGAATGGGGCTTGAAGCAGAGTGGTCTAGTGGAAGGTGGGATTTGGTCATTCTGCATTAGCAGAATTATCTTTTGATCTTTGCCAATAATTTATATAGCAATGCTGAATAGAGCAGTGAGCTTTGGAGTGGTGCTGTGTTACTGAATGACAGCTAAGCAGTCTTCCTTCCAGCTGCTCTGCCCTCCCGCAGCCCCCGGCGCTCTCTCAGGGCATGGCACGGGAGCAGTGGGTGCCCTCTCCCTCCGTCCAGCCCCTCTGGTTTCCCAACAGGTTCCTGCAAAGGGGAAGTGCTGTTTGCACCTCGGCAGCTCAGCCGAACAGATCCCGCCTTCGCCTTGACTCATTACTGACCGAATCCTGCGCAAACGCGGCGTGACAGCGGCAGGGCTGCCCCTGGGATCCAGAGCTCTGCCGGGACCTGCTCCAGGAGCGCCAGCGGGGAGACAGCACCCACAGCCTGGGCATGGTAAACACATGGGGCTGGGCAGCTGCTTCTGTTCCTCTGCCCCATTGCTGAGAGGGCTTTTACCTGCTTTACCTGCTTTGCCTGCTTACCTTAGAGTGGCCAATCAGCCATTTTCTAACAACTTGTTAAATTACTATATCTGTCAATACCAGAACATTTCAATTATTATTGCTGTTTAAAGTGCTAATGTCCATGCTGTGCTTTCTAGATTTAGACTCTCACTAAGGTATTGAATTTCTCCTCAAGAGCTGAGCAGCCAGAGCTCAGCAGGTGCTGCAGGTGAGGTCACTCTGAGCACTCTCTGTAGCATTGCTGTCTCCTGTGGGGCACAGAGTAAGTGTAGAGACTTTCTGGAGACAACTTTATGGAATTTTTGTTCTGCCTCATGAGCTCCCTTCAAAATGAAATACCGTGCTTTGAGGGCAGAGACCTGTGAACAAGTTCTGGACACTAGAACAATTTTGGAAATGCTTAACCTTAGCTTGCGTTCAGGTTTGATCTCTCCCTGTTTCTGGTGTTTCGTTTTCCCTGCTTTCCAGTTGTTTGCTGACACTTTATCCAAGGCTCTCACCAAAAGCTGTCTGTGTCCTGCAGCTCACTGCAGCAGGGGCAGGTGGTTTTGTTGAGGAGGGAAAGGAATAAACACTTGAGATCCTGCTCTATTTCCTTCCCTGTAGATGAAAGTGTTTTTTTAACCAACCTTTAGGAAGAAAGAAAGCAAAATTTGTCCTCAGGCAAGCTCACGTGTGGTGCAGCTTCCAAGAAAGCTTTGGCAGTGTGCACAGGACATGTGCTCCATCCTCCGTGCTGTTCTGGTACCCAGTTACCGGCAAAGCACACCAACTGCACAATTAGGGGTTGGGTTAATTAAACAACACATCTCTCCTGGCTTCCTAACAAGTTCTGAGCAGTGCTGCGCTGCTGCTGCTGTGCTCATCCCTCACTAGCCTTGTGAGCAAACCTCTGCCTCGGTGATGAGTGAGGACCACAGGACTGGCGTTGGGTAAGAGGGGCAGATGACTCCAGCGAGCAGCTGACAGGGCACCCACGGGCTTGTTTCACTTTCCTCGCCTCTGGCACTGCCGTGGGTTTGGCCAAGCGTGGCTGGCATATCGTGACCGACACCTTCATCCAGGTGATGCTCCAAGTTCTTCACACAGGTCTTTGCTCAGGCGACTTTTCATCTTGTTCTATAACTCTGATCAGTGTCAGCAAGTACCGATCCCATGTGCGAGAGATGTTGTTTGAGGTCATAAATCTACTTACCCTGTAGGCTGGAAGGAAACAGTAGGCTGCATTCACTGATTACAGTGATGATATAACAATAACCTCTCAATGATCTTTTACTTGGGTTTGGTGTTTATTCTTTCCCTTTTGATTTTCCAGGCTGCGAATGAGAGCAGTGACTGTTTGCTGACAAACAGAGTACTAGAAAAGTATTATCTCTCCACCATGTACAGCCTTGAGTTCATTTTAGGCGTAATGGGAAACACCACCGTGGTGTTTGGCTATATTTTCTGCCTGAAAAAATGGAAAAGTGGCAACATCTACCTGTTCAACTTATCTGTATCAGATTTGTTATTTCTGTGCACTCTGCCAATACTGGTGAACAGCTATTCCCAAGATCAGTGGGCAAAGCAGGGCATCCTGTGCCACAGCAACCGATTCCTGCTGCATGCCAACCTGTACAGCAGCATCCTCTTCCTCACCGCCATCAGCGTTGACCGGTACATGCTCATTAAACACCCCTTCAGGGACCACATCCTACAGAAGACGAGAACGGCTGTTGTGGTGTCCATTGCCATTTGGATCGGGGTGATCCTGGAGCTGCTGCCGCTGGTGCATTTCCTGGAGCCTCTAACCCCTGCCAATAATTACAAGTGCCTTGATTACGCGAGCTCTGGAGACCCCGGGAAAAACCTCATCTATAGCATGTTCCTGACAGTCTTTGGTTTCCTCATCCCTCTCTCGATCATGTGCTGCTTCTACGTGAAGATGGTTCGTTTTCTTAAAAACAGGAGCGAGCAGCTCAGCTCTGCCCTGGCCCTCGAGAAGCCCCTGACTCTGGTGATCCTCACCGTGGTAATCTTCTCCCTGCTCTTCACTCCCTACCACATCATGCGCAACGTCCGCCTTGCGTCCCGAATACCGGCCTTGAATATCTCTGAGTGCATGCAGGGAATCATCAGCGCCGTTTACGTCATCACAAGACCCTTTGCCTTTCTAAATAGTGCCATTAATCCTGTTTTTTATTTCCTAATGGGTGACCACTTCAGAGAGATGCTGATGGCCAAAACAAGACAGCTCTTGGGCCGGCTGACAATCACCGGGAAGTGAATGAGTAAGGAGAACACTTGTAGTGGGAGAGGTCTGGGAGGGAACTCCCTTAGGGAGAGCATTCAGCAATGTGCCGTTTTTTCAGATAACTATTTATGCTATAGAATAGGTATGACCTGATTGTGTTCCTCTAAACGCACCTGTAACCTTATTGTATGGGACACCTTCTGCTGAGCTGCCTCCAGCAAGCCAGGAGGGACAGCAGGGCCCTGCTCCTGGTGTGGGATAGCCCACAGCCCATCAATACTGCAAACAAGAGACCGTCAGCTCAGCTCTTGGAGGGAAAACAATGCTCTCAGACAGCTGCTTTGTGAGCCATAACATGGGCCTGGGCTGGGATAAAACGTGCCTTTATTGGTTACCAGGACAGCGAGGCACGCTCACGTGAGCGTTCTCACAGCCACTTATCAGAGTGTGGAGTTATCTATCTTTAATATAACTGTCTCTAAGTGCCAGTGGAATCTATAGCCTGAAGCAGAAATTGGACCTTGGAGTTCAAACTTCATTAGCAGTTCTACTAATGAACCAGGAGCTAATGAGGAGCCAGTCCCTGCCTGAACCCTGCAGGATCGATCAGCAGCAAAAGTCACTCTCCAATGGACAGACCCAACTTCAAATAGACAGGGGGAAGAGATCGATGGAGTAATGAGCCCGTAGGAGCTCAGGCTGGGCCAGGAGCTGCTGGCAGGGCATGGGCAGGGTGTGGGCGGCCCCACTCCTGCAGGCACCGAGGGGCCCATCCCTAGCACAGGGAACGGGACACTGTGGGGTCTCAGCTGGGTCAGCCTGGGCGCTGCTCTCTCATGTGTCCATCACCTGCAGTGTGCTTCACTGTGCCGGTGGCACCAGCCCCGGGATAATAAACTGTGCATTCCGCTTACAAAAATAGAAAAAGTCTCCTCTGTGTTGTTTTATTTTATTTGCCCATCTCGGGAGTGTCCACGAAACCTCAACATCTGCCCTGGTCCGTGTCTCATGGTCCTGTGCCTTGACACAGCCGTGTCACAATGCTATCAAAGCAGGCTCTGGCTCCCTGCCCCACACAGCAGCACTCCTGTACCTGCCAGGGAGGTGACCCCATGCTCTTTGCAGAAATGCGGAATAAACTTATTTGCTTCGGGGTTTTTTAGCACAAAAAGCCAGGCAGATGTTCAAGTTGCTTTGTCAGCTTAGGTTTCCTCCTTGAGGCTGGATTTGCTGGACGAGGAGGCACTGCCAGCCCAGCAGCATCCAGGTGTCCCTGCCGTGGTCCTGCTTGGGTGCTGCTGCCCTGCGGTGCCCAAGGAGCCGAGGCAGGGCTGGAGCCCTGGGCAGGCTGGGCGCCGCTGCCCTCTCCCGAGAGGTGTCTGCACAGCACGTGGCATCGCATGCCCAGGTGTCGGTGGCCAGGAGCTGATTTCTCTTCATAAACAACGTGTAGTGACAGTTTTTATGGATTGATGTGCTTAATTATTTGTTTTGCTGTGTCCGCTGAGGTGAGCAGGGTCATCTGCTCCTTCTGAGTGACTGAGTCACTAAGGAATCCTGCCTGTGTACACACTGGCATGGCATTTACCCACAGCTGAGCATCAGCTGCAAATAGATGCTCTTTCTGTCAATGTATGCCATAGATCCACCATGGAAAAGGTGCAAAGGCAGAAGTGCCTGTGTCCCGGGATCTCGGTGCTGAACAGAGCTCCCAGCGTTCTATCCCCTGCCTCCATAACAGTGATGCTGTTACTGCCCCGGCACCTGCCCGGTCACAGCACAGCAGGACAGAGCCCAGGCACCTCACGGGATTCAGAGACCTGCTGGGCTCTCTCCCTTCCCCTTCTGAGACAGCCCTGCTTTGTACCTTTGATTTAGTGGCAATCTCTAAAGTCTCCATGACTTCCATTTCCCTAAACTAATGAGTGAAACTTCAGATCATTACACAGTTTATTGTGGTGCTGCTGGTCTTGCAATTAAAAATGTGATAGAATAAAAAACACTACATTCAAGTTCCACATACATGTTCCTCTCCTCTTAATTCTTCTGCTCCTGAGGAGTGGATGGACAAATTTAGATTAATAACGCTCCAAAGCACTACGTGGTTCAGCTGAGCTGGGCTGAGCAGGGCTAAGGTGGGCGCAGGTGTGGGTACAGGTGATGGCTGTGGGTGTGGGCAATGGGGTGTGGGTGCAGGTTCCTCTCTGGGCAGAGGCACACTTGGGCTGCAAGCACAGCTGAACATGTGCTCTGGGCTTTGGTTCCAATCCAGACAGGGTTTTTTTGGTTTCATTTTGTTTTGTCTTCCTTTATTTTGGGTGTGGACTGAAAATGCCTCCAGAACAGGAATTCAGCTGTGAGTCAGCCTGAAAACCATCCAAGTATGTTTTAGTGGCCGTAAGTGACCTAAAAATAACTGTTCCTGGGAAGAGCAGAGTGGGGAGGGCGAGGGGCTGGGGGCCACCCTGGGCTCTGCCCGGCCCCGCTGGGTGTGCCCAGCCCTGCAGCCACTGTCCCAGGCACACACAGGGCCAGGACAGTGGCCGACGTTCAGTCACCTCTTCAGGTGCCTGATGGGTCAGTCTGAGAGCGAGAGCTTCCCTCCAGCAGAGGCCTGCTGGGATGGGACGGAGCTGCAGGAACCTGTCCTTGGAGGGAATTCACAACCAGCTCCACGCCCACTAGAAAACACAGGGATCTGTTGCTTATTCCAAACCCAAGCAAACCTCAGGTCCTCTGCAGCTTGGAATGTGTAAAGTGTCCCACAATGTTTTTCCTGACATTTAGAGGGAATTTCCAGGGTTTGCCTTTGTTCTCATCACCTCTTGCCCTGCCACTGCCCAAGCAGTGCTGCTCTGGAGAGAGGTGCCTCTGCTCCTTGCCCCCAGCTCTCTGCAGTGCCCTGTGCCACGGCACCTCGTGCTCTGCATTATGTTGATAATGATTTATAAGAACATCTCCTGAGAAGAGCAGGCCTGCGCACAGGCTGCCCAGGGGCCATGGATTCAGTGTTGTGCCGAGGGAGGGGTGGCTGCCTGTGCAGCCCTGCACATCTGGAGTGAGGTGACACGCTCTGCGTGGTGTCCCACCGGTGTGTCCTGGCCCTGCCACTGCCACATTGGCAATTCAGGGCTCAACTGCTGATGTGACAGGAACGGAGATATTAGTTCAGTTGACTTCCGCTTGGTTTCAATTTGGTTTGCACTTCCTGAAAACAGCTAAATTATCTTCCTGGAGCCAGGAGGAGCTTTACTCCCCAGACAGTCTGCAGGCCAGCCCGACGCTCTCCTTTGGCTGCTGAAGGGAGGTCACCTCGGCAGCCCCAAGGTCTCTGGGCAGACCTGAGGTGTGCAGCAACATACAGGTAAACAATTACAGTTTTACAGGTTTGTACAAAGCAACCTTTGGATCAGCAGCATCATGAACCCCTGGGGGCAGAGCACTGCAGGCATCTGATGTCAGGGCAAGGTACCTGTAAGGCACTTCTTCCTTTCAGTTTTCCATGTCTTACTGAGATTTTGACCCACGTAAGTGAAGTGGGAGCATTTAACTGCTGCTTTCTTCATTCTTGCACCCTTGCCTCACTTCCTGACACAGTCACATAAGAGTCACAGCATGGAAGGTCTCACAAATAACCGTCCAGATGAAATAATTAAATTATTTGATAAACAAAGCAATCTAGCAGATTGCCTGCTGCGTCTTGAGATAAATCCTGTGTTCTTGGTTACTCCAAGGCTTGATCTTAGGATTCTTATTCCTTCCCAGAGGCTTGCTCTGTTTGGTGAGTGCTGTCAGGAGCAGACACAGCCCACTTGCTGTCAGCCCAATTCCTTCTTTCTGATGGGAAAGATGGCAGCTGAGCCTGGCACAGCCCAGCCTTCCAAGCACCATGGGGGATATACTGAGGGAGCTGCTACCCCACCTAGCCAGGTGACGCAGTGCTGGGCAGCGCTGGGCACTGTCCTCTGCCCAGCTGAGGGGCTGGAGCAGCCAGCACTGCTGACGAGCCGGGGGAGGGAATGGATCCCACCTGCTCCTGGAGCTCCATCTGACAGGCTGTGGGGCCCGAAGGGGTTAAAGAGGAGCTGTGGGGCTGCTTTCCTGCCTGCACGAGGATCCTGTGCTGCCTGTGTGCTGCCGAGGGCGTGCTGCAGGTGGATGAGGAAGGAGCAAGCTGAACAGGTAAGAAGGAGATGACAGTTCTCAAATTTTATATTCAAATTTTATATTCAAATTTTATATTCAAAAATATTATTTTATAACTTAATAATTTTCAGCAGAACAAATTACTGCTGAACGTGGCATTTCTTGGGAAAACCTGGTTAAGTGATGGGCTGAAGAGAGAGCTTGTATGTGCATTGTGGTTTTGGGCTGTGGTGGGGCAGGCTGATGGAATCAGGAGTTACTGTAGAGAAATAAAGTGACCCAGTTTGGCTTATCTGGCAAAGGAAATGTGTATTCAGTGTTCATGCAGCAATGTGAGGAGGACCTGGTCTGTGCTAAGGCAGGAGGGTGGTGAAATGCGGCAAAATGTGGCACACAGAAGCAGGGCCCATGGCTTCTGCAGATGTAGTAATTGAGAGGCGATGTGCAGAAAACTGACCTGTAGGGCTGGGTGAAACTACTCAGAAATATCCCCTGCAAATGGAAGTACAAGGAGCAGATATAAGCCAAGGCACCAGCCAGGAGCTGCCCCCATGGGCTCTGCAGGAATACACAGCACTTCTCTCTTCAGCTGATCTGGCAAACAGCTCAGTATGTGTGAATCATTCCAATGGGCTTCCTCCATCCTTGGAATGATAGCTTCAAAAGTAATTTGGACTTTCTCTTTTTTTCTTTAAAGAAACAGTCCCCATGTCTCCTTTGCCCTGATCAGCCTATGGAGAATCAAAACAAACATGACTTTAGCTGCTGGACCTTGGGCTGCTCACATCTGCTTTGTTATTGAACAGCTCCTGCACTTGAGGGGTTTTCCATTCTCCTAACGAAACACAGCTCCTGAGGTGCCTGGTTGTGTTTCCCTGGCAGGTTTACTAGCAGAAATCCTCCTCCCGCAGGAGCACAATGGCTGGGGGCTCTCCAGGGCAAGCAGCAGCCAGTGAAAACAAACATCATCTGCTAGAGCACATTTCTACAAAGGCCTAAATTTAAAGGCCTCATGTATGAGGTTCAATTGCCATAATTTTATATCTAGTAATGTATTTTTGACTGGAGAGGAAGTACTTTGACATCCTAACAATTATTTTTCTTTATGGTGTATGGGGAAACCCTGGTTTCTTTGCATTTCAACCCAGTACTTTTGAAGGGAATGTTTTAGCTACTGACTGCCCTAAGCAATGCTGCCTTCTCTGAGGTTTGTGTCTATAGTTCTGTCACAGAGAAATAAGCTTTTCCTGGTCTGGGAGCAATTTATTTTCAGTGCCCATTTGGCTTTCAGGGTGTTTTTTCTTATTTCCTTTTAATTAGCTGTTGTGCATTTCAGGGCAATCTTTACAAAATGGTGATGCTTCAATGCTGCTCATTTTGCTTCATGTAGAGAAGTGTTACAAGATGCTTTAGATGGCTTGATTTCCATAAAATCCCTTTGAATTCAGGGTTTGGTTGTGTTTCAGGAGGAGTGCCTGTCCCAGCCTCATCCTTGCCTTCCCCCAGGGTCAGTGCACGTCCTTTATCCTCATCCTGTGCGTGGAGCTGGAGTTGCTGAGCAGATGCTCTCTCCTCTGCTTTGATTTCTGTTATTTCCTAGAAGGATTTCATTAGTAACCTCAAAGGATCCCAAAATTACTTTTCCTGTTCCCATCAGAGATTAATTCAGTCTTTGTTTTCTCCTGCCTGCAACACCTTTGGGCAGAATGTTTGGTACAACTTGGCAAAGGAAGAAATAACATCAGAATTGACCTTGTACCAAAATAAATAGAGAGGAATTAATGTTTAGTTACAATTATCCTGTTCTCATTAGCAGTTCCTCTGCTTACTGTGACATACGAGGTTCCAAGGGGTTTGGTGTGACTTTTGTTATATTTATGAAAGCAGCTTTTCCAGACCTGCTGCCTGTGTGAGGAAGAATGAGCCTGCTTACCTCCTAAAATGCTTTTCAGACCACTCTATATAGCACCCAGTATTGCTTTACACAGATAAAGACAAGAATAGACAGAGTTAAATGCTTTCTCTTGGTTACTTTATTCTTATTTTTAATTATATCAGAGAAATCCGTTTTTCTTAAAGTTGCCTATCATTACAGTGATTCAGCCTGTTGTACTGATAGCATTGAATGTAAGGTTCTCCAACAGTATTTCTTAGCACAACAAGCTTGATTTTGATTCCTTGGGCTCCTTAAGTCTTATTTTAAAGAAGGCTTCTGCTTCATGCCTGTAATATGCAGACTGTAAATCTGTTGAATGGACTCACTGTCTGGATGTGCCACTTCTTATTTATTTTTCAGTCCTTCCATAATAGTGTATTTCATATTTTTCTTTATATCCTTTTCAAAAGCACAAGACACAAAAGCTGCCTTTTTCACTAAAAAAACCCTAATTAAAACATGACCTAGTAATTAGTTACTTGTAATCTGATTTTTATGGCATGTAGGCATACTCACAAATTAATTAGAAAGAGTACAACTTTAAATATTGAGTTAGAGGATCCAGCTGGTGTTTACAGAATGAGCTGATCATTAACCCTGGCTCTGGGGTTGTTGCCCTACATCCCAGCGTGCCCATTGCACCAATTGCTCTGTACTGGGCAGGCACTGCTCTGGTGTTCTGTCGATGGCATGGCAGGCTGTGGAAGGGCTGTGCCCTGCTGGAATATGGCCAGGAGCCAGGACATGGACAAATGGCATGGATGTTCTATCAGCAGCTGTGTTGCAGAAAAGCAGATCATGGAAGTTCTTGGTGTGTGTCACAGTGAAGTGGCTGCCATGCTCTGCCTGTGAGGTTTGTCCTTGTCACCATGCTTTGGCTGACTGGGGGGCACATCATCCTGTTGGCAGTTCTTGAGCAATGTGTGATTGCAGAAAAGACCCTCAAATTGTCTTTTTTGACATGGCCCTGATGAGAACAAGACAGAAACAACACTTTTGTTGTCTTCCTATTTCTTTATTCTAAAAGCTTTTACTTTGGGCATGGCAGGAAGGGGCTGGTGCATCCAGACAAAGGCTGTCAGCCAGAGAAGTTGCTCCAATGAAGTAATTTCGCCTCCCACATGCTGTGAAGCCAATGCCCACCCCAACATACCTTTATCTGTGTTGGTTAATTCCTCAGGCTGGGAAAACTTGTGCTATAAAATGCTCGTTTGAAGGATGTCTCATAGCAGATGATGTGTCTGAAAGTAGGTCTTAACTAGACCCGTGTGAATCAGCAGCGTCTTCTGAAGAAATTGAGGACTGTGGTTTCCTGAGGAGACAGAAAGATGTATTGGTTTGAGTGTTTGCAAGGCTGGAGGAAACCTTAAGGCATCACTTCAGTAAAGTGGAGAAAGGCAATGTCCTCTCCCAGGCAGGACATGAAGGGTCTTGGCTGTCCCACACCCCCGGAGCACCTTCTGCCCTGGGGCTCCCCGAGCCGCGCTCCCGCCAGGCTGGCTGCGCTCGGTGCTCTCACAGGTCGCACCTGCAGCCCTGATTCCCCGAGCACATCCCTCCGTCCTGCAGTGTTTCCCCTTGGCACTCGAGCCTGGTGCTCTGAGAGGGGAGCGGCTCGGGCTCGGCTTTGCCGGGGCTGGTGGAAGGGGTCTGACACCGACCCCGGGGTGCAAGTATGCACAGGGTGCTGTCACAGGCTGTCAGGCTGGAACTGGGCACTGCTGCGGCCCGAGCTTGCTAAAACAGGGGAAAAAATAGCGTTCCTGTTATTTGGCTGAAAATACGGAGATCACTAAGTCACGTCTGCCTCGCTCGCTCCTTATACTGTAATATTTCAGTGTATGCGTAGGCTAAGAAGCAACAACCCTTCATGAAAGCAGACTTTGAAATGTGACTTTAATGTCCCTCTGGCAGGAGGGGAGTGCTGCTCCCTGTCACTGCCTGCTGGTCTGTGGCAGTGCTGGAGTATGACTGGGTTATGCAGTGTGGGACTATATGAAAGGCTGCACATTATTTCACCATACAGGAGAGGCTGTGCATTCTTTTGGAGCGGCTCTGCCACTCCCCGTGCTGAAGTCAGCCACAGCTTTCAGTATTTCAGAGATTAATCCAGCCCCTACCACTCTGCCAGCCCTTGCTGATCACCTGATACTGCTGTAACAAATGTCAGACAAAAATGGTTGCTGTCCTTTAGAAACATCTCCATGTCTAGAATTGCTGTGTTCTGGTTGAAAGCAGATTCACCTTGGGCTTCCACTTGTGCCGCTTGGCAGTTTTGCAGTAGAATACTTTTAAAAGTGGCTGTTTTGGATCACAGATGCACAAATCCTCTGGAAGCAAAGGGATGCTTTGATAAAACTCCAGAGCTTTCACCCAGAGCAGCTGTGCTTTGAGTTAAATATTGAGAATAACTAATAAGTAGTTGGCTGTAGATTTTCCCTGAAGTATTTCTTTGTTTCTAATTGTGGCTGTGAGCTATTGATGCCTCTGTCATTCAGGGGACAGGCAATGCCCCTCACAGCCCCCACAGCTGGGCAGCTCAGATTTGAAATAGCAGCTCTGGAGATGAGATCACAGTGCCTGAAGTCGTGGCTGTACAAGACGTTTGGATGTGACGCCTCCGTGCTGAGGGTGGCAGGAGGTGTGGGTGCAGCACCCACCTGCACCCCTGCTCCGGGACGGGAATGCTCTCCTCCGGAGAGCTGCAGGAAGCGCCTGGAATGTGCCCCAGCATCACCGGCACCAGGGAGCAGCAAACTTCAGAGCCTGGGGAGCCTCACCCAGATGATATGTGAGAGAAATGAGGAACATTTCCAGAAGTTAATATTTAATTTGGCTGCACTGGTGTGGGCAGGAATGTGCCATTGGTCTGGAAGCCCAGGGAGGCTGTGAAAGGCAGGGAAGGAGGGGAGTTCTGCTGGCTGTTCGCCAGGCAATGAGATGACAAGAGGTAGGATTGAAAAATAACATAAAATAAAGTCCTAGGCCTGAAAATCAAAAAAATTCTTGAAACTATCTTTTATTTTATGCCTAGGTACATTTAATAATAAAGAAAAAGAGGGAAAAAGAGGCAAAGAATACAGCAGGAAGGCCTTTAGTAGCATCATGTTTTAGGGATCTACCTTTTGAGAGAGAAAAAAATGCCAAACAGAAAGCAAATAAGTGTCTGTCGTTTTAGCTGGTGCACTTTGCATTTACATATGACTTTCACTTTTGGGAATGACATTTTTTTAATTTTATTTTTTGAGCCAACCCCCTCCTCCTTTATGGCTGGACTCAGTCTTAAAGAATCCTGCATGGGATGAAGCTCGGGGAGCTTGAGGTGCTCCCACTCCTGCCCAGTGCCAGCCAGGCCAGTGTGCCCATGGCACAGGTCTGCCTCAGTCAGACAATTCCTCACGGAAAATACAAGGGCTGCCTAAACAACACAAGAAGGTACAAAAGGGTCAGTTTATTATTATTTCACACTGGGGTTTAATGTAAAAACATGAGGATCCTGCTCCTGGTTCCCCTATCAGGGAAGAGACCTTTGTTTCCAATCTGGATCTGTTTGACACGATATCCAGCAGGAAAGCAAAGTTCTTATCTCCAACGCTGGGATGAAAATGAGGAGCGAGGACACTTTATCTCCTAATGAGGGAGAGAGGAGATTGTCCATATGTTTCCCACATTTCCTCTGATTCAGATAATCTTTTACAGATTAACCAAAGCCTCCTCATTCTTTGCAAACAAAACAAAATGCTCCTTCCCCTGAAAACTTTTACAGTCATTATTTTTCAAAACAGAGACAAAGATGTAACCAAAATTTGGAAAAATAATGAGAAGAATGGAAATAGGTGATTGGTCGGACACTGTCAGCTTTAATGAGAAGGAATTAAGGCTACTGAAATGTTCGGAACAGGAACCCTTTCATCAGCACCATGGCATGGGCTGGCTTTGCTGCTGCTGGTGGCACAATCCCTGGTGCGGACACCTGCCCTCGGGAGGGACACAGCTGGGAGCAAACGCATCCCCTGTCCCCTCCAGAGACCTTCCTCCACAGAGCTCAGGTGACACAGAGCTCGCAGGTGCTGGTGACATTTTCAGGGAGAGGAAGCCTCTCTCTGCTCTGCGGGGTCACGCTCCATGCAGGTGACATGGCGCGGGTGACACGGCGCGGGTGACACGGCGCTCGGCAGCGGTGTCCCGCAGGCTGTGACCCCAGGGGTCACACTCTGTGCAGGTGACACGGCGCTCGGCAGCGGTGTCCCGCAGGCTGTGACCCCAGCCAGAACATGCAGAAGGGTCCCTGAGCTGGCAGGTGTTCCAGCGTGGGTGAGGGGCAGACCGTGGCACCGTGCTCAGTCCTGGCTGTCCTTCCTCAGCCAGCTCCCATGGGAGAGCATTTGGGCTGAGAGAGAAGAAAGCCCTTCTGAAGGAACTCATTATTTTTATAATTGCAGCCTGGGAAAAACCTCAGGCTTTGGACTCTTCAGGAATAATAACCAGAAAAAAGGAAAAAAGCTAGACGGTGTTGCCATCTGTGCCACCACCACAGCTCACCCAGCGCAGTCTGGGGCTGATGACACTTTAGCTCAATGCAGAACCAACGCAGCAGAGCAAACCATGGCCTGAGTAAAAATGGGGCAACAAGTGTGTGTCTTGTGATCGGTGGTTAATGAGCAGTTTTACTCATCCGTCAGAGCATGAAGCCTCCCCCTGCTGCACGTCTGACACTGCAGGGAAGGTGGACGGGCCCTGCTCTCTGTTTGTAGCCCAGGCATTCATGTCGTGTTAAACAGGGCTCTTTGCTAATGCACTGTGCCCAGCAGTGCCAGAGCTGCACCAGGAGAAAGGAGAAAATCTCTGCCCTTTCAGCCATGATTTTCAGACCAGACCAGAGCCCCTCTTTGAGGATGCCTCTGTTCTGATGGAGGCCTTGAGGATGTTGGGTTCCTGCACAGGTAGCTGACACCCTTGGGAAATTTTATCTGTTGTATCTCTCCAGGCGAAAATTCTGAGTACCTTTCACCCTCACTGGGGTTATACACAGACCAAGCTGCAGAACCTCTGGAAAGCCCAGAGAAGGGACCAGGATGCCTGTGCTTTGCTTGGAAAAAGGCTTCAGGATGGGAAGAGATCCCTCATGCAGTGTATCCCTATCCCTGCCAAAACACAAAAAATTCTGTAATAGGAATGGATATTTCTCAGGTGACTATTCCAAATCCTACTAAAATCAAATCAGTGTATCATTACTCTCTGCAATTGATTTTATTATTTATTAGTGATTGAAATCAGGACTCGAGATTTGTGCTTTTCTTCCCGAGGCAGTTCTTGCAGCGGCCTCAGCAAGGAAGCCGTGCAGATAGAAACACGCTCCCCGCTCTGCTGCCGGAGCTGTGCCTGAGCTGGGGCTGTGCCAGGCCGGGGCTGGCTGGTACGTGCCTGAGCCAGGCTCAGGGACTCACAGAAAGCTGTTCCCTTGACTCCTGCAATATCCTGTAGGGTGGGATGGTGAATCCAGCAGTGCTGTAATGCAGGGCAGGAGCAGAGGAGTGGAAAGAAATGACAGGAAATCCTGTGCAGGGCTGTGCTGGCTGCAGCATCCCTTGGCAGCGCTTCCAGGCAGCCTAACCATGCGCTGCACCCCCAGCAGCACCTGCAGCACGCCCTGAGCTCGGGCAGGGCAGGGACCAGGCCCCGCGAGAGGCAGCTCTGCTCCCTGCACAGTGCCTGGGGTGTGAGCCCCCCTGCCCCGGCGGTGGGGAGAGCTGCACAGCCGAGCAGGAGCCACACGGCACTCCCACTGCAGCAGTGCTCAGGCGCTCGGCGGCCCTTGCCCTGGGCCGTGCCCACCATGGGCACTGCTGGGTGGGAGCCCTCAAGGCTTTGCCTAAGCTGGCGTGAGCAGTGAAGATGGAGAGCCAGGGTGTTTTCCCCCTGGGCCGAGCGAGGGACAGCTGGCTCTGAGTGCGGCAGAGCTTCGGGTGGAATGGCTGCCTGGAGATGGTGGTAACCACAGCAGGAATAGCAAAAATGGGCCTGAAAGTCCCTGTTTGATGAGGCCAGCCACGCTGTGGGTGCCGCCGGCAGCGTGCTGGCCAGGCAGCCGTTATCTGCGGCTTGCAGCAGGAAGGAGCCCGGGGGCACCGCCCCAGCCATTGCCCCATTTCCAGGGACTGCAGGCGATGGCCATGTCAGCAGCCCAAGCCTGCTTCCCCCACCAGCTGCCAGCGGGCATATTAATGGTTCACAGGGAGATGTCTGCAGCCAGAGTGCTCCGAACTGTGTGTCTGTGTCCCTGACGTGAGCTCCCCATCGGCGAGCTGTGCTGTGGCCGCCATGCAAAGCACTTCCTCTGGCATGTCCTTTTTTATCAGCAGAAAGTAATTTTTGCTTCTTTAAGAAAATATCTATGCAAACCCCAGCCCGTGGCCGTGGTTACTGCTGCACGTAGGGCCCACTTCAGACCCTTGGCCCCATAGGTTGGGTGTCACTCTCTGGCTTGTCACCGCTTCCCCCTTGCCAGGCCACTGTGCCGCGGCCACCGAGAGCAGCACGTTGTCATTGGCCCTGCGGCGGTGGGGAGGCGGTGGCTGTGCCAGCAGCGCTGCTGGCACCCCACGCACTGCGCAGGAGCCCAGGTGGGACTGAGCTGCTCGCCCCAGAGCTGGGCCTTGCCACGCAGATCGCAGCAGATCGCGGCTGTCGTGACGGACGGTGAGTGTTCGCAAAGTTTCATTGTCGTCTTTCGTTGTGCTGCTTTTGCATATGAGTTTCGCTGCCTTGAATTGGTGAAGACTAAAATAATATATTAGAGAAATGAGCACTAAATGCAAGATGTTTTCATGCAAGACATGAGTAACATAACTCTGTGGTTCTGAAGAGCATTAAAAGTCGCAGTCAGACCCACGATAGACCCTCAGTGGTGTGTGATGGTCCACCCTGAGTGAGCACTGACCTGCTTCCCGGGACACGCGGGACAAGCATGGCGCGGGAGCCGCTGCCATGGCCCCAGTGGGTGCATCTTCTTTTTTCTTCTGCTTTTGCTGCAATTTTATCACTTCATCACTTGTGGTGCTTACTGCCCTGGAAAAACTGAGAGAGAGATTTTTACATGCTCACAAGAGCCCTGTGAGCTTGTTTAACATCTGCTCTGCTCTGTTCTGGCGGTGGAGCAGAGACAGGGCTGGTGAGGCACCCCCGCCACGGCTGTGCCCCACTTTGGGTGCATTTCCCAACGGGGCCAAGTACTGCTCCTCCGCTTGCTTCTGCCAGCCCTGGACAAGGCAGGTGGGTGTCCATCCCTGGAGCATCGCTCCTCAGCCCCTCCCTGGCACCGTGGGGGGCTGCTCGTTAAGAGCATGGAAAATTATATGACATTAATCCTCTCAGAGGGACCCTCAGCTTCCTACCATGAAATCTGCTGCTGCTGGCGAACATGCCGTCAAGTTTTCCATGACTAAACACCACATCAGACTGCACACAGCAGCCACCGGGCTGAGCACCCTCACTGCTCCCAGGGGGCTGGGGGAGTGACCTGGCCTTGCTGGAGGGGCTCCAGCAAGAGCCGCAGAGAAGGAAAGGAATCGCCTTTGCAGAATGTGCAAAAGCCATACTGTGTATCACAATTATTTGCTGGGAATTTGTAGTGTAGATTTTGCTCATTTATGTGTTTGTAGACTAGGAGAGATTGTAAGTATTTTATTGCTTTCAACAAAAATACTATCACATAATAGTTGCAGGAGGCTTTAAAATAGAAGGACAAAACTGTGTAAGGGCCAAGCCATAAATTTGTGGATTGCAAAAGTGCACATGAAGATGAGATCATTAAAACAGAAACAAATGTACTCTGGCGCGGTGGGGAAGCGGCGGCTGCGTGCGCCGTGCGGCAGCCATGGGAGCGGGCTCCGGAAGAGCAGGGCGGCACCAGGGCCTTCTGTGGCGGCAACACTGCAGCTCTTGTCAGGCCTTTTCGGGGAACTTGAGCTTCAGCAGTGCTGCACAAATAAGGGCATCAGGAAGCGAACGGCTTCTCCAGGGTCACAGTCGTGTTCAGTGTGGGTTTGAAGCAACTCATGTGTTTGCCTTTAATAAAGGCTCAAGGAGGGAAGGAAAGTGGCTGCTGTATTGCACCTATTTGGTGAGATAAAATGAAGACACATCCTTGGAGCTCAGGTGGATTTGCGCTGTGGTTTCTGTCTGTGTGTGTCAAGCTGGATAGGGAGCCCCTGTGCCCCTCACGGGTGGGAGCCCTGCAGCGAAGAAGTGGTTGTTTTTCTGCTTGAGGTGCAGTTGCCCACAGCTACCCTCATGTCGGGCTCCGGGACACGCTGGTGTCCCACTGCCGTGCTCACGTCAGGCTCCGGGACACGCTGGTGTCCCACTGCCATGCTCACATCGGGCTCCGGGACATGCTGGTGTCCCACTGCTGTGCTCACATCAGGCTCCGGGACACGCTGGTGTCCCACTGCCGTGCTCACATCGGGCTCCGGGACATGCTGGTGTCCCACTGCTGTGCTCACATCAGGCTCCGGGACACGCTGGTGTCCCACTGCCATGCTCACATCGGGCTCCGGGACATGCTGGTGTCCCACTGCTGTGCTTCAGGTGACCACTGGCCCTGCTGCCTGCCGGGCTCAGAGGGAAGGGCAGGCACCTTGGCACCATTTTCCATGGTGACTCAGCCAGGAGAGTTCCTCTTTCTTGCTCCAGTTGCAGTAACACACAGGAGCTCTAAAACACAAAGTATCTCTCAAAAGACTTTCTCGGGACATGATGTTTCTCTTTGTGCTGGAGTACTGATTTATGTCTTTTAGATTGAGTGACACACAATGCTGAATGTGCAATGACATATTTCTTTATCTTTGCTGTAAGATAATTAGCCTGTTGGGTGTTTGGAATTGTAGATAGTGGTTGTTGTTGGTATTGGATGATGACCTCAGAGACTCCTTGATCTGAGATTTCCTTATGGTTTCCTCTTTACCCTGCCCTGCCTGGACATTTTGTTATGACAGAGCTTGTGCCTGCATCTGTGTCCTAGGGGTTGATCCCATGGAACCTGCATAAACTGGTGTGAATGGAATGTATTCACCTTACGGGATAGAGTGAGAAATGCCATCACAGGTGCCCAGGACACAGCTCGGCTCTCCCAGTGCTAAGGGAGGCTGGAGCTGTGCCTTGTCCCCGAGGGAGGTGTCAAAGAAGGGCTGCCGCAGACAGCAGCACTCGAGGCAGTGCCTCCCACGGCAGGGAGCAGCACCCAGTCCTGTGGGCAGCTTGTTCCCACATGGAAATGGACTTAGATGGGAAAGTGAAATTAAACCTAATTACCAGTGCAGTCACCACAGTCCGTGGAGCTCAGCCCTGTGACTGGGGTGGCGGTGGGCACTGCCCTGCAGTGGGAGCAGCTGGGTGCCCACACCCATGGGCAGCACCCGGCGGCACAGCTCAGGCACTCGGTGATTTCTAGGAAAGGCCTAAGCTCTGTATATCGGGAACGTCACCTGTGCAGGCACTGTCCTACAACATTATTTAAGAAGAATTTGGGCAGGGAGGAGTTTGTATAGAAACTTTGTGACCAGAACAAGCGCTTTGAAAATGCCCGGCACAGAGATGTTGGTTCTCAGGGAAGAAATGGCCCATGGAGTTCTTTGTGCTTGAACAGGAGCAGGAAGAGCACAAATGGTCCAGCACAATGTTCACTCCCAGAGCCCGTCGGGGCTGTGCAGCCAGGGCTGCATTATCTGAGGGGACATCTGCACCGATGCACAGGCAGGCAGGTAAATATAAAATATGATGGGATATCAGTTATCATGGATTTTGCTCTGACCTGGATTAAAATTCATTGAAACACAAGTGCAAGAACATGACATTTTTCAGAAAGAAAATGGAATGTTTCTTTGTCCTTTTAGTCTACAGTTTCTAGACAAAAGCCACAAGAGCTAACCAGCAGGTGTCAGAAAGCTGTCCCGGCCAGTGAGGTGCCTGCCCTCCCTGGGCCACACTGGGATGCTGCCGAGCCCAGCAGCTCTGAGGAGGGCTGCTCACTAAACCCATTCTCTTTCCAAAGTGCTGCCTGCTCTGCTGCAGGGGTCATTAGAGCACACGAAAAGCAAAGTTAATTATATCCCCTCCAGGCTGTGTAACAGAACAAAAAGCCTCATGAAGGAACCAGCTGGAGTTCACATCTTGAGACCAGGTAACAAAATCTGTCTCCCAAAGTCAAGTGAGGAATTATTTGTTATTACTTCATCTCACAAAACACCTCTGTGTAGATGTCTATGTTGACAGAGATGTTTAACACAACCTGTCACTGGAGATAAACTCTTTGTCTTTTTCTTTTTCTTTTTTGTTGTTTATTTCCTTGTCTCTTTCATTGTTTTTTTCCCTTGTCTCTTTCCTTGTCTTTTTGTCTTCACTGATGTCAGTGCGGTTCCCTTGAAGGCTGCCATTCCTGTGGGCTAGACATGAAAACCCCAATTTAAAAAAAACAGGTGGTATGGGAATCCCAGTCTGCAGCAACAGAGAGAGGCTGAAATTAAACCATGGCTGAAAATGAGACCCATACGGAGGAAGGAGTGAGGGAGGGAGTTTGGTGTTTATTTTCTGGCAACGGCACCACTGCATGACCGCTGCTTGTCACAGCATCCAGCCCCAAGGGCTGCACTGCGGCCACCACGTATTCCTGGAGAGAGAGATGGTAATGTGCCAGTAACGCTGAAAACAGTAAAAGGGAGAGGGACAGGAATTCAGAATAAAGTCACCAAGAAGTGCAAGGTGTAAAAGACAGAGGTCTGTAGAGTATCTGGTGTTTCCCCACAGGAGAGTGGTGGGGCAGCACTTCAGTGAAGTGCCTGTGCTGAGCTGGGGACTAGTCTGAGCTGTGAGGGAGCTGGAAGGGAAATCAGACCAAATTCGAAAAATTAACTACGGAAAAGCCTATTTTTAAGCTTTTGTGCTTTGGTTTCTAATGTGCGTGGTACCCATGGTACCCAATCCTTGCAGCAGCCCTCAGACCCTTGCCATGCGCCGCACTCCCTGCCGTGCAGGGCCGATTTGAAATGACTGTGGGAGAAAATCGCCTCCTTACAGACATTATGTTGTTTCGCACGGGGTACGCTATGCTGGCAGTGGAGCTCATGTGCAGGAGTCCCACTCTTTCTCTCCAGGAACTCATTTATTTGGCGGCTCTTAATTTTCATAAGCAAAGTGAGGAGAAAGCTCTTTGGAGGTGCAGCTATGAGGGTATGACATGTCTGTTTTACAACGCTTCCCGCATCACAGAGTGGTTAGAGCCTCTGTGGAAGCTCGCTGTGGTACTTGTTGTTCCTGTGGAGAGGCAGAAGTGCTGATTATCTGGCAACCTGACACCGAAGGACGCCCAGGGAGGCGTCAGGCACCTACGTGGGCTTCAGTGCCCGCTGGAGCCACTGCAGCAGAGCCTGTGCCCAGGACAGGAAGGGTTTTCCCTGTTTTGGTTAACTGGCACTGTTAAATTTAGCAACAGGGAGGAACAGAAACTGCTGGAGCACTCGCCATGAGGCAACAGCACTCTGAATTGTTCCCTATGGAAGGAAACAGAAATCGAAACCAAACCTTTAAGCGAAAAGAGAATAACTGCGTTTTTTTTTAAAGCATATGTGTATATGCAGTGAGATGTGCTCAGCCTTATCAATAAGATGTAATCAGCCTTATCAATAAACAGTTGCTTTATATGCTAGAATACTTAGAAATAAAATACTAATCAAAATAATACTAATCAAAATATTCGTATGTTTTGGGTGTGAGTTTGGCTCAGACACTGCTGCTGCATAGATAGGAAGGGATAAAATCAGAAAATGCTACCAGTGACTTTATTAAAATGGCAAAATAGAAAGAACTGCAAAACACAGTTTTCAAAGGCACAGAAGACTTTTACGGCAAATGGCACAAAAATAAAAGAGAAAGGATGAAAATGTAGGAGGTTATTGTGAGCCTGGGGAGGGACAGGCTGCTGCTGTAACACAGAGGTGAGATCGAAGTGTATGAACCTGTCAGGGCCAGGGGAAGAAAGAGCTGGAAGAGGGACCACAGGAGGTCACTTTATCTGCTCCCTGGCCGCAGGCAGGGTGCAGGGTACCTGAATCACTCCTGCAGAAGAATGCGCACCCTGATTTAGTACCTTATCAGTCCTTTTCTCCCCTCTCAGTCCAGCCTGACTCTCTCTCCCTGCAGTTTCAGCCCATCTTCGTGTCCTCACTGCCATAAATACACGGGACAATTGTTCCCTGCTCTTTACAGTGCCCTTAAATTTCAGATCATCACTGCTGTGCTTCCATCACTCCTGGCGCTGCTTCCAGCTGTTTCCACGCTTCCATGCCGCCGCTGTCGCCGGGGGATCGCAGCCTCAGGGACGGCACTGGGGTCCGCAGCAATGGCGCTCCGCGAGCACGGCCGGGCCGCGGCAGCGCCGCCCGCTCTCC
>VZRL01005863.1:541381-556416 GCA_013397895.1 Origma solitaria
TCCGGCTCCGGGTGAGGTGTGGGGAGCGGCGCTGAGCTGAGCGCGGCCGCGGGGCTGGAGCGGCAGCGCCCCGTGCGCGCTCACCGCGCGGCCTGGCCCCGGGAGTGCCGCGCTGTCGGGGGGAAAACAGCTTCTTGTTTTCTTTTTAGAGAAAGTTCTTGAATTCAGAACTTTGGTTTGCACCTGCGAACGAGTCAGTTTGTTAAGACGTTGGTGTAGTGGGAGAGAAAAATGCAGAGGGATGCTTTCTGTGTAAAATGGTTGTCTTGGAAAAATACGTGATTGTTTCTTTTAGAAAGAGAGAATTTTTTTCTGTGGTTTTTTCTTTTTTGAGGTGGGGAATATATGCCCCAGAGCAAGGGAGAAGCAGGACCTGGGTGACAGAAATTATTAGTGAAGGGTGGGAGAGCAGGTTTAGGGAAGGGATTTAACGGTAAAGAGGGATGGATGTAATGAATAGTGATGGTGAATATCTTAACTGGGTTATGTCTCTTTTTGGCGCTACAGAGAAAAGGTCCTAATGAAAGACAACACCTACCAAAGTGACAAGGAAATGATTTGCGTAATGAATAATTAGCCGATGGCACTTGTTGCTGCAGGGGAAGTTTGGGGTGAGAGTTGAGGACAGATTGCAGACTCCCCTCGGGCTGGCTGTGTGTGACACTGACCCTGGGCAGGCCCACTGGCATAGAACAACATTATGATAATTTCAAGTAGATAAAAGAGGAAGAAATGGACGGCTTGGCACTCCTGTGCTCACTGCAATGTTAACAGGACTGCTGCATGTGGAAGGTTGGGATGTGCCACTGCAGGAACCAGAGGTGTCAGGAGTCTCTGTGCTTGTAGGGCACTGTGGGCTGAGCTGGAAGCTCAGCCTCGGAAGTGTTTTGGGGTGCAGGGTACCCCAACACCCATCTAGCAGGGACAGCAGTGCTGGGTTGATGCTGAGCTGAGCTTGATGGTTGTAGTGTGTGCTTTTGGAATTTAAATTTTGTGAGGCCTGTGTCTCTTTGCTTTCCTTAGCTCATGCTGGATCAGGCATAGACTGGAGCACTGTAGAATGGAATTGAACTTCACTGAGTTTAAAGGCCTGCATTTAAAAGCTCTGGGCTTCTGAGCTGCAAAACTTCTCCAGGCTCAATTAAACCAAAAGCTGTTTAAATAGAAAAGTCATGGCAATGACTAAACAGTCCAGGTTTCACAGTTAGTCTCAAGACTTGAGAAAGTTTGGAAAACTTTTTGCTCTGTATATTGTACGTTGGAGGTAAAAGTAGTTGTGGCATCTGCCTGGTTTGTGTGACACATAAAAGTTCAGGATGGTGCGGTTGTTACTTACTTGGGCTACTGAGGAAGGATATACAGAAGCAGAATTCCTGGTGTGATATATGAGAGCGAAAGTACTGGGGTGCATTTATTGTCTCATTTCCTTAAAACAATCATTGGATTGGATTTGTTCTGAATGGCTGTGAGAGGCTGAGTCTGTGGATGCTTTGTGGTACTGGGAGGGACTTGAATCAGTGGGCGAAATTGGGGCATTCTGTGAGCAATCTGTAATTCACCTCAATCAGCAGCAGTGCCAGAGCTGCCCTGTGAGCCCCTGGGCTGCAGCAAAGGGTATGTCCATGCTTTCCATCCATCCTCTGCCCAGTGCCAGCCTGCCCTGCACTGGGGACAGCCTGACTTACTGTTTTCTTTTCATTTACCCACCAAATGCTCCTCTGTGCTCGCTGTCTCTGGAGAGTTGGGAAGCACTGCTGTGCCATGTGCAAGGATAGGCAAGAGCTCGGTGTTTCCTGGGCTGAAAGCAGACATAGGAAGTGACCAGTTTGGGTGTATCCCACAGTTGCCTCCAGCCTGTTCTCTATGGGTAGGTATCTGACCACCTCCCTCACCCTCGGGGCAGGAGGTGTTAGAGAGCTAGATCTGGCAGATTCACAAGGTAATAGTGTCTGTCTGCAGAAGTATCAACAAAGCAGTTTAGTTAGTGGAAGCAGGGAGTTTCTCTGTTATATTCTTACCTAATTGCAGAAGTCATCATAACTGGGAGCAGTCTCTACTGAAAGGGTTTTCTGTAGGCAGTCAGGCCAGGGAGTTGTTCTTTGGGTGCCTGGCTGTGGTCAGTGTACACAGGCTGAAGGTACAGGGGGATCTCCATGAGGGGCACACAGCCCTTGGTTGTGTGCTGGGTGGTAAAAATTTCAGAGTTTTGGCTGGTTTTACTGAAAACTGGAAGTGCTGTTGGTTCATTTTGCTTTGGAGATTTGACAGTATAATCAGAAATAAATGTTTGAATCAAGTTGCTTCAAGCCTTAAATGTAGACATTCCTTTTCAGTTGTGGAGCAAGGTTAGTTTTCCTTTGCATTGCTTTGTATCATGAACTGTACTGCTTTGGTGCTTCACTAAGTCTCAGGTGCTGCTCATAATCTTCTGGTATTACTAGGTAATAATTACTGAGTTATCTATACTCTGCTTCCTATAGCAAGATCAAGGATTAAATAAACTAACATTTTTAGACACTTCTGTGACAAATACCACATCCTGATGAGCATTTGAAAGTAGCAGGTGCTGCTGTTGCTTTCTTTTAAAACCTGTTTGGCATGGAGGTTTCTGGTGGTTGTCCAGTTCGTGTGTCTTGGGAGCACTGGAAATGCTCCTTTCCAAAATTTCAAAATTTCATCTGCAGGGAAGATCCTGCTAAGGAGAATCTGTAATGCACTCCTGCTGTCTGTCCTCCGTAGGGTCTGTGGAGGCCAGGTAAATGCCCCATTCCGTGGCCTTGGTACGATGTCCCAGCTGCATCCCTGCATCAGGTGCTGCTCTGACTTCACCATCCTTGGAGCCACCTGGATGCTGTTGGAAAGTGTTGGAAACCTGGAGTATAACTGTGAAGTCCAGGAGATAGTGACGGATGTCCCTCAGGGCCGGCATTTGGCTGCCCAGAGCAGACAGGCTGTAAAAGCCACATGGTTTTGGCCTCACTGTCCAGGAGGTGTTCTGTGGCCACAGGAATGTTCTTTCATGTGTGGTGTAGATGAAGATCTTATCGCCAGCTCAGATTAAAACATAGGTTTCCCTCTCTGTTTTTATTTCCTTTGAGTACTTGTTTTATTCTGCTGCTTCAGCATCAGTGGGGAGGTAGTGACACAGTGATGCCTGTAATTAGGGGGATGAGCCTTAGCACTTCATGATTCCTGCTCAGGAACTGGTGGATAATCTGCAAGCATCGTTTTTCTAACACTGAGAAAGCTGCATGCGTTGGATTATAGAAGGCCTTGTGGTAACTCTGTGTTACTTTCAAAGGGTAATAGGTGTTTTCCTTTGCCTTAGGCATATTTTAGATGGCGATGCTGTAAAGAGCATGTTAGAAAGGCCAGCTCGTTAAGGGGAAACTGCAGGAAAAGTTCTGTTCCCTTTCATTGCGATTTACGTCCATGCCAAGGATGATTTTTGCTACTATGAGTGTTTATCAGCAAATTCCTACTACTGCTCCTGTCTGGATGGAGGGGGGAGGAGGGATCTGGCAGGGTTCAATCCCTTGCCTGGGAATCCCTGTGCTCCAGTGTGCCCTGCACAGGGGGCTCTCCTTTTCCCTGCATGACTGGTGGTCTCCACTGTTTGTGCGTCTTAGGGATTAGAGCAATAATAGTATGATTATTATTTTTTAATTTTATTTTATTAACCATTATATACTGTAAACTTAGTTTCCCAAGTAATGCAGCAAAGTAAACACAATTTCTTTCCTCTTATCCCATAGTTATTTACCAAAAGGATAAATGTGTAAATATGTTTGATTGCTGTCCTCGGTGACATTTGGAGCCTGCTCTGCATGTGTATATGTGCAATTGCAATTCCATTAATGTCAATGAGAGTTCCCAGCAATTAACAAGGAAAGAGAGAGACTATTAAAACCGTGTCATAGTTGTGATGAAACTCCAATACATCCCAGCATATGAAAATACACAGTTAATGTACAGAGCTGCGAGGTGAAGGCTTTGTGTGGTTCCTGAGAGGATGCTGGAGCCCACTCTCCATTCAGCCGTCTGTGCAGGTGGAATGTGCTAGTCAGTACTTTGCTCAGAGAATAAAGCCAGTGACAAATGTTGGTTTACCCTGATCTGTGCATTCAAAACCCACAGTAAGTTCTCCTGTTCTGAAGATGCTCTGAAGTCTCTTCCACAGCTTCAGAGGCAGCGACAAGAGAGCAGCAGCAACGCCCTGAGCTGGGGCAGGACGATGTGCATGGGGTTGCCTACGCCCAATGGGCAGTTTGGGGGCTGGGTTTGATGTGTGCTGACCTCGGGACGAAATCCTACTATCTACCAGGAGAATTGCTTTTCCTAAGGGGTCAATTATTTTTTTTTTTAATGTCTCCTTTCTGTCTCCTCCTACCCTGTGAAATAATCCATATTTCAGATTATGTGCATGTAATTATTATAGAAAAGTATTTTTATCCAAAATATTTTTATTTTAGGTAGCTAGGAGGAAAAAAAAGTTTGCAGTAGGTATAATCTGTCCTCAGTAAAATCTAACTTGTGTTCTCACAATTGAGCTTGACTAAGCTTGAATTTTCAAAGGTAAACTTACTGTTTGTACAAATTAGCAAGAGCAGCAGTAGCGTGTAGGGTGACAGCACTTCTGTCACGAGGGTGTAAAGTCCTGCACTTCAAGCTCATTTTGGTTTGAATCTACAGGTTGTACAGGGAAACTGAGGCAGCCAGGCTTGAGGAAAATGCATCTGGGCCTGAGTTTTGTGTAGTCAGAACGTAATTTCCATAAGGCAAGTGCATGACCAGCATTAGCCGAGCCTAGGGCATGGGCCAGCTCAGCCTGGGTCTGTCTGTCCTTCCACAGCTCCACTACTCCCTGGAGCTGCCCTAACTGTGATAAAATGTGTGGGTCCTGTGTGCTCGTGGGATCTTTGCTTTGGGCAAAGAGGCCAAATAGTTGTTATCACAGGAAGATATTTTGGTACATAAATATGCAGTCTGTATATGAGTAGCTGAATCGGGTGAATTTCCGCAAAATTAAAATCAAGAAGTACTAGATAGGTTGAAATATGTCCAGTCCTTCGGTGTTTTGAGCAGAGCTTCTGCTCAGCTCGCCATGGTTAGTGCGGCTGGGTTGGACTCCTTTTATCAGTCCTTGAGTGTGCAGGTGGCAGTTCCAATGTCTGCAGAGCATCCAGGTTTTCATGTGGGCAGTGTACCTTGCTGTCCGCCCCGGGGAAGGCTGCTCTTGTGAAAGGAATTTCTTTTCCCTTATGTAACTTGTTGGTAACATTACATCCAGAGTCGGTTCTTACAAAAGTGCGTCAGTCTTGGTTGCAGTGGCACAGAAAAAACTTACCAGAGCATGCACTGAATTCCCCCCATATCTCTCTATAGCACATTTTATGTATCTTGTAGTGAGATGTTTTGTTTCTACAGTTTCAGACTTCGTGTTTCAGAAGATTAATAGACTTAGCAGCCCTGTTTGCTCAGCTTAGCAGCGATAACAATGTAATAAGTCATGAGACGGTCGCAGATCATCTGGCAAGGCAAAATATGCCTTGGACTTGAACTCCGAGCAGGTATTATTTGCAGAGAAAAGTGAAATGTTGAAAGCATTATAAATAGCGTGTTCCGACTTGGGTGGCTGTGGTTCAGGTCTGTCCCCAGAGTCTGCACAGGAGGCAGCTGATGGCATCTGCATTCCCCTTTGGAGGGACCAGGGACAGCGAGGGCAGCGTTTGTACCCTACATGGCTGCTATTTTCTGCAGCACGTACGAAGGCCTGGCTGAGCTCGGGCACAGGCTGGAGGAGCGGAGCCGGGCCCCGGGCTCCCAAATCCTCCTGCAGCAGCTCCGCGCATTCCTGCTGTGGCGCTGGCTCCCGCGCCAGCGAGTCCAACTGCGAGCAGTGAGTAAGGACTTGGGAAGCCGGAGCATTTTTGGGCTCTGGGCCCAATCCTGCTTCCAGAGAAGTTAATTGGAATTTTTTCCTTCTAAAACAAGGGAGAGCAGTCAGAGCTGCCCAGCTCAGTCCTGCAAGACCCTTGGCACTCGTCTGCGTTGTGTGTAACCCCAGGCTCCGCGGTTGCCCCGGTCAGGGATGGGCTGTGGGGGCCGAAGCCCCCCTGGGATGTGCTCCTGAGGCTGCTGGAGCTGTGGCGCTGCAGTGGCGTTATCTGCACTGCAGTGACAGTACCCGGCACTCGAGGAGATAAACTTCTCCTGTGAGTGTGAGTGAATTGCTGTGGGAGCACATGGAGCTTGCTGTGTCACTTGGGTCTAGGTGTAGCCGCGGTCTGGAGCCTTTGAACTCTGCACTGCTGGGCACGGCAGAGGAGCAGGCACTGCAGAGCACGCTGCACCAGGCACGTGTGTCAGGTTTTCCGAGCAGGTTGCCAAGCTGGAGGCACAGGCAGCAGGCCTGCACTGGCCATATAAAGTCGGTGTCTGGGTGTGCGCAGGCGCGGCAGCTGCTGGCAGAGGTGCTGTGCAGGCCACCCGCCCTTCCTCTTCCTCGCCGCTCCCAAGGGCCGCTGCTCGCCGGCTCTTTCAGTGCTCACTGTGCCTCTGGCTGCCATGGAAGGAAGGTGCCGTCAGCTGCACGCACTGATAAACACCATGGGGCTTTCTGGGGAGAAATAAACTCTCCATTTTTCCTTCTGTGACTCTCTGAAGGTTGGAATAAAATCCCAACAAAAATGTTTATTCCAGTGTGTAGAAGCATTTATTAGTGCCTGGGCAGCATTCTTGACTTTGTATGGCCACCTCTGGTTTTCAGTGAAGTCTTTTACTCTTTACCTGTAGTTTTATATGGGAATCCTTCCATGCACCGTACGTAGGCACAACTTCAGTGGACTTTGAGCCTTCTTTCAAGGAGTGAAAAATCAAAGGTAGTGAGTCTGTGATCCTGATAATGTAATTATGTAGTTTTCAGCTTTTTGATGTGTAGCAGTTAAAATGTTGTTCTAGGAATGCAGGCACTTGCTGCCATGCTGGAGCTTTACAGGCTACTGGAAAGGAAGTCCCTGGGCAGATATCTTGTTTGCTGCTTATCAGCATTTTATTGAGCTCCTGTATTTATGTGCAAATATATTCAATAAATAAATCTTTAATGATGTGATTTTTGTTGTGAAAAGTAGATGCAGCTCTGTTCAGTTCTTCTAATTAAATACAGCTAATTGTGAAACAGAAATACAAGCATTTGAACTTCTTACATTTTTCTGCATGACTAAGAAAATTATTGCTTTGGATTTGGTTTGTTTTCTACAACTTCTAAGCATTGTCTTTAATCACCATTTTTATAAAAGCTAGTTTTCCTTGAGTCATTTCAGAAGCTGTTTTTCAAATACCCCACTTTTTTGTGTAAGAGTAGAAATTTAAACTTTCATAATTGGTGTTTTGAAATGGCTTTTAGAGGTAAGAGGGAGAACACAAGGGAAACATAATCTTTTGAGGTTTCTCCAAAATTCCTTCATGGCAGTCAATTTGGGTAGCTGGCGCTGGTATGTTAATGGAAAAGGAGACACATTGAGAAGAACCCAAGCAGAGGATAGAGTATTCCATGTGAGAAATACTATGGGACAGTGTCAATGGCACCACTGCTGTCACATGTGCAGGGACCAGCCCAGCTCAGGAGTCGCTTTGTAACTTGTCCCCTGTGTGGTGGAAGCTGTCCTGGCTGAGGCTGCGTGCAGCAGAGGCTATTCTGAGCAGGGACTGTTAGAGGGTTGTTTCTCATGGTTATTGTTAGCTATGTACATATCAAAATGAATAAGCATAACAATATGCTAAAGCAAATAGTGATTAAAAACTTGTCTCAAAGATATTTTCCATTTCTTTCCTAAAATATAGCAGTCATGCAGTTTTTATTACTTCTTTTTAATATCAGTGACTAATTTGGAGCTTTTCCTTGGTATCTGAAGACACATGTATTTATGTAGTTTGCATGAGATTGGTCACGATCCAAAATTAATCACATCAGTAAGTGTTTCTGTGCTGCTGAGCACTGTATATGTAGGAATCTCTATTAAGGAAAGCATCTCCTGAAGTGTTTTAGTTTTGCTGTGTATGGAAGAATCATTTTGTATTTAGGGTGCAACAGTCATCTCTGATACCTCAGATGGTGGCAGAGCAGAGAGAGTTAAAAACCCCATTCTCTGTGATTTAGATTCTTACGTAACTAATGAAATAGGAGAGTTAAAAACCCCATTCTCTGTGATTTAGATTCTTATATAACTAATAAAATAGATTATATAGATTAATTGTATTTTCTGAGAAGTTGTACAAGTTTTTCTTATCCTGGAAGGATGTGATTGATAAACATAAATTAAATGTAAGGCCAGAACATATCCAAACATTGGAAATGCTCTATTTTGGATCTGAGATTCCCTGAGAAACAGACAGTTGTGAACAGGAATGCAGTTGGCTGTGTCTCCTGTCTCACAGCAGATCTTGGAGTGTTTTCAGGACTGTCCTTGCCTTGTGATTCACGTTGTTGGTGACTGGAGTCAGGCAGTGCTGTCATCATGCTGAGCTGGCAATGCCTCCGTGCTGCAGGTGTCCCCGGCATGGCAGTGCTGCCCCTCTGGGGTACTGGGGTGCTTTCAGACATGTGGGACCCCTAGGCCTTCCTCGGGGGTGCTGTGCCTGGTGCTGCTTGGCTGTGCTGCAGAGCCAGGGTGCTGCTTTGCCCCTTCCCACAGCAGTCCTTCAGTCCAAACTGAACTGCACTGAGGATTCCGCTTTCCCCTATTCCCATGTAATTTTCTGGTCCTTGGGGAGAAGCATATGATTGTCCCTGCATTGCCATAGCTCGCCATGCCTGAGCTGAAGTGACCAGTTCTAAAAGCTGCTGCAAGCAGATCTTTGTGTAACGAGTTCCTCATTAGCTGGACTCATGTCCATTTGTGGTTGCCCTCAAGTCTGATGCAAGGTGAAGCAATCTGTAATTACCATAACTGCAATGGGCCTGGCCGGGAGCGTGCCTGTTACACAGCAGGCAGAGAGCAGCAAGGTGTGCCCCCTGGAATTGTGCCCCACTGTGCTCTGTGTGTCCGCAGGGCCAGGACAGCTGCTGGCATTGTCACCAGGAGCAGGATGAGGCACCGGTGTGGAGCAGGTGACATGAATGGCCTGCTCTGTTCCCAGTAATGAGGTTCAGATTTAATCTTGCTGGTTAATTTGCTGTGTGCAGGGATGTGGTGGCTGCATCTACACTCCTGACTCGAAATTATTGTCCTAATGAAGTGGTTGTCATGTGAACATGCAAGAACTTTGAAATCTGGAGTTTGGTGCTGGGGGCGAGTGTGGAAGGGGTGGCCCAGCCAGGAATGAGTTAGTGAGGCCAGAGGGAGGGGCTTATTGTCTGGAGCAAGTGCTGCTATTAATAAATGAATAACGTTAGTAGTGACCATGTGTATGTCCTGATCCATCAGGTGGTGACTGCAGTGGTGTCTCAGGATTCCTTTTTCCCACTCCTTTATCCAGCCATCTCTGGGGAAGGAAAAGCCACCCTTTGCACCAGGGTCACATGGCAGCTGCGTTAGGAAGGGAAGTGAAAATTGATTTATAAGTGGAAACGTGAGCAGGAATAAGGTGCTGGTCTGTTTTCTCTTTTAGTATGGGAGATGTTCAGGCATCAGACCCACGAGAAGCCTGGGTTGGAGTCTGCTGCATCTTTCACCAATGAGAGCTCCTCTGGGTCACTTCTCCCTGAAACCATCGGCATCAGCTGAATTTGATGTCAGAGGGAAGTGGTTCCTTCCCTTGCCGAGTAATGGACATTGCATTTTTCCCTGTAGTGTTTGTTATCAAGAATGATGCTAACCATCATATTTTATATAAATACATACACACATGTGCAGTTAGAAGTCACTTGCCACTATGGGGGTGTTTCTGCCTCTTTGCTACTGCTGCAGGTGCTCCCAGCTTTGAATCTCGTCTGGGGGACTCGTCCTGGGGTGTGCTGTACGGCTGTTCTAGAGGACAGCGCCCAGCACCTGCTCCCACTGAAACAGGCAGGATGATGAGCGTGAGAGTCACTCCTGCATGGTGCAGGAGACACTAGGGAAGGTTTTGCAGGTGAAGAGGTCTGTGCTTATGCCCCCCGTGCTGCCCTGGGGAGATGCTGGGCTTGGGGGGCCTGGTCCTGGGCTGACCCCGCTGCTGTGGGTCATCTTGCTGCTCTCCTGCCTTGCTTGGCTTGTGTACATTTGCAGTTAATCAAACAAAATGTGCAAGCGTCAGATTAATAAATAGCTTGTAGTTTTTGGAAGAGTGCATAGCTGTTTTATTCTGGCCTTTCAAATGTCTTTGTATAGAAACAACATGTTTAAAATTACTATTAGAACAAGAAAATAAAATTATTTTAATAACACAGGTTTTGATTTTTTCAATTCAGTTTGTCACTTATTGGAATTTTAACTTAAATCACTAGATTACTGTTATATTTAAAGATAAACACCTTCTTTCTAGACTTGCTTGGGAAATGTCACTTCTTTTATGGTTGAAATTCCCCTCTGCCAGGATAATACAGAATTTCCTATTTCTAAAATACATTATGTGAATGTTATGGTAAAGGAATTACAGTGTGAGTATGTTTTTATTACCAGAAACAGTATTTGCAACTGCAGTGGTGGGGATGGATATGTAAATGCATTGAAATACATAAATTGATGAAAAGTGGATTAAAGGCAGAGTAGTCCTTCATAAGGAGATTGATATAAACCCCGGGTTATTTTTTTAAAAAAATCAACAGGCATGTTTCTTGACTTTAAAGATTTCTGAAATTACAGCAAGAGCGGTTAATCTGTAACTGTCTGCTCCTTAAAGGAAAGAGGGTTTATGGAATTTGCAGTGTAACTTTCTGACTTCAAAATAGCATTACTGTAATCTCAAGTAAGAGAGGATTGGGCTGTGGGATTTGTACGTCAGTGCCCATGTGCTGCTGGTGGGAATTGGTTTGCAGTTTGATTAGGAATGGAAATCTTGGAGCAATACCTGATTTCTGCATGCAGCTGGGGCACATAATGTACAACATGTTGCCTCTTTTTTCATTATTTATCAAGTTTTCATGAACCGAGTACACTTGGGTGTGTTAAATTCCGATGGAATGTCACAGTTAGGTGGTTCTGCTAAAACAGTTTCAGAAACTGTGAAATAGACTCAAGATAAAACCACGTCTGATGGGAATGTGCCAGAGGAGCCACTGAAGTCAGTGGGAGGTTGCACCAGGCAAGTCTGTCAGAGCTAAAATGGTACAGAAAAAACGTTTAAAACACTACTAGTAGTAGTACTAAAACTGTGTATATCATGCAAAATATCTGGGTCATAGAAGCGGTGTTGGCAGGTTTTTTACGAATCTGGTGTGGGACTCAGTAGTTCAAAGCTAACATGTGCTTGTAATTTTACCAGGCTCCAATCCCAAGCTGCTGTGCTGGGGAGCTGTGAAATCCAGCCCAGGGTTCAGTACCCGGGCAGTCCCACTCTAGAGCTGGCTGCTCTCTGCTCCTGCCTTTGCACTCACGTTTTTCCCTGAAATATATGAAAATACAAAACTGAAAGAGGAGTCATCTTGCTTTTCCATGCTGGCCTATGGGAGCAGCAGGTGTAGTCCAGAGTGTGAGACAATTAGGTTCTTCAGCTGTAGTTTACTAAAGAATACTTTCCTTTATCCAGTCCTGTACTGTTATGTGACAAGATGTTAATTAACTCATTGTTTCAGCTTAATTTTGTGACAGTGCTATAATTATATCCCTCAGTTGTGCCATGGAGTAATTGTTGTATCTCTTCCAAATTTTATATTGAGATATGTTATTGGTAAACTTTGAGTTTGGCAGAGGTGTTTGAAAATACTGTAAGGCAGTCAGTAATTTTGTGTTCCTTGATTTAAAAGACAGCCATTTGGCAATTTCAAGCTTTGAGACTGCCCTGTCAGTGTAAATAGAATATTGATTTTATTCCATTTCCTATCTCATTACAGTCATTGTCATGAGGATGAATTCACGTTGTGTAATTATCTGTTCTTGCTGACAGTTCTCATGTCATTGAGACTGGTGTTTTCAGCTTCCACTTTCTCTGAGCATAAAAATAGCATTCTTCCCTGCTATCTCTCCTTCGGTGTTGGGCTTTTTGCCTGCCCAGCTTTCTACATCTTTCTTTGAGAGATGTGTGTGAAGTGAGATAAAGAAAACAGGGATGTCCAGTAAACCCAGTTAAAGAAACAGTGAAAACAATGGATCTTTGGGAGCAATTCTCAGTGCAGGAAGACACCTTATTTTTGTGTCAAAGACTGTAATGAGGAGGAAAAATGCATGGTTAACCTGTCTGTACAACATTTCTTTATGGCAATAAGGGGAAGTAATAGGAATCTTTTCTGTGTTAGATTCACTTTCTTGGACATTTCCAGATAACCTTTCCACTGATTTGTGAGGCTGCTTCTTAATCATTTTCATTGACCCAGCTCAGGAGAAGAGTCATCTGTTGCTCCCCTAAGGAATGACTTCTCAGTGTTACTTCTCTCTTCTGAGAATTGCTTTTTAATTTGCTTTCAATCCTTGTATTCCCGATTCTCAGTGAAGGTGAGGTTCTGCTTTGGCCAAGCCAATGTTGCAATATTCCCAAGACAAATAGCAAATGCTTCCAAATTTCAAAAGGTGAACTTCAAAACCCACCTGTGGATCAGAAGAGCCTTTAGTACTGATTGGTCTTCTAGGTGGGGTCTAGAAACTATCAACCCCTAAATCAATTTTAATTAAATAAAAAATAGAAAGTTCAATCCTTTTCCTGTCCTGTCCCTATGGTTCTCACTCTGGATTTGTTGCAGTCATTCCCAGCTTATCAGAGACAGTGCAAAGGAGATATCATGTGTATCAGCTGAGTTTTGCAGACAGTGTATCTTCTAGCTTGTGAGGCTTACTCGGGACTCCTTAGTGACTTGGAATGTCACAAGAGAATTTCAAAGTGAGGGGGAAATAGTTTATGCAGATAAAAAAAGATAATTCTATGCTAACATCTTCTTTTATTTAGTGGAGATACTGAAGATAAACCTCTGGTCTGACGTCAGTCTTTATTTCTGCTTGAAGGCTATTTTTAAAGCTGATATTTCTGGCTGTTTTCAGGTAGATAACAACCTATGACAAAACACTTTTTCTTCAAGTAACTGTTCATACAAAATAAACATCTAGTATTTCTTTGTGTTCCAAAGATTTACCTTCGAGGCACCAGCTCCTCAGAGTAATACTTTTGTTTTTGTGGCTAGCAGCCTGAAGAAGGAAGGGTGGAATTCAGGCTCAGTTAGTGCAGTCACAAGTGTGTCACTGACCTCAGCAGGAGCAGGGTTTCTCTCCAAGTGGGTGACTCTCCAAATCCTAACAGAAAACATATTACAAACCTAGGAGTGAAACATAATTCAGGCAGTCTTACCAGGAACATTCCTCCTGTCAGTACATGTGAGTAGTTTTCGTGTGTTTTCATCGTGGGTGCTGCCTTCATGCTCTCTCATTTCTTGTTAGGGGTAACTAGTTGTGTAATGAGAGTGAAATTAAATATCTTGTTTGGAAGCTGTGGCCTTTAACTTGCATTGGGTTTAGTGTATAAAATGCATCAATTTACTGCTCTAACTCTTCTTGGCGTTTGGAAAAATCAATCCTTGGTATGGATTGGGTACCATGCTGATGAACAGGAGAAAACCCTGCTTAGAGCTGTTCCACAGCTTTGTGGTAGAGCTCTTCCTGCTGGCCTCGGCAGCGCCCTGTCCTGAGGGTCTCAGGGAATGAACGTTCATAACAAAATAACAGTCAGAAGTAATTTTGTGCAGGGCAGGAGTGATGGTGGGAGGATGCAGATCCAGCTCTTATCTGTGGAGGACAAGTTGCAGTGCACTGTGGCTGGAGGCTGGGAGATGTGTTTAGACTTCCAAAAGGACTCTGATGTGCTGGCAGTCCTGTATGAGGCTGGTGGATCTGGTGGCACGTGGCCCCAGGCAGGGCAGCACATTCTCAGTTTTCAGATCTCTTGGTGCTGATTTGTCATGGCTGGGAAGTGTGGCACAGGTGGAAGAGCTAAACTGGTTTGCCTGGACACTTGTTGCAGAACAAGTTTTCAAAACCTGAGTCTTCAGTATCCCAAGCACTGAGGAGTAGCGACTGCTGGTGCAGGATGATGCCCAACTTCACAGTTTTGGGCAGTTGAAGCAACTGAGTATCTGTGTTTACCATAAAGACACTTAGTTGCTAACTTGTGCTTGCAAGTAATTATGCAGTTGTTTGTCTCTTCCTAGGAGGGATTAAAAATGTGGCATGATTTCAAGTGTCCTGGCAAGGAACCCATGGTGCTGGTTGTAATCTCATTAGCTCTGTTAGGTGTGCTTTCCTTCCCCCGGAGTTGGTTGTTCTGATCACTATGTCCCTGGAAAAAGACTAGCTTTTTCTCATCTATTGGTTTGCATCCATGCTGACAGCATCGCTTCCGGGGTGTGATTCTGATGCCTGTGTCGGTGACCTGCACTGGAGGGTGGTGGGAAATAGCAAGATGATGAAGCAGCATCTTTAGAAGGACAGGGATGGGAATAGCCTTCCCCTTAGCGCAGGTGGAGGATGCTGTTGGGGTTGCAGTGCTGGCAGGAGAATTCCCGTTGTTGGTGCTGTCAGTGTGTCCCAGGCAGTGCCACGAGGGTCCCTCTGCTCAGTCCTGTGGGCTGAGATCCTCACGTGGGGACAGGAGGTGTCGTTCACCGTACTAGCTTGGTGCTGGCAGGTGGCACCGGGCTTCTGTGGCAGAGCTGGGCATTTGAGTCGCGTCTCGGAGGGAAACCCATCCACGCCACCTCAGCATCCGAGGGGCAGGGTGGTTTCGCAGTGGCCGGTGTCTCGCGGAGCCGTGGCTGTCCCGCAGCACGGTGCCGGGCGGGAGCCGGGGAGAGCGCGGGCTGGCCCCGGTGCCGGTGGCCGTGTCCGGGCGAGCGGTCAGGCGGCTCCGGGCTCAGCGTGTCTCGGGTCTGTCCTCACGCTGGGCGGGCCCGGCGGGGCGGTGTTGTTGCCGTTCAG
>VZRL01005863.1:556673-600402 GCA_013397895.1 Origma solitaria
CCCTGCGCGGGGCGGCGGCTCGCGGGGCGCCCGCGCCGCCCGCTCGTAACCTGTCTTTTCTCTCCACAGGTTGGTACTAAGAAGTGCCTTTCCTGACGTCGCTGCTGCTTGGGACCGCTTCTAGAGCAGCTGCTGCTTTTGCCCTGCTTGCTGCCAGCTAGACTGCGACGACAGCGCTCCGCCGCTGCCAGCCCCGCGCCCGCCGGGAGGAGGGTCCGGCGCTGCGCCCCCGCCGCCGCTGCACTGTGCACTAGAGTGTGCCCCGAAGGTCAGAGCTCTGCTGCCCGAAAGCCAAGGAGAGGAGGAGAAAAACCCCAGCCCAAAGCAGTGTCGGTCGTTGCTCTAAACTGCTGCATCTGTCTATGCCAAACTAATCGATCCCGATTGCACCGCAGAGCCCGCTGCGAGCCCGCTGCCCGGCGGCACCTGCCAGCCTCCGTCCCCGCGAGCAGCTCGGGATCGCTGCCGGAGCCCGCCACGGCCCCATGCTTGCCGCGGCCGCACTCAGGACGGGATGCTGAGCGCGCAGGGCTAGTCCCGGCCACGCTCCCGAGGCGCACCTGCCTGGCGCTGCTGGCCTGCCCCGAGCCCCGGTAACGGTGCCACCCTCGGAACTCTGTGACACAGCTCTTCCTCGACACTGCAGCCACCTAGTTTTACACGTACTTATTTTAACATAGGGAGCGGGGCAAAAAAGCGTTCTGGAGGTGGCACTTTCATCATTTCCAGTTTATCAGTTCAGCTTCTCCTTTGCCCGTTTTTATTGGAAATTTTAACTACCTGTAAAATCTAAAGATGGCTGTTAGCGTCACGCCGATCCGGGACACAAAATGGCTAACGCTGGAAGTGTGTAGGGAGTTCCAAAGAGGAACTTGCTCACGACCAGACACGGAATGTAAATTTGCACACCCATCGAAAAGCTGCCAAGTTGAAAACGGACGCGTAATTGCCTGCTTTGACTCATTGAAAGTGAGTAAATATTACATTATTTTCAAGGATATGTGGTTAATGAAAGAAACAGTTGTAGCCAGAGAAATCCTGCAGCCAAACGGGTGCAAGTGCTGGCTGCCAGCAGTGGGGTGTTTTGCTGCTTTTATTTTATTGATGCTTGTCGATTTGTGTTGCTGTTTTCCTCAGGGGAAGGATGTAGGGAACAAAGGGAAAATATGCCTGGCAGGGTTCAAATCCTCCGGTGTGGCTACAGGCACTCATTCTTTGCCTCCAAATTATTCTCTGCCTGTAGCTGGAATAAAAGGGCACTTCACGTAGAAACAGCAAAGTCACTGTGAGGATTCTTTGTTTTTAATAGCACAAACCACGTAAGCAATATGAGGATTTGTTTCCATCTCATAACTACCAGCCAGTTGTTGGTGTCTCTGGACAGCTGATGGTAAACCTTAGAGGAGTGTTTTCCTCCCTGGGTTATTTGGGTGTCTGTGAGCACCCTGCTTGTCTTTCTGTGGTTGGCACTGGTGGGGTTATCTCATCTTTTTCCCAAGTGCACTTGCTTAAGGGAAGGTCAGCACTTAGCAGAAGGCACGGTGCCTCTGGATGTGCGAGCATGGCTGGAGCAGAGTGTTTGCAGGAGGCACGTGCCAGCTGGGCACTGCAAATGTAGGGCTGTTGTTTAACTGTTACTGTAGTTTCAGTGGTAGATGTTAAGTGTGCGGGTTCCAGCTCCTTCCCTTCGTTTATCATGACTTAAATAAAATTAACATGTAAAATACTCATACCACAAATAGTACAGAATTAATTCAGTGGAGTAATGAAAAAATCAAAAGTTGGGAGCAGAAATTTGCCTGTGAGATTTTCCTACAGTGTAATTTTCTTTTCCGGGGCCCTGATCCTGGGACGTGGAGCCGAGTGCATGGAGCTGGCTGCTGGTACAGCCATGCTCAGGGAGGGAGCTGTAGCTGGAGCAGCTCCTGCAGGTCGCAGCCCAGCTGGACCCCGGCACAGCGCGAGCGAGGGAGGAAGGGGGCTACAGTGGGTTTGTGTAAATCCTGCAATGCCCCGAGCTTGAAAATGTGTCTTGTCTCAGGTCAGGGGAGAGGGTAAACCTTACGGTGCTTTCAGGCCTGAAATACCTACCTTATCACCCCCAGCCATGGTTTAACTTGCAGATACTGAAATGGTTTGTGTCTGTGTTGTTCAAATTTGTTTTTAAGTTACAGTTATTACAATGCATACAGGGGTATTAATTTTAAAATGTGGACATGGGATGTTTTTATGCATTAGGTAGATGCTGGAGGTAGGAGCAGTCAGGGCTGCCAGCACCAGTGGGGAGTCCCAGCCCTGCGGTGTCGTCACGAGGACACAGTGCCACCGCGTGTCGGCGTGGCCATCAGTGGCAGCACGGCCTCACCATGGGGATGGCGGTGCTGCCGAAGCGCGGGCCTGGCCCCGAGCCCCTGGCTGGTGCAGGTGAGGGGCTGTGAGAGCCACGGTGGGTGTGCTGGTGCAGTAACGCGCAGTGTCCCTGGTGTGGTTTCCCAGCAGCGTGTGCTGTCCGGCCACCACAGCCTGACCCCGCTGGCCTTGCACTTCTTAACATGAGGATCTGGCCGAAAGGGTGGAAACCAGCCACCAGAGTGAGCTGGATGTGATGTCAGTGGTCGCTGGAAGTCCTTTAAAATCTTAGGACTGCTGGTGGTGCTGGAGCTGAGCGGCAGCGTGAGCTGGTGTGTGTGTGAGAGTGGATGGACTGGGGCCTGGCCTGGCTTCCCCGGCCCCGGCAGCGTGACTGGCCCTTGTGCTGCCGTCAGCAGGGCTCTTCGCTTCCTTTTTTAATGCGGGAACTGAGGCTGACCTTTGCCGAGCCCTGCAAGGTCCGTGGGTGATAACTGTGGGTAACGTTACAGCATTGCTGCGGATCCTCGGAGGAGAGGAGTGTGCTGCTGGCCTGTGGAGTCAGCGCAGTGGCTGAGCTGGGAGCTGGGAAAGAATCTGCTGTTTAAAAATACTCTGCTGACCAGAGCTGTTTACTTGTGCTCATGCTGAAAGGCTCGCCAGTGGCTGAGCTGCCGTGTGCTGGAGAGGCTCCTGGGGCTCTGGCCGTCCCCTCGCTGCAGCCTGGGGCAGGATCCTGCCGTGCCCCAGTGCCTGTGGCTGCCAGCAGCTCCCCAGCCCCTGCGCTGGGGTGCTTAGTTAAATAGCTGTATCATGTACAAGAATACCTTGGGTAAACAGAAAATGGAATATCCCCCTTTGGAGAGTTCCCAGTCCAACCCCCATTGCCGAAGCCATTGCTCAGTTCTGGTTTTGTTTCAGCTCTGTGTCAATTTTGGAGCTCAACCAGCACTACACTGAGCTACCTTGTCTGCAATATCCCAAACTTTAGATGTTCTGCAGAAACAATTTAGGGAAATGCTGCACCAGCTCTGTCTGGACCTTATAAGGTCAGTCAATACTTTAGTACAGATTAAAAAAGATTTTTGGTTAGGACATTCAAAAGTAATTTTTAATTTTTCAGTAATTCAGTATGGATGTAATGTCCTTGTTCTTTACTAAAATAGCAGTACACTGAAAAATTGACTTTAATGTTAAAATATTTTATTTCTTATATATAATATTAGTATTAATTAGACAGCTACTTTTGCATTATCTCTTGGACATAAGACAGATACTTAGTCACTGAATTTTTCTTTATAAACTCCTGCATCTTGGCAGGAGTTGAAATGAGGTGACCTTTAAGGTCCCTTGCCGCCCAGCCCACCGTGTGATGCTGTGATCTGTCGCTCCAGGACTTGGTGTGAGCCTTGGGAAGAACTGCTGTGTGGAGCTGACGTCAGGCAGGTGTGAGTGCTGCAGAGCTGCAGCCCTGGAGCAGGACTTCTCCGAGCTGGAGATGGCCTGTGTGCTCTGCTATATTTAGAACATAAACAGACAGAGAGATACTCGGAGGGGACCTGTGCAGTGGCAGTGCCCTTCGCCTCTGGCCCTGGCCCAGGTGTCCTCTGCGGGCGCAGGGACAGAGCACAGAGTGCGCAGATGCCGCAGGCAAACACCACTGCCCTGCCCTGCCTGGAGGAGGCAAAAATAGATGCCAGAAGTGAAACTTTCAGCTTGGGTTAAGCACTTTTATAAAAAAAAATTACTATTATTCCCCCTTCCAGTGAAATGGAGGCACACACTCCGTGTGAGGCTAGAGCAAGGAAAGCGCTGGTGCCTCCCGAGGTTCTCTCCCGTGCTGTGTGGGAGGGAGCGGTGGCACTGGGCTCTGGGCACCGTCACTGGTTGGGAAACGTGTCCTGTGGGTGCACCTGGCAGCTCCTTCGAACCTGCGAGCAGAGCAAGCAGCCGCTGGCCGTGCTCATGGGGAGCGTGGGGAGCAGAAGGCTGCCAGGCCCACGGTGTGACCTCCGCGCTGCTGCAGGAGGTCAGGGCCGGGACAGCCCCGGTGAGATGTTATCATCCTGCTGCCTAATTAGCGCTAATGAAACCTGCAAGGCTGGCCTAGGGGAGCCAATGAATCAAGATGAATGTGTGTGGGATAATCTGGCCCTTAGATATTAGGAAGATAATTTTAAACCAAGAACGATTATGTAGTGTATTCAAATTATGCGCTGGAGCGGCTGAGTCAGCTCCAGCTCTGGCTCTGCCTTGTTTAAATGCCGTAGGATTTTTTTCCTAAATTTGGATGCCTAAAAGCCTGTTAGACTGTCTACAGCAAAAAAAAGCTCAAGTTCCTAAATCAGGAAACTGTTTTGCAACAGAAATTTGATTTTTACCATAATTTTGAAACATTTTTCTTCTCTTTTTTTTTTGCTTGGAAAAATAAGCCTAAGTAGAACTCGTTTTTTAAATTACGTTGGCTTCGTCAGATGTTCCGATACATGAGTCATCCGCGTTTCCTGAAAGCTGAGATAAAGATGTCTGAACAATGGGGGGATGGATGTCAAATGCAAATCTTGTGGGAGCTGCAGATGCGCCGAGGACACCCCGGCACTGCGGCTGGGGAAAGTGTCCCCAGCGAGGGGCGGGGGGCTCCCGGTGCTGCTGCTGTGCTTTCTGCGGGGTGGGGCTGCTGTGTCCCAAAAGCTGCTGGTTGGAGCTGATCTGAGCTTCGTGTGGCACCAGTGGCCGTGGTGAGCACGAGTCGCACGCCGTGGCTTTGGAGATAACGCACCACGGGCGCTGCAGCTCCAAGTCAGTTCTTGGTCTGTGCTCCCGCTAAGGCATCTCCTTCAGATTCAAGTTGGGTGTCCTAATGAGGTGTAAAAGCTTTTTCCTACTCTTCCTTCAACAGCTGGAAAGTCTTAAACTTCCACATTTCTTTGCTTTTTTGAAATTCTAAGAAAAAGCTGGAAACTAGAAGTGTAAGTCACTTCACTGATGGTGTCTGAGGTTGAAGCTCTGTTGCCTTTTGTCTGAGATCCACCAGTACTTGTTATAATAGTATTTTATCTTCTGATGCAGAAGTATTTATTTTTTAAAAACTAAACTCCGGAATTCTGTAAAAGTGAGTGCTACTTTTTACCAAGAAGGCTTAAAAATATATTAAATGCAGCATTATTATTATTATTTATTATTATGATTATTATTATTACTGCTGCTGAAATTGGTGAGCGTCTTATTTCTTCTACCGCAGAGATCTGTTAGTTGTTCAAGCCTCTCTACTTTGTCACTGCTTCAAAAAATACTGATTTTTTTCATTTGTTGTTCCCCTTTGTGTGACACTTACCTAAGGGTGTAGTGTAAGAACCTTACTTCATTTAATACAAAGAAAAGAAAATCCCATAAGCATGTCACACTAATCGTATTGAGAATGGCAGATCATGGGTCTGATTCTTCTTTAATTAAGGCAAAAGAAGAAACCCAGAACGCTTGAGCACGTGTCTCTTGAGTAGTTTTACCTGTGTGCTACCTGGCATCCCTGGAGCACCAGGCAGTGCCCAGGACTCTGGGTGCAGAGACGAGGTGAGGCTCAGGACCGGGAGGCAGATGGACACATGGCTGATTCCAGGGAAGCTCGTAAAGCAGTAACCCTTGGCAAAAAATGAAAACATAAACAATGTTCAAATTCCTAAGGTCTGATTTGCCATTTTTCTCCTCTCCAGCCTGTGCGTCTGCCAGCAGGCTGAACTCCAGAAGAGGAAGCAAAGAGAAAGTGGTAAATAGATCGGGAAAATGGGGCAATTGTTAGGCTGAGTGGCAAATAGTCCATTAGCAAACCAAACAATAGAAAGCACGTGTGTTCCTCAGTGGGAAGATAGAGGGTGTTTTGAAGTCTTACCAGGTCCTCGGACAAAAGAGTTACAGCTTACTGCATCCTTCACAGCCCATTTTACAACTTCAGCTCTACCTTGGCAGGAAGAAATTAGGCAGAAATTAAAACATTGCAGTGCAGCATTTGCACTGTCATTTTTTAAAGGCTGTGCATAATAGAAACCAGCGTGGGCTTCTGTTGCAGTCAGGAACTCTGCTGGGCATAGTCAAAATCGGTAAAATTCTGAACTGATTTGCAGGAAAGAGGCATAAAATAAGAAAACCTCATGTCAGGAACATTCGGTCATTTGTCCCAAGTGTTAGTGATGTGGAGCAGCCTGTGAGGCCTCTTTCCTTCCCAGGATGACCCCAAGTGTCTCTTTTTCCAAATACAGATGCCTTGTTGCCAAGGCTCACTGAAATTTGTTGGAAGCAACAAATTACATTCAAGACCAAATGATCCCATCTGTTTTTTGACTTTGGAGAAATGCTGGTGTTTCTTTGTTGGGACTGCAGAGCCTGGTTAGCACAACTGGATGTTATTGAGGAACTCCTGCCCCGGGCGCTGTTTAGGAGTGTGTGCTTGCTGTCAGGAGCAGCTCCTGTGTCCCGTGGCTGAGCACGAGCCTCTTCCCCAGGTGAGCAGCCAAAGCCGGGCTGAGGCACAGCCCTCCCTGCAGTGCGCTCAGGTCCGACAGCCCTGCCAAGAGGGAGCCACTGTGGATTTGGGCTCTGTGGGTATCGGGCACCTCCCTAAGGCTCTGTCTCAGCTGGTGCTCCGTGCTGGCCCTTCCGCCCCTGCCTTGCCCAGGGGCTGGGGATCCAGGCTGCTGCTCCGCCCAGGGCTGCACAGCAGCACTCTGACCAGTCCCTGTAGGAAATAATGAGCTGCTTTTATCCTGATCCAGAGCTCTGGCTTGTCCCTCATTTCACGGTGCCACTAGGAGGATTACTGCTGTTGAAATGAGATTGAAGTCGACACTGAATTGTCAGGTCCTGAAACACAGGATTATGCAAGTAAGCAAACCTTTAGGTTCATGGTTGAATTTATTGAAATACTTACAACTTCTCTTCATTAGGGAACATCTCAGGATTTACCTGATACAGAACACACACTGAGGTAGTTGGAAGCAACTGCAATGTTTTGATCAAATAAAGGGAAATAGATCTGATGAAGTGGATTTTTAAGAAGAATAAATCCAGTGTAGTGCTGCTGGAGGGCTTCACCCTGGCACTGGCAAGCTGCTTCCTCAGATTGCCTTTTTGTTATACTCCACTCACTGCATAAACTTCCCGCTCACAGCCCTGGAGATCCCGAGTTCTCTGGCTTTCCAGAGGCGGGATGGTGGCATAGTAGTGCTGCTCCGATGGGAGAATGCTGATGCTTCCGAAGTTTGCTGACAGGAGTGGTGGTGCTGGAGCGGGAAGGGGGAAGAGGCCAGCTGAGGGAACAGGTTTGGATCCAGCTTCATCTCAGAGCACTTCAAGTCCCGTCAAGTTCCTGGAAAGACTCTCTTCAGCTCCAGATTTCTCTGGACCATTTCTAACTTGGCAAAATAGTACAGAGAGTTAGCAAAAAGAGAGAGAATGCTCTTTGAAAAGAGGAGCAGTTCTGGGAGGAAGCAAAGCTGGTTACTTTTTGTTGGTGTGACTTCACTGTATTTGCGTGGGTTAATTGCAGGCTTACATAGGTACGTAAATGGTTGTGAGATTGAGACGTAAATTTGAAAGAGCGGAATTGCAAAGTATTGTCCTTCACGTATGTGCACACTGCCCACCTTCTGTGCCGGCTACATGGGAGGGCATGTGTCCATGTGTGCCCAAGGGGCCGGGAAGCAGCTGGTATCGAGGGGAACTGCAAGGGTGGGTGGCTCCAAGGCCACCTCTGTTGGGGAGATGTACGTGTGGGACCAGGAGGAGCAAACATTCCGTTGAATCTGAGGTGGAATGGGGCAGTTTGTGGTAGGGGCAGGTCATGGGCAGGAGTTGGCTCAGGTCCGAGGGGTCTGTGCTGTCCCTGGGGGACAGGGTTATTTGTGTGCGGACATGCTGGAAAACCCTGCAAAGTCAGCAGGGGAAAGCCAGCAAAGCCAGGGTAGCCGCAGGTGTAGTAGGTGACTACCACTTTGCAGGAGTAAAACTCACTGTTTCCTGCTCTTCTCAAGTTGTTCCTGGCCGTGGTTAGAATTGCTGTCCAAGGGCATTGCCCTCATGCTGAACTTCAGGAATATCAGCATTTGGGCCCCTAGCCGTGTTAATACTGCTTCTGTTTCCAGCTTTTCCAGTGGTGTTTTCCCTTTCGCTCACCATTCTCTAGAGTTACTAAAACATCCTCAGTGTTGGAAGCAGAAACACAAGCTGGTCATAAGCATCATTAGTGTAAGATTGCAGGGAGACACAAGAGTGTGTTTTAACAAACATGACTAGTCCAGGCTTTGTATGTGCTAAGGGGAACCTGAGGAATAACCTTGTGTGGAAGAGTGCAAGTGAACAGGCAGAATCCCATGATGAGTTTGTAACGATGGGCACGCTCTGGGAGCATGGACTGATAATGGAAGAAGGGAATTTCTTTATCCTGATGGGATTCATTCTAAAAACCTGTACAGTTTTACTGCTGGTGTTCGATACTAGGTGAGGAGGAGGTTATGCTTTTTATTTTGAGAGCATCTTTCCAGCCCTGTCTGGCCCAGGGAGAGGCTTTCACTCCCCTGGAGCCTGGCAGGTTTTTAGCTGTGCAGTAGCCAGTGCAACAGTGTCAGGAACAGCACAGCTTTTCTTCATTTGTTCTGTTATATGGAACAAGAGTGCGCACATTTAACTGAAGTCTTTTGAAAAGAATAGGCAGAATGAAATGTTTTGTCGATCCTTGGGGCTCACTGTAAACTGACATTGGTGAAGCAAATACTGAGTAGAAAAAAAGTGTACACTTGGTTGGGCTCTTTGTGCAGAATTTGGCTGTCAGCATGCAGCAGCTCAGAGCGCATTGTGCCACCAGAGACAGGGTGAGCTGCAGCTGGACAGGCTGCTGCCTCTACTGTCCCTTCCCGTTTTTTGCAGTGGAATCAGTGTTTAGAGCCAGCTGTAGATGGGAAATTGTGCCTGGAATTCAGCTTTCTGGTTATAGGGCATGTTCAGAAAGGCATCTGCATTGACATACCCTTGCTTTACTGGTGCCCTGGTAGAATCTTCTCTGCAGTGAGCTGAGTCAGGAGACAGCCTGGATATCTGCAGTGACTGTAACCAAATAAAAATGCAGGTGAGCTGGGAAAGCCCCTGACTGGGCAAACTGAAGGGTTAGAGAGTTCGCACTCACTAAACACTCATTGGAGGAAACAGAAGAGTCAGTTCTTTGTATTTATTGCGTTGTTATTTACTTGTCTTGTTGGTTGAACGCTGTGGCTGCACCTTGTGTCTGTGGAGCTGAGTGAGGTGCTTCCCTTGCGCAAGGCATGCAAGTGATGGATGGATGGGTATATATAGCACTTTAATTCCAAGTAAACTACCTTAACATGCAAAGCTTTTGTTGACAGTGGAGCACAAGGAATTGTTTTATAGAAAAAAATTAATTTGTGATTTCAGTATTTCCGTGTGATTCTGGGGGGTTGTGGTGGGATTGGTCGGTCCAGGGAGCTCCTCACCAGGCCAGGCATTTGTTGCACAGAAGTGACTGTGTGTGGAGTTGCAACTGGCAAAACAGACGTGCAGCACAAGGTGAGCTCACTGCAACCAGCACCAGGGTTTGGGGGTTTTTTTTGTGACTGCACTGAGCAGGAGGAAAACAGGGGATTTTTTTATGACAGTAGCACTATGTAGCATTGGTTAAAACTTTTTTGGAAATTATTTTATATTCTTGGGAGCAGGAATCTCCAGACTGTAAAGTCAACTCATGTTTTGTTGCTATGGAAGTAAAATTACTTCCTATTCCTAATGGCACCAGCAAAGGCTGGGGCAGTGTAGGGTTGAACAGTTGTTTAAAACATTGCTGGGGAAAGTACTTAGAAGTATTTAAACTTCTTCCTCCCTGTCCCCCCCACTAACTTGTGTTAGCTTGTTTGCGAATTGCATTTTGTGTTCTGAAAACCCCTCTGGCGATCAGTTCCTGAATGTGGAGATGGAACAGTGAGCACATGGGGGTCGTATCCGTGCTCTCACCTGCCGTGCTCACACCTGGAGCAGTGTTGGTGCTGAGGGGAGGCAGGCTTGTAGGGAAGGTTAGTGAACTCTTTGGGAACACTGAACCTAAATGCATATAAAATGTGTGAGTGTTGGTGAGAAAGTCACTTTTCTGCATGGAATTGTTAAATAAGCAGCAGATCAACTCAAGTGTGTGCTGTTAAAAAGAAGGAGATGGATGCGTTAAGGAAGGACCCCTTTTCCACAGGTAGAAGAAAGGTGCTGGGGAGGCACCCAGAGGTAGCACAGAGATCCCAGGAGAGGCACCCATGGGTGGGGGGCACATTCAGAGCACACGGAGATGGAGATATCACAGCAAAGTCAGGAAAGAAAGCCGAAGGGGAAGAGGAGGTGATGACCACTGGTGTTCCTCAGCACGCTGAAATGAAAGATGTAAGAAGGTGATTAAGTCTCTAAGTAGAAGAGAAGACAAGGCAGAAGACAGGAAGAAATTAAAGGGAGAGACAGAAGAGAGGCAAAAGGCATGAGGCTGAAGAGGTCAGATGCTGTTACACCAGCTGGCAGGTGACACCAGAGAGAGTGGGCTCTGTTTGCAGAGTGAGCAGATAGGACGAGAAGCAAGAGTAAAGCAAAAGAGACAAGAGATCAGGAGACATTGGAGGATGCAGTGTGCAGACAGGCTCCAAGATGCCTTGACAAAATGTGTTTGTTCCCAGGTTCTGCTAGCTTTTTGCAACAGATATTTTGCACCTAGTTCCAAGCATGGTTACTGGTGTGATTAAATATGTCTGAAAATTAACACTGTTGATGGATTTTGGGGTTTTTTTTACTGTGGAGGAAAGCACACTTAGTTTTGCCTTAATGGAATCCTGTAGAGTTTGGCTTCATTAAGTTTGGCACTGAAAATCAGAAGGGAAGTGAGGTGTCCTGTTCATGTTTCAGTCCATTGGCTGAAGACAGTGTTAATATCTGTAACAATGTAAAATGTTTCTACACAGTGTTTGTCACATATTTATGGTTTAGATGGTTCTGGTGAGTTTAGATGCCTAAGTGGTTAGACTCTGAAAAAGTAGCAACAGTGGAAGGTCAAAGTTACTTGTTATATTTGTCAGCTGTTCTAGTCTGGGAATGCACACACTGTAGACTGTTTGTGTATGTATGTGTGCTCATTGTATATTACATATATGTCTGTCTATGAGCATCACAGATAAATGACACAGGCAGGGTTCCCTGAAGCCAGGTGAGGGACAGGAGTTGTGAACTGTCAGATCTTGTTTGGAGTGTTGTTCGGGGTGTTTATGGGGGCTGCTCTCTGCTGCCCTGGGGCAGTGCGGGATGCAGGAGGCCCTGTCCCGGGGGCAGCAGCTCTCGGGGGAACATCCCATTCACCTCCTCCTGGGGGAACATCCCGTTCACCTCCTCTCGGGGGAACATCCCGTTCACCTCCTCCTGGGGGAACATCCCGTTCACCTCCTCTCGGGGGAACATCCCGTTCACCTCCTCTCGGGGGAACATCCCGTTCACCTCCCGCGGTGGCCACGGTGCCTCCAGTGCCGCCTGGGTGGAGCCCGTGAGGCTGAGCTCAGGTGCCTCCTGGCCCTGCTCGCTGGCTTCAGATCCAGGCAAATGCTATTTCAAACTGCTTGAAAGGATCTTGGAGTTTAAGTAGATTGGGTATCAGAATTGCTCCAAGGTTCCTGCGATGGTTTGGATTGTGGTGGCAGCATTTGGCACACGGGCACGGAGAGGAGGTGGTGGTGTTCCCTAGCTGTGAGCAGTCAGGCTGTGGTGCTGGGAGCCTGCACACTGTGTGTGAGCACGGATTATCTCTAGCACCCTGCTGTGTGCTGGGGAAGCCCTCCCCAGCTGCTGTGTCCGGCTCTGGGCCCCGCACTGCACCGAGGGCGCTGAGGGGCTGGAGGTGTCCAGGGCAGGGAACGGAGCCGGGAAGGGTCTGGAGCCCCAGGGGGGGCTGAGGGAGCTGGGGAAGGGCTCAGCCTGGAGCAAAGGGGATCAGGGGGACCTTGTGGCTCTGCACAGCTCCTGACAGGAGGGGACAGCCAGGGGGTCGGGCTGTGCTCCCAGGGAACAGGGACAGGAGGAGAGGGAACAGCCTGAGGCTGGGCCAGGGGAGGCTCAGGTTGGGCATCGGGAGGAATTGCTTTACAGAAAGGGTGATTAGACACTTGCAGGGGCTGCCCAGGGCAGCGGTGGAGTCCCCATCCCTGGAGGTGTCCAAGGAATGCCTGGACATGACACTCAGTGCTCTGGGCTGGTGACAAGGTGGGGATCGGGCACAGGTTGTATTCGATAGTCTTGGAGATGTTTTCCAGCCTAAATGGTTCTGTGATTCTGTGTGTTGGCATAGTGGAGGTAGCCAGAGGTTTTCCAGCGGATAGGTAATTTACTAATCACAGTGTGTTGCTTGCCCCTGACTTACTGTCTATATCACATACAGCTTTTAAATCAGGCTGGTTTTCAGGTTTTTTATGTCCTTGCTGTCTTTGGCATTGTTTGACCAGCGCAGAGACCAAGAGAGCCCCCCATAAGCACTTGAGGCAGAGGCAGGGGAAGTTCCCCTCTTTGGTTGAACAGGAACTGGGCTTTAGGGTAAGGAGAGAGTTTTGCTCCCCCCAGAGATGTGAGGGACACACCAAGTGATTTCACTTTGATGTCTCTTTATATTCTTCTCCCTTGTTAACTGTACTGGTTTGAAAAGTAGCTGAGCTCGGTATTAATCTATTTTATTTCACATGTCAGTTTTTAAAAATTAAACTGTATGATGTAAATTATATAAATGATGGCAGAATGACTTTCTAGGTTTTGCACTTTATCCTCTCCTAATTCCAGCAGGACTCTGGAGCTGGAACATCCCTTCCCTGTTTGACTTTTCTGTCTTTGTGCAAATGTTCTGATGTAGCTGTGGGTGGCTGGGGGGGCTCCCCTGGTTTGGATATATGACAGGCGTTACTGCTGCACATGTTTTTGCAGTACTTTGATGGTTTGGATTTAATATTTTTTGGAAAGTAATGTTCTCCTAATTCCACTCCCCATATACACTGGCTGAGACCGGAGGAGGCCTTTGGCAGTCTTTGAGGGGTGTGACAGTGACACCTTCCCGACACCTGGAGACACCTCCTGGGGGGCTGGCAGTGGTGCTGGAGCTGTCCCTGCTCAGGCCTGGCAGGGGGGCACAGCCCTGGCGCTGCAGGCTGCTTTGTGATGTGTCACTGCTTTGTGATGTGTCGCTGCTCATGGGGACCTCCATGGGAGTTCCCCTCAGGATGAAAGCTTGGTTTGGGACCACAGAGTTGTTACTGTCATGGTATGCACTGTGACCCTGCATGCAGCAGGGACTTAAAATGGTCTTTAGACATGAGCTATTTCATCCCGTGTCTCTCAAATCCTTGGCCTTGCTGTGGATTATTCCAGTAACTGCAGCCACTGGTGCTGGGTGACTCCTCCAAGTTCTTTTCAGGCTGTGTGTGTTGTGTGTTGACTTTGGGTGTGTACATGAAAGGAGCCTTCAGAAGCTGCAAAGACCTTTTGTGAATTAAGAAACTACTTTATGCTTAAACAAATTTAAAATAGTAGTTGCTAAAAATATACACATATTTAATATCTAAAATTTGGAAAGCATTGTTGAATTCTGTCACTGTCTGGAGTACAGCCACGGGTCAGTTGTCCAGCACCCTTTGTAGTTGTTCCATTCTTTCGTCTCTGTTCTGTTTAAATGACAACTAATTAAGTGTTACTGAGTGACTGCTCAAGCTCTGTTTTGATCACCTGACAGATTACTCGGTTTAGCTTCTGCTCCTTAGTGTTGTTTAGAAGCTGTCTGAGCCCTGGGTGCTGCAGAAGACAGGAATTCCCCGCGGCTGTGGGGCTGCGGCAGGCAGGGATTCCCAGTGGCAGTGGTGCTGTGTTAGAGCAGGATTGGCTCTTGGGGACAGCACATCCCAGGTCCCCTGCAATGCTGGGGCTCTGAGGTCTTGGGCTCACTAATGGCGCTAGTGGTGAGCCAAGCTCTCACCTTGAACTTGTTTCTTTGTAGGGAGGTTGTGGGGTGGAATATTCTCATTTGCTATTTCACTACTTTCCTGTTTTACTGCTTTTAGAGTGAGTCAGGTCTCACATTAAAAAAATTTAAAAGTCAGGGAAAAGAGGGGAATTTAATATTGGTTTTATTTCCTTTTAATACTCAGAAATAAGTTGTTTCTTCTCATAGACCTAAGTGAAATATATTAAAAGAGAATTTCGGTTTTTGAAGAGCAAGCCACCTGTAAGGCTGCCCTGCAACCCAGCCCCGAGACTGATGCTCTCATCTCTGGAGCTTTGATTCTGCCTCACACATGCTGAACTTGGGGAAAAAGTGCTTCTGCAATGAGATCATGATACACCAGTCCTCCCTCTGAATGTTCCTGTTTGTTTCATCAGCTCGGTTGGCTCCCACACACGGAAAGTTTTTCATTTCCCACCAGCTCTGAGGCTGAACACTTGAAGGGAGAGCATTGAGTCTTCAGGTCATGGGCATGTGTTTGAGCTCACACACACAGATAGTATCTGCAGAGGTGGCGTTTCCTTCAGCTCAGCGTGTGCTCCAAGGGTCGTGGCACTGCCGAAACGTACGACGACATCAAACTGCCAGTGGCAGAAATCACAGAATCATTTAGGTTGGAAAACACCTCCAAGATCATTGAGTCCCCCCTGTGTCCAATCCCCCCCTTGTCCCCAGCTCAGAGCACTGAGTGCCACATCCAGTCACTCCTTGGACACCTCCAGGGATGGGGACTCCATCACCTCCCTGGGCAGCCTCTTCCATGCCTGACCACCCTTTCCACCCTTTCCAGGAAGAAATTCTTCCTGAAAATGCTGCTTCCTGCAGAAAGACTGCATCTGTAAAACAAATATTACTCCTCTTTCCTTTTTACCGTTGGGTTGCGGTTTTGTATCTTCGTCCTGGGGCAGGGGTAGGCGTGGGAGCTGAGCTTCCCTCTGGAGGAGCGGAGCACTGCCACTGTGTGCACGGCTCTGCTTTGGGACAGGACATTGCAGTTATCAGTGCCCATGTGAAAATAAACAATCAAAGGCAATTCTGCCCACAGGGCAGTGTTTTGGCATGTTTTGTTATTATTTAACTTCAGAAAAATAAATCCTGCCAGCTATGTTTCCCACTAGTCTGTGTGCACTGACCAGCTCTGTTCACAGCTGAGGCAGTGTGGCAAGGGCAGATGGATCTGCACCTCTGTGTTCCTGCATGCCCACGTGCTCTGCGAGGACTTAGAGACACTCAAAACAGCTTTTGCTGTTTACTTGTTCTTTCTGCTCCTCTGATGTCATTGTCGCATATTTCATAAGCTTTCCTGAGTGCTTTTCCCCTCAATGTGTGACTGACAGAGTTGAGCTTTTCAAGACTTTTGCATCAAATATTCACCCTGCCGCCGCGATTCTGAGCACACAGAGGCTCTCACCTGGTCCGTATTCTTACAGTGCAGGTCTCTGCTCTGTGTGTGTATTTGTTCTAACAGAGAGTTGCATTTTTGAAAGTAAAGTCTATGCAGAGGTTTTAACAGAGAGAGGCTGGAGAGCTCCTGAGAGCAAGCAATGTTTCCTGGTAGCTGTAATTATATTTGCACTGTGCTGGTGTGGACAGCGCAGATAGATACTGTATTTGCACACTGCCTTACAGTGGATCTTTTGTTCTGTCATTTTATTGTCATTTTGTTTCATGTGCAAAGTGAGTGAGGCCAAACCTCTGGGGTAGAAGGTAACAGGGGTGCAGAGTGTGTGATTAGAGCAGCACTGTCTGTTAGGGACACTTAAATGAACACACACATCCATCAGGCAGCTTTGTCTTTGTGAAATATTGATCTGCAAGATCAGTGTTAGGAGGCCTGGAAAGCACTTAGTGCAGGAAATTATTCCTGAGCTGTAGGAGAAAAAAAACTGTGACTGATACAGCGCCTGTTGAGCCCTGTGTCCTGCCTTCCCCCCCTTAGCAGTGCAGCACAGAGCTGGGCAAGGCATTTAATGTCAGCGTGGGCTGAAACGTCCAGTTTGGGTTAGTGCTTCCCTGTCTGGTGTTAATGATTATTGGATCGTGGCATGGGCATGTCGGTGGTGGGGCTGGACACTGACCCAAGGGCACAGAGGCTGGACACTGCTCTGCCTTGTTCCTTGTGGGGATGGCGAGGCGCAGTGGGTCCCCCCAAAGGGGAAATTCAGCAGAGGATGCTGATGCTCTGTGTGCTCCCTCTGTGCCTGTGCTGTGCTTGCTTCGCAGGCAGTGGGAGCTTCCCTGCCCCCGGCTGTGACGTCCTCTGCTCCTTGGTTTTCCATGGAGCTGTTAGAGTGCTCCAGGGCTGGATTTGGTTTGGGTTGTTTTTTTAAAAGAAACACAACACGTGTGTCCCGAGCAGCACAGTGGAAGTGGTGCTGTGTGTGAGGTCCACGTGCCGCTCCAGCCCTGCCCCAGCTCCCGGGTTGGTTCCTGCAGGGACTGCAAGGGTGTTTATTTGGTTAGGAAGCTTTTACTGTGCCTCAGAGCACACTTGCAAGGTAAAACAAACCTGATGTGTCAGCCTTTGTTTACCCGCAACACTTTCCCTTTCCTACCCTCGCTTGCTTCAGTTTGTTTTTTTTAAAGACTTTTAACTGTCCCTTTACCTTCTGATGCTGAATACATCAACTGTTTTTGTAATCTTTTTTTTGTCCCTGAAGTTGGAATTACTTAGGTATATCCTCACTGTAAGAATTTTTGAACTATAAAGTTTCTTGATTTCTCTGCTGTTGTACCCTTTGTTATTTGTATCCTTTTCTCCCCTCATTTGCTTAAACAGTAAAAAACTGTTAATCAAGCTTGTCGTCAGTTTGCCATGGTTTGGTGGCTTTCTTTATCTAGCTTCTAATTATTTCAAATTTGTATTTTCTCTTGCCTCTCTGAATGATGTAGTAAAATCTTGGGCTTGTGTTTTTCTAGTCCCTTTATTAATACCCAGTGCTGTTACCCCTTCATCAGTGATCAGGGCAGACCATATTTCAAGGGTAATGGGTACTTTCGTGCCATCAGGGTAATCTGATCTTCCTTTCAACTTTCCTCCACACTCCTGAGGCTTCTGCAGAGTGTCTCTAAGATCTGAATCCCAGCTGGCTTGAGAGACACCAGAACCATGATAATGCCATCACCAGCACAGTGTTCTCCAGGGTCACATTGTGGTGGGACAGCTATGGTCTGCCCAGCTAGCCCTGCCCTCGGCCGTGCTTCACAGGCAGCTGCTGGCCAGCTCCTGTGGTGGGTCTGAGTGTGAGAATGCTGAGTGTTCAAAATCACTGCATCCTTAAATTCTAACTGCTGTATTTCAGCCCTCTGTGGCCTCCTCTGGTGTTTCCTTGTCCACCCCAAGCCGAGCAGTTGGGGTGTTCTCCCTGCTGAGGACGGTGCAGGAGGAGCTGCGTGTGTTTGGGTTAATGGGGTCACAGTTTCACTGGGGGAGCCTGGGCAGGGTCCTGCTGTGTTGGTGCAGGCTCTGGTGCCGCAGGGCACCCAGGCAGGACGGTCTCCTCTGGCCAGTGCAGGACAACGCAGGACGCTCTCCTCTGGCCAGTTCAAGACGGTCTCCCCTGGCCAGCGCAGGACAGTCTCCCCTGGCCAGCGCAGGACAGTCTCCTCTGGCCAGCGCAGGACACTCTCCCCTGGCCAGCACAGGACACTCTCCTCTAGGCAGAGCAGGATGCTCTCCCCTGGCCAGTGCAGGACAGTCTCCTCTGGCCAGCACAGGACACTCTCCCCTGGCCAGCACAGGACACTCTCCCCTGGCCAGCGTAGGACACTCTCCCCTGGCCAGCGCAGGACAGTCTCCCCTGGCCAGTGCAGGACACTCTCCTCTGGGCAGAGCNCCCAGTGCAGGACAGTCTCCCCTGGCCAGTGCAGGACACTCTCCTCTGGGCAGAGCAGGATGCTCTCCCCTGGCCAGCGCAGTGCTCAGGGCAGTGTGTGCCGTGCCTGCCCTGCTGGTGGAGCGCGGCTCCTGCTCCCAGCCCTCCCATCCATCCCAGCATTCCAGCCACTGCTGCCCTCCACCCTGCTCGCATGCTCGCTTTTTTTGTCCAGATGTGACTAAGCTTCCTGTTATTCCAGCCTGTCAGTTTTTCCCCAATCCTGCTGTCGTGTTGAGCAGTATTTACTTGCCAGCAGCTTCCTCTGCCGCTGTCCCGCTCTGCTCTGTCCCGTTCCCACATACCTCTCCACCAGCTACACTTTGTTATTTGCAGCCCTTAGGGATTGTTTGCATTCACTCGGTTGGACTTGTATCCACTAAAGCCAGGATTTATAAAGAGCAGTGAACCCCAGGAGAATTGTAACTGGATACTGCAGGAATGCACTGCGGACCACATTTGGTCTGTGGAAGGAGAGCTGCACTTTGGTTCGTGGTGTGAGCCCACCTGGTGTGGGTGCAGCCAGGGCAGCATGCACCACTGTGCTTAGCTATCATGACCTGATGGATGCTGCTTGTGTGTACAGAGGAGTTGTTTCTGCCTTACTGGAAACCATAGGCACGCTTTGATTTAGAAAGGCTTTCCTTCAGATGACGGGAAATCGAAGGAGCTGCTCAGGAGAGGGTTTTCCCTCTGGAGCTCCGAGGGCAGGCTGGAGGCATTGGCTGGCGCCGTGAGGACGTGGAGGGTGTCTCTGCCTGGGGCTGGGCACAGCTGGCAGGGTGGGCAGTGGCTGAAGGTGTCTCTCATGGACCCCCTGGGTCCAAGGACCTCTCCCAGCCCCACACTGAGGGACCAGGGTGGTCAGGTGGAGCAGGGATGTCCCCGATCCGCGCCCTGCAGGCCTCATACACCTGGCCCCCAGCACGTGCCTTGGCTGGGACCAGTGGCTGCAAACAGCCATGGCAGCCCAGTACTGCTGGTGTAAAAATAATACCTTAGGAGGAAGAAACAAGTTATTTTTGTGTATTAGGGGTGGCCATGCAGAGCTGATTCAGGGCCTTGCCTTGAACTGCCACCGAGGGCTTATTCAGACATCCTGAGCATTTAGACCAGCTTGAGGCACTTCCCTTGGTGTTGGGAGGGTAGGATAGTGCCAGTGAGGCTTGGGAGGTGTCAGTGCCCCGAGAGGGGCTCCTGGCTGCCAGGCAGTGCTGCTGTGTCACAGAGCAGGAGACATCTGAGTGCCACAGCAACGTGGGCGGGTCCTGCCAGAGCCGCTGCCAGCTCGGGTGGTGCTTGTGCCCAGGTACCATTGATTACATGGCATTCCAACAAATGGTGAGGGGAGCTTTATCTGGAAGTGAATAGGGACAGAGCTAGTATGAAATGAATAGTGCCCAGCAGAGATTTGGTGTGAAAACTGACACATGAATGTCACAACAGTAAAAATAGTTTCTCATATGTAGAATTAAACCACCCATGACCCCCAGGCCACAGCAGGACTGGGTACACCAGGAAGAGAGCATCTCTCTTTTGTTTTACTTTTTCATGGCACTTCATAACACATATTAATTTTAATTGTTTTGCTTTGCACATGTTGAATTCTGTCAATTACTGAATTCCAGGGCACCGGACCCATTAGGCTCTCTGGGTTTTATGGTGGTGACACATGCAGAAAAGAAGGCCAAGGCTAACCATCCTACTTAAGTGATAATTATGACATGGTAGAGAGTGAAATGAAAAGACCTGTGTTTGTTCTGTCTTGCACATTTAAGGAAAGATGCAAGGCTAGTTTTCTGTCAGCCTGATCTTTATCTTTTAATGATTGTTCTTTGATTTTCACTTCAAACCAGACAGCATGAGCTTTTAAAAAAAAATTCAAAGTGACCAGGGGTACTTAATTGCCAGCCAACAGAAATAAAGAGGAAAGGTGTGGGATAGGAGTGTGCCTTGGGGTGGGATGTGGTGGTCCCTGGCAGGGGCACATGGCAGTGCCCTTTGAGGGGGAACTTGGCAGTGTCTGGGGGGATGTGGTGGTGCCCTTGGCAAGGGGAATGTGGCAGTGCCCTGAAGTGGGCACAACAGCTCCGGGGGCTGTTACTGATCTGGGAGTGCTTTTGGGTGTGAGGCTCATGCATTGCCCTCATAGGTGAATGTGGCTGGGTTCATTAATTCCTCTTAAATTGCTGATTAAGTCATGCAGAATCTCATTGCCGTGGATCCTTTGTTCAGTGCAGTGCTGTTAGGCTAGGGAAAGGGTTGGAATTGACTGCTTGCCGCCCAGGAGGGATGAGATGTGTGAGGAGTTGGGTTTGCTGCTGGGTTTGGGCTGGTGGTGTTGCTCACTAATTATTGATTCATTAGTGTAGGAGTGCTCCCAGCGGCTCCTGTCAGCCCCGGCCGCAGCAGTGCAGTAAAGTATTCTCACAGTGACACTTCTCAGCTCAGCTGGGTGTGCAGGCCAGCTGCTTGCTGGATTCTTGCTTCCATCAGGAATGCAAGCACATTAAATACCTGCTTGGTCACTGTGCACGTACCTGTCACCACAGTACGGTTCTGTGGGCTCTGGCAGTCCCTGCCCACTGGGCTGAAGCCCTTTGGGGTGCAGAGCCAGGGTCATACCAGCGTAGCTGTGCTCTGGGGGTTCCTTTGGAGCCGGAGCTGTGGGACTGTGTGCCGTGGGCGCTGAGGGGTGCGGCAACATGTGAGTGTCCCAGGAGCATGTGCCAGCCTGGCATGAGCCACTGCTCACACTGCTCCTTTCTGCCGCCGCTCCTGGGGGGCTGCACTGACTGATTTTAAAGGGGTGTTTTGCAGGAAATTACTTTCTTGTCAAAAGTTCCCTCTTGTGGAAAACAGGTGGAATTTTTTCTTAGAAGCTGTTAAAGATTTCCTGGTTTATTTGGGTGTCTTTTCAGAAGAGAAATTCTTCAACTTTTATTAGTTTCTAAAGTTCTTGTTGGACAGGGCAGTGCTTTCTGCTTTACTCCAGTGCATTTGTGGGTTTGTCCTTTCAGTCACAGTGGGATTCTGGCTGGAAGAGGGACATCCACTGGACTGATGTGTCCCATTACTGGAAGCTCTGAGTGGTTTTCCTTCCATTCCTATGCATTGTGAACTTCTCTTGTCCTTCCAGTTTGCAAGGCAGGGCAGCACTGGCCAATTCCCCACACATCTCCCATCAGTGGCGCTGTGGTGGTGGCAGCTGTGAACCAAATACAGATCTCCACTGTCAAACCTGTGGGTCACCCCATCCTGCTCTAAGGGGCATGAGCTCCACCTTTTACCTGCTGTGATGGATTTTAGTGGTCCGTCAGCCCCCCGTGGAAATTGATCTCCAAGCTTGGTGTTCTGTGGTGCAGCAACATCAAACTAAACTCCTTTGGAACTCCAGTGCCATGAGGGTGATGTCGGGGGTGCCAGGCGTGCTATTTCAGTCGCTCCTTTTTTTCATTACTGAGTGGACTGAATGGCCTTCATTTGATGATCGTGTAAGCAAACTGTACAGAAAAGTCAGAAGTGTTAAGTTTTTGGTTGCCAGAGGCAGAGCTTGGTGTCAGCTGCCAGACAGCCTGTCCATGGGTATGGCACCCGTAGAAGTCTCCCTGCTGCTGTGAAAGGCTGTGGGTTCTGGAATGCCCGAGGGCCTCTGTCCCAGTCGTGACAGCTCTCTGTATCTCCTTCATAGCCACTGCTCTGGTTTATTTTGACTGTACCGGAGGTGTGCAGTAATTAATTAGAAAGGTTTGGATGTGATCAAGCAGTGTGTTTCCATCTTAGGTGGTTTATTGTGTTGTAAAATGCCTCTTGCACGTGTGAGGTCAGGGACCTGCCGCTGTTTGCATTCCTGAAAATCAGGTCACTTCTCCCTGCTCCTTTCAGGGTTTTCAGAGGATGCCCTGCAGCCCATGAGTTTTCCACCACCGGAATGTGCTGTGTTTGTTTTGTCAGATGCCAGCCAGCCCTTACAGAGCCACATGTGGCAGCAGAGCACGTGGCTCAGCGGAGATTTCGATATGACATTGCTGAAAGAGAGTCAAAATAATTTCTCATGCTGCTAATTCAAACTTGTGATCCTTTGTAAACTCTTGGGGAAAGTTCTTTGCTCTAAGAAAGCAGCTCTTGGCTTTTCCAGGTGCAAACAGCCACTGCTTCCCACAGTGCCAATACCCCGCTCTGCACTTGTCTGCTTCCCACATTCTAAGGGAAGTGGCATCTCGGAGCGGAGCTCGGGGGATTAATTTGAAATCGTATCTCCAGGCCTTGATAATGTTCCCAAGAACAGTTCCCATTTGAGTGTCTGACCTTGGTTTCAGGGAAAGGTTTTATTTATCTGTGAGGAGTACAGGTCCCAGCAAATTTCTTCTTTCGGCAGAAGTTCTTCCTTTTGAGGGTGGTGAGTCTGGTGAGTTCCTGGCGCAGGTTGCCCAGAGAAGCTGTGGCTGCCCCATCCCTGGAAGTGTCCAGTGCCAGGTTGGGCAGGGCTTGGAGCAACCTGGGGTAGTGGAAGGTGTCCCTGCCCATGACAGGAAGATTGGAAATGGGTGATCTTTAAGGTCACTTTCAACCCTAACAAGTCCGTGATTCTGTGATTCTATGAAATTCCCCATTTAGAACTTTTCCTTTCAGAGTGCTTTATTTCACCTGTGCTCAGTTATAAACTCAAATCCTGTTTTGAAGTGAAGTTTAGTAAACTTCCCAAATTTCAGTCAGAATTTATCATTTAACTTCACTTGAATAAAATAATATTTTATTAATTGCTTTCCCCACTAATGTTGGGCAATTCATTATTTTTCAATCAATAACATATTTGCCTGACAAATCTATTCTAATTGTATTTAAAACAGCATGTCAAGATGCTGTGCTTGCTAAAAACAAGGAAAAAATACAACTGAAAGGATAGCAAGAAAATAGGGAAAGGTATAATTCTTAGGTAAACCCTGTCGATAAAAACCCCAAACATGTGGATGTGTTGGAATTTCAGGATACAATTCCAGTAGTGATTTCCAATGTCTGGGGTGTGGGCCTGCAGTTCTCAGTAATGCTTTTAGAGCAGCCTCTCTCCCATAAAAATCCAGACATGAATACTGACAGCCATTGACCTTCAGCCTGCCGGAGGAGGCTGTTGGTGTGCTGTTGGGCAGCAGAGAGCAATTTATCGATGTGACGTTAATTTTTGTGTTATTCAGCACTGCCCTCAGCCATAACCACGCGGCTGCCGGTGCTGGCAGCGCCCGCCTGCTGACATCTGCACGGGAGCATTGCAGTCCCTGTCCTCACGTCACCTGCAGCCCTCCGCAGCCAAGGTGTTCCGAGGGATGGGGGTGGGTCAGACCCTCCCGACATTTCAGTGTGCCATTTGCTCGAGCCTGGCTCCGCGAGGGAGCCCATGGGAGGTTTCAGAAGAAATTAAACACCGCCACTGTGAAAATACACTGGTGAAAGTCCTGGTCTTGAGAGGCATAATAGTGCATCAAAGTCAAGGGATCGCTTCTCTTTCCCCTCTTGCACCTAGTCCTTGTTCTGGCGCTTGTGTGCCCCAAGCCCTTGTGCACATCTGGGAGGGGCTGCTCTGTCCCTGGTCACGTCCAGCTGCAGGTGGGGAATGCGGGTCCTGTCAGAAAGGCTGTGTGTGATGGGGCAGGTGGGGGGATGCCAGGCCGGGGGCATGGTGTAGCCATGGGCATCTCCGGGAGCTGAAAGCAGCCGCCAGGGTGCCCAGGCTGGGGTCGCTGTGCAGTGGGTGCCTGTGATGGGCTCAGTCCCGAGGTCCATGCAGAAGGATCGGCACAGCGGTGGTGCCTTACCCCTCTCGTGTTGCTCGTTTGCTCTGTCTGTTCCAGGGGAAATTTCTTGTGAGGGTTCTCCGTGTAGAGTGCTCTGTGTCGTGCCTGTGCAGTTTGGGGAAGAGCTTTATAACTGGAGCAGCAGAGTGGCACCACTCCTGTCAGAGGCACAGCTGGGCTGTCCCACCTCACATCCCACCTGTGGCCCAGCACAGAGCCAGCAGCAGGGGATGGTGATTTCTTTGTTGAAATCAGAAAAATCAGAGGATGTTATTTTTAAACGACAGCAATTCCATTTAAATATACCCACGCTAATGTAGAATTGTCCTGCACACCTAGGTGCGGGTGAGGGCACCAGTGACCCAGTGCAGGTCAGCTGCTGCCACCTCCCTGTGCACCAGGCAGGACAGGCTGAAAATGCTACTGTGCTGCAAAACCAGATGAAAGCAGTTACATCTGGGGTATTTCACCTGTGCAAATATCTGCCTTGGAACTTAATTTTGATAACTAATAAGAATACTCTGCTTGAGCCAGTGGGACAGTGAAGCGTGTGCCCTGCGTGGCAGTGACAGGGTTGGTGAGAACAGCCCTGCAGCCAGCCAGGACAGGTGCTGAACCACTTTTAAGCTACATCAGTGATGCAAAAAAATCCATGAGGACATACATGGTGCCCTCCATCATGTGGGAATTCCCTTTTTAAATTTGCCGTGAATAGCCCTGACCTGTTCCAGCTGCTCTGCTGAACAAGGGCCGTATCCTTTTTGTGTGCTCCCCCAGTTTAGATGCAGCGTTTGACAACATGCCCGTTTTCTGTCATACCGCCAAATACACAAAACAAATAATAAACCTGAAAATATTATTAAATATGAATTGTGCTACGGCGCACCCATTAAACAGTTGCAGTGACAGACCTTCCGCTCGCAGCTGGTTTCAGTCATTCACTTGGAGCTGCTGAGATCCCGAGAGCAGCAACAGGAGGCAAAGGGGTGGTTTCAGATGGAGTCCCTGGCAGGGGATTACAGCTGTGAGCAGGAATGTGGATCACAGCAGTCCTGGTACGTGCTCAGCGCTGCTCTGTTCTGGCCACTCGCTGCTGGGCACCACGGGAATCTGCACCGATAAATAGATTAAGTCTCCCATGTGTTTTAGTTGATCTGGACATAAAGTCGTTCTTTCTCCTCTTAAATTGTGAGTTATTACATGCTTGAGTGAGGATCATAGGGATTACGAGAGATTGCTCTAACAGGATTCGGTGGCATTGGCAGTTCAGGGAGCAGCTGGAGCTCTCGCTGGGAGCAGCTCGTGGTTCCCAATGGTGCCATGGCCCACGTGGCACTGCCTGGGGCTGGGGGGGCTGCTTTATCTGTACCCGCCTGGAAAAAACATAATTCCCTCGTGTCCTGGGGTACCGCACTGGCTGGGCAGGTGGAGGGGTGCTTGGGAGGAAATGTGCTATTGCTCAGTTGAAGGCTGCAGTGTTCGTGTGTCCTGGGAGTGTCAATATAAATACTGATGGATTGATGCATACATTGTGTGTATACAGACATGTGGATGTACAAACATTTGTAATAATACCAAGGTCAACCACAAATTGTATTGAATATTTATATAAATTCTAAAAAATCTATATTTTAAATACATAAATATAAATGTTTTAAAATTTTTATAAATACTTGTACATCCGTATGTGGTTGATGCAGCCGCCTTACCCAGGGTCACAGAGTGGCCAGGGCTGGACAGGTGCTTGGTGACATCGCTGTGGGTGCAGAGGAAAGTGGCACAGGTGTGAATGTTCCCATCTGTCCCCTGTCCTTATCCCTGTCCTTCATGCCACTGTTCTGGCACTGGGTGTCATTCTGTGCTTCTTCAGGGCTGAGGAGGAAGAGGGACCCGCAGACAGCAGGAGCAACAGGAAGGGTTTTGCTGCTGAGCTGGTGTCTTTCCTTCTGTGTTGTGCTGTCAGTCTGCTTGCTCGGTTTGCTTTTTTCTTTCTTTTTTAAAATCCTGTTGTATTTCATGGCAATAGGACAGCTCCCGTAGGAGTGCCATTAGCTGTGCAAGCCAAATGATCCATTAGAGGGGTTGAGGCTTTTATGCACAAGACTCACACACAAAGACGTCATTAAGTGGTCACATTGGTGTGTTTTCATATGAAAGGATTCACTTTAAAAGGTGTCTACAGAATGCTGCCATTAGTATCCCTGTGCCACAACGAAGCCCTGGAGGGAGCTGAGGGGGATTCAAGGGGAGATGCCCCTCACCTCCTTGCCCTGGAGATGTGTTTTCCCCCAGCTGGTGTTCTGCTTGCGCTTGAGAGTTATTTGAGAGTGTCCAAACCCACAGCACGTCCGTGGCAGGCTGTGGGGCTGTGAGCTGGGGGGCTGCAGGGCTCAGGGGAGAGCACTGCTCCCCGCTCTGGGTTTGGCTCTGAACCAGCAGCTGCTTGCCTCGTGGCACCGGCTGTGGGGGAGGCACCTGTGGTCCCACAGCACCAGCCAGTGCAGAGCTGGGGTGCAGTGAGCCCTCCAAAAGGCGTTGGGCTGCTTCTCCAGACAGGCTGTGCATCAGCTTTGTGTGGACCCTCAGTGATTGCAGTCCTGCCTCTGGCTTCGGAGGTGCGAGTGCAGCCCCTGAGTCCTGGGGCTGCAGGCTGGGTGCTTCAAGGCAGTCACATAGGCCCTGTAACGTATTTTAAAAGCTCCTTTGGATGTGGCAGGCAGACTTAGCATAAAGCACCTACAGACAGTTTCCTTTTAAAAAGAAAACCATAGCTTACATGGAGTTAAATGTTTTCCTGTAAAACACATGGGCATCAGGATAAATAGTTTTACCATTTACAGGCAATAGTTGATGGTATGTAGCAGCCATCCTCCTGCTCGGGTTCAAACGCGCCGGGTCAGGAGGAATTTGTACTCCCTAACGGTGGGAGGTGTTTGCGTGTTTGTTTTGGATCAGAAGCATTCCCTGGGTTCCCGCTGCGCTGCTGAGCCGTGGCTGCTGTGTCTGCAGCTTCAGCATCCTCAGCACGGGTGGAGCAGCCCCAGGCAGAGCCCCCGGCCCAGGGAGCACAGCGGAGCAGCCGCAGCTCCTGCCGCAGCCAGGCAGTACCACGGCATGATTAGAACATCCACAAGTGTTTGAAGCCACTGAGAATTAATGTCAGTCATTTGTAATTGGTAAAAAGGGATGGGGTGGTGTGTGTTCATGCAGGGCAGGTGGAATGTGCAGCACTCATTGTAGTCTCTGCTGGCCACCAGGAACTTTTTCTTTTCTCTTTAGGAGGCAGCCTGTTGGAGGGTTGTAGGTCTGACCATGAAAAGCTGCTTAAAATTACAGAATCACAGACTCAAAGATTGGTTTGGGTTGGAAGGGACCTTAAAGCTCATCTTGTTTCACCTCTCTGCCATGGGAAGGGAACTTTCCACTAGACAAGGTTGCTCCAAGCCTTGTCCACCCTGGCCTCAAACACTGCCAGGGATGGGACATTCATCCATCTCTTGGGACTCTGCTGGCACAGAGATGCTCCAGGGAGGCCCTTCGAGTGCTGCAGGTGGTTACAGGCCATGGTAGCTGCCCAGGACTGTCACCAGAAATTGCAGCTGCTTCTGTTCAATGCTTTCATGTTTAAAAGCCAGATTGTTTGCATCCTGAGGCCTGGAGGTTCTCTTCTGGATTCAGCGGTAGCAATGATGGCAGCAATCCTGCGTGCAGGGTCACGGATTTAACCATCAGCTCACATTTGCTTGAAATCCAGAGCAACCCCGTGGGGCTGCTGTTTGGTTCACTTCAATTTTAGTTTGGAGTAAGCAGAAGCAGAGTTCAGGCCACCCTGCTTTCCTGGGGCACTGAAAGGCTGGTGTTACCTGGTGCCCAAGGTGCCCCACACGCGTTTCCATCAGCGCAGGGGTTTGGTGCTGGCTGCGGCAGAGACAGCTCCTGGTGCTGTCACAGGCATCCTGCTTTGCTGTCCTGCATCTTAAACTCTGTTGTTAAGCAATGGCTTCTAGCTGGATAATTAATTTGGCTCCAGGACATCCTGAGCAGCAATCTATACTACAAATTTAAGTAAAAAGGTTGTTGCATCAGTGTGGTCAAGGTGATCAGCACCCAGTGGTATCTGCACAGCACTAGGCTCCAGTCCTGCTTCAGCGGGAAGTGAGGGTCTGCCGGCAGTGATGGGACCACTGCTGGGACCCCAGGGAGAGCCGGGGGTTATTCCAGGGACCTCAGAGACAGGGCTTTATTCAGGAGGCCTCAGGGATAGCCAAGGGTTATTCCAGTGGTGTCTGCATGCAGTGAACAGCACGTTCCTGCTCTTGGCTCTCTGTCCCTGGACTTCTATGGAGATGCTGTTGGTGGACTGATGGAAAGCAAGCTTTCCCATTCTCCTTTGAGCAGCAGTTCACGTAGGACCATGCTCAGAGCGGTGCCGCCAGTGCTGGGGAGCTCAGGATGTGCTTCCGCAGCGATCCAAAAATAGCATAAATAAACAGACCCAGCGGGCTGGCGCAGCTCACAGTGGAGGCTTTCCCGGAGCAGCTGCAGTTCTGACAGCTGTCCGTACAGGTGTGCGACCCTCAGGTGCGCAGAGGGTGCTGGGGTTACCTCACCCAGCAGCACAGAAGCTCCTGTGGGGCCGGGCAGGCTGCCCTGGGCGATTTGGGGTCAGCACCAGCTCAGTGCAGGCAGTGAGGGATACACAGTGAGGCCTGAGGGTGTGAGTGTTTGTCCTGGGCTTGTGCTGCTGCAGAAAGATGACCTCAGGCAGTGGCTGCAGGATTGTTGAGCTCCGTGTGTGCTCTGGTGTTTATCAGTGACAGCAGTAGCTGGGATTTTTGAGGCTCTGTCCATACAAACTTCTCCTGTATTTCTGTTTTGGCTGAGCCCGATCTGATGATTCTCCCCAAACCTTCACCCTCTCCAGAGCTGTGGTCTGCACCCCAGCACTGTCAGTGTGTGATCACCGGGCAGGAGCAGGAGCACTCAGCACTGCTCTGCCGTGCTCCCCTGAGCGCTCACAGGGTGGAACTGTGCTGTCCCCGTGGCTGTGTGTGCCCTGTCACAGCACAGAACCCATCCGGGTGCTAGAGCAATGCTGACAGCAGCCACGGGTACCTTACTGCCCACAGTGTCCCTGGGGAGGGAGCCAAGAGCAGGGTGAGCCCAGGCTGAGGTTCGGGATGCTGGTAGGGGTGCTGGGCTCGCAGGCTCCTGGGAGAGGAGGGTCCATGCTGAGTGTCACACTGGGTGCCAGCACGGTGGGGTGCTCTGGGTCCTCCCTGCCTTCTGCACCCCAGGAGTGCTCAGGGTGGAGAGTCTGCTCGCAGTCTCGGAGGGCATCTCAGCCCTGGCAGTGCCTGTGCAGGGCAGACAAGGCTCCCACGGGTCCCTCTTCCCGGCGTGCTGACAGGTCAGGCCGTGCCCAGAGGAGTAACAACCTGGTGAGGGCAGTTTGCTAATTAGATCTAATTTATTGCGTCTCCAGGCTGTGCTTTCCAGTAAAATTCTAGGCTGAGTGACGTGCACCAATGTGATGAGTTTGCTGCTCTTCCGTTTTGTGGCACATCAGACAGCGTTTCTGAGAAGGTGTGGGTAAATAGTTTGAATTGATTCAAAGTTTAGGTGGATACTGAAAGCTGCGGATGCATGCAAGCTCTTAGAACAGCTTTGAGGGCCTAAGAGCAGCTACCCAAAGTCAGGGCCCTGCCTTCAGCCCTGGGTGCAGATACCTGTGCTAAACCCTGGAGTGTGCATGAGGTTGGGGTCACACACACCCACTGCAGCAGAGGCAGAAGGCAGTAGTGCCAGGATGGAGACACCAGGGTCACGGCAGCAGGGGCAGCACCCCAGCCTCAAATTCTTGTTTATTAGCTACTCACTTCTGCTGACATTTCCTTTAAATATTCTCTCAAGGGAAAAATAAAAATTGTTAGTATGCGTGTCACCTGAGCTGTAGCTGCAGCAGGCAAAGGAACTTGCAGTCTCAGAAGGGAATCCCAAGAAAGCTTTACCGTTACTAAACATGCAGTCAGGGTGTTTTCTGGAAAGAGATTATCAGAGAGCAAGAATTGCAGTTGTATTCCTAATTTTCAGTGTGGGATGTTAAAAGCAGGGTGTGCTGTGCTTCCCAGAAACTGGTGGTGTGGGGAAAGCCTGGTGCTGAGCACACAGAAATGGGCTCACTCCTGCTCACCTGTGTGCCTCTGAAAAACCCAGCTGCACTGTCATGGTCCAACACACTCGTCAGAGGATCCAAGCCATCTAGAAATGCCCCGTGTTCTCAGAATGCAGAATTTTGGGAGTTTTCCAAGGTGGGATTGGTCAGCTTCTTTTCTGTCTGAGTTTGCCACGTTTTCCACAATTCTGTAAGTGTTGACACAAAATGCCTTGTGCTTTGTGGGAAATAAAACCACAGTGTGTACCTTGTGATGCTTCTGCTTTGTGGGACGGTGCCTGGGGACAGGGACACGTTCCTGCTCCGCTGAAGGCAAGGGGAAAATCTTCCCAGTCTGACTCCTGATCACCAGACTGTGCTGAGCCTTGTGCTGCACCTGATGAGGTGTCACAGGAGGCTGAGCATCGCAAGGTCAGGCACATCCTGCTCCCATCCGGAGTGGATGGCATTTCTTCATTTTTGACAATGAAAGTGAACTGTACAGAGTACGAAATAAATCTGTGTGTTAAACACCCAAAAAAAAAAAAAANGAGAGGCAGCATGGTGTTAAAAGATTTACTGGTGCAAGGAGAGCAAAGCAAATGTGTGCTTGCTGCCCTGCTTCAAATAAGAATGAGAAGTTTGTGTGGCAGCTGCTGCAGCCTCAGTGCTGTGAGTGCTTGGAGCACTGAGCTCGGCTGGGCGCTGCCTGACTCTGCTGAGCCCAGAGCTGGGACACAGAGGGACCCAGCTGGACCTCTGCCCCTCACTCCACTGTCTCGAGGGACCGGAGACGCATGGGTCTCTGCTGAGGGGCATGCTGGGGAGCCTCAGGAGCACTTGTCCTAGGTTTTAATCCAGCAGGATTGTGTGAACCCCCGGTGTGGTGCTGTGGCCCATCAGGACACTGCAGCATCAACTGCCGCCTCTGAATTTACTCACATAAAATATTCCTTTCGTAGCGATTGCAAGAGGGTTCAGAAAAGGTTCAGAGAGATAAAAATCTGCCTTGAACTCTGTTGACTGCAGTTAGCGGGATGCAGTGACAAGGTAATTAGGAACTGCTCGCTGCAGGGCTGAGGGGATGAATGCTGCCTGTGTTCTGCTGAGACCTGTGACAGTGGTTTCCAGGCTGCACTTTCCAGCTCCTGGGCACTCTGTGGAGCATTTGTAAAGGTTCATGGAATAAAAGTGAGACAAGAAACCCTGCTCCCAGACAGACAAGTCTGTGTTTCTTTCGGGAAATCCGCTAAGATCTGTAAATTTAAAAAGATTGAAGGTTAAAGGTACCCTGGGCTCCAGAGCTGCATGCAAACAAGGAGGATGTAAGTGTTTTGATAATAGCTGGTGATAACTAAGCATAAGCACAACTTACCTGGGCATGGGGTATATTCTGGTAATCTTTAACCCTGAGTAAATTGCTTTCCTTATGGACCATCTCCTAGGTGGATTGAAGTGCTGGTCTCAATGCAGATGCAGCAGCGAGGCTTGTTTCCTGGGAGCCAGAGGACATTGCATTAGATCTCAGGAATGATTTTTTTATGGCTTTACAGCATTTGAGTGTATGAAGCACGTTAAGTGGTCAGGGTGTACAACATGTACTGCCAGGCTTTGGATCTCATCCAGACAGTTGTGGGACAGCCTAAACCCCAGCACTGAAATGAGGACATTGAGTTTAATCTGCGTTTCAGAATCAGGTTGGTTAACTGGTCCTCTCTGATTCCAGCAACACATGTTGTAGTTCCATGTTACTCATTTAGCAGTAATTGGCTCTGACTTTTACATTGTGCTCATGTAAGATCTCATTTTCCAGGTGGCTGGTAAATGTGTCAGCGTGCCCTATGTCCTGAGGGGTAGCAACATCTCATATGGGGTTAGTGTCGAGAGAAAAATTGACTTAAAGCTGCCCCAGAACTTTACCTGCCAGTGCACACAGTGGTGAAATGCTTTCGAGGGCCTGGGGATGCTGAAATGAATTTGTTCAGGTGTTAAAGGAGATAACTGGAGGTCATTTTGCCCGAAGCCATCCCCAGGGCTGAGAGATGCCTTCGCTGAGCAAAGGTTGCTGGGTGACAGCCCAGGGGGGAGATGTCCACCTGTCCCTTTGGCCAGTCCAGCCCAGGCTGTGCTGTCCCTGTGCAGGTCTGGCCACTGCTCCAGAGTATCAGGTGCCAACTTTGGTCCCCATGGCCAGGAACAGGGCAGCCCTGCGGGACTGGGGGTGTCCAGGGAGCACCCGTGGATGGAACGGCCGCCAGCAGATGTGCATATCCAGCTGTTTACAGATGTACACACACAGTGTAAAACGCTGCTGCAGTTAATAGGCCAGCGACTAAAACTGTGTCTATAAGCAGTGATTCCTGCTGCTGCCTTTTCTGCTAATAAATTGACTGGTTTTTACTGGAGTACCCAAGTCCTTGTTTGCTCTAGGAAGCTCCTTAGCTCCTTTCCCCTGTAACAGTATTTCCTTAGGCAGCACATGTTTTTTCCCTTTCTTATCTGCAGTTACTGTGCTCTTGGCTTTTGGGCTTTCTTTGGCCCCTATCTTGATTGCTTTCCAGCTCTTGGGGCTGCCGTAAGGGAGATTTTCCTGCAAGTGACTCCAGTGGTGCTCTTCAGGCATCACCTCTGCCAAAGACAGCCTGCAGCCCCCTCACTCCCAGCCCCTGGCACCCCTCAAGCCCCCGGAGGAGCCTCATCATGGGCTGTGTCAGGGGACAGCAAAGGGTTTGGGGAGCTCCCAGCTCGTGCCACAAATGAGACCAGTGTCCCCTCACAGCACACACGGTCAGGGCATGCTGAGCTTCTCATCTGCCAGCACACCCAAACACCCAAGTCCTTCTGCCCAGGCCAGTGCTCAGTCCATTCCCTGCCGAGCCTTAGTTGGTGCTGGGATTGCCCCAGCCTTGCACCTGGGCCTTGGTAAACTTCATGAGCTTCACGGGAGCCCTCCACTAAAGCTTGTCCAGGTCCTTCTGAGTGGACTTTCTTTGGAGGTAATACACCCAGGGTTTATCTTGCAGATAAATACATCTTTCAGATTTCTACAGGTCTCTGTAAGATGAACTTCATTTTCCATGCATTGCAGTCGTGGTCTCTACAATCTCCGTAAATGCTTTCCTTAACTGTGATGTGTTGCCTGAAGATACCCACAGAACTTTAGGTATTTTTCATTTATCACTTATATCTTCCTCTGCAGGACCAGATGTCAGCTGAATAACTATGAAAATGAGTTTTGAGATGGTTGGAGTGCCAGCAGGAGAGATGGATTGGAAGGGGACAGCAGCAAACTGGTTATCCTAGCCTTTAGGGGAGACAAAAATCATCCTACAGATTAGATCTCTGGCAGATAGTTTAACAAGGATAAATCTTAATTTTCTGAGCAAAATTACAGTATAAGGTCAAGCTGTATCAAATCAATTTGTTTCCTGATAAAAATGGTTTCTTATTCAAATTAAGTTTGTCTTTTGCCTTGTCATTGTTCTTGTTTGGATTTATTTCAAAGATGAATGAATAAAGAAAAAGTAATTTTAGGAATCAGTGTTTTCAGAAAAGGATTCAATTGTCCTTTTTTGTTGATTTTTTAAATTTTTATTGTTGCCATCCTTTTAGTGACAGTATGGGCTTGGTGTTACAACTTTAAAGAACAATTAGTGTTTAAAGCTTCTGTTTGCATTTTCTGAAGGCTCTTGGCATGTGGCATCACCACTGCCATGCTATGAGGAAAGGAGTCTCCATTCCCCAGGAGAGGGGTCTCTGTTCCCCAGAGCGGTCTCTGTTCCCCAGAGCGGTCTCTGTTCCCCAGGAGAGGGGTCTCTGTTCCCTGGGGGCACCTCTGTTCCCCGGGGGAGAGGAGTCTCTCTCCCCCAATCCCTCTGCCGACGCTGCGGGGCTGAGCAGCTGTGTGAGCGGTGCCTTTGCTCCTGCTGGCCTTTGGGTTTAGAGGCTTTTCAAGCAGCTGGGGGAGGTCCGGGGGGGTCTGGGTGTGCATTGTGCACAGAGCTGTTGTTTCTTGTTTCTAGTTGTCAGTGGCTGTCACCTGCTGAGCATCCTTTCATCCATGTTAAACTGGTATGTGAAATGTGTTGGTTACCACACCTGAATTTAATGAAAAATTTAGAAACAAATCAGTTCTGGTTTTCCTGTTTGGTTTGCACAATCACAACAAAAATACATCATGTGGAGGAGGTTTCCCTCAAGGATGCTGGATTCCAGGTAGTGAAGCACGGGGTGGTGCTGGTTCCCTTCACGGAGCAGGAGTGTGTCCCCAAGAGGAGGGAGGGCATGCTGGATTTCCATACAACTCACTCATCTTCAGGACCTTTAAAAAGAAACTATGTTTTAGAGTTGTGCTGCAGAAAACATAGCCCAGCAAAGCGGGCAGCACCTAGATGAACTGTCGGGTGGCTCTGGGCGGTGTGTGACCGCCTTTCCCCTGGGTCTGCAGCCTGCTCGTGTTTGCTCTAGCCCGTGGTGTAAGGAACAAAGGTGCAGCTTCTAATCCTATTGTGCCAATTCTCTTCTTCAGGGCCGATGTTCAAGGGAAAACTGCAAATATCTTCACCCACCACCACACTTAAAAACGCAGCTGGAGATCAATGGCCGCAATAACCTGATCCAGCAGAAGAACATGGCCATGCTGGCCCAGCAGATGCAGCTCGCCAATGCCATGATGCCCGGAGCCCCGCTGCAGCCCGTGGTACGTGTGCTCCGGGGTTGGGGCTGGGGGCAGGCAGCACAGGCTTCCACACCACGGGAATCCCACAAAGCTGGGAACGGGGTGAATCAACTGCAGTGAAATGCTCCTCTGTATGTCTTCATGCAGCTTAATTCTGGCAGTATTAATTGCCTGAAGTAATACTGTTAATTAATTTTGGTAATCTTGGGTTAATTTAATTTATCTTTTACAACTTATTTCTCAAAGTTTGGAAAGTGAGTGACCCGTGTGAGATTTTAGTTTCCTTTGCAATATCATGTGCTCTAGGAAACTCCTGGCTTTGAGAAGACGCCTACTGGATGTTTTCCTTTCACTCAGGGGAACTTTCCCAGGGAATGGCTTGCTGGAATTGGGCTTTGGTTTAGGGGCAGCCGTGGCTGTGGCACCAGTTGATCAGTCAGTGTGAGCCCATGAGGCAGCAGAGAGCTGGGGTGGCTCTGCCCTGGTGCAGCAGGGCGGTGTGTTGATGGGCTGTAGGGCAGGGCTGTCCCCACTTAGAGCTGTGCAGCACTTCACTCTGTGCCTGTGAGCTTCACGGTAGTGCCGGGTGGCTCTGATAGCACGCTGTTATTCTGCAGTGCCCAAAGGCCTGCAGGGTATTTATATTGGTATAAAATAAGCTCAGTAGGAAGTAAGTGGGGTAGTCTTTTATTGGCTGTACAGCAGTCACACAGGTGTCTGTTTGAGTGTATTGGGCTGAAATCAAAGACTGATATCTCTTAAGTTACACACTAACAGACTGGCTCTATTTTAAAGTTCATTATTACATAGCTGATAACCCAGTAATGAAAAGTGCAGTTAATTAATAGTGTATTTAAGACTAATATTTAATTTCCTATAATATTTGCCAGATTGTTTTTCATTCACATGGATGAAGAGTCATTACAGAAACGATACCCATTTACACAACTCTCAGTCTATTTTCATCAGTAATCCTTGTAGGTTTTTGTTCATTATTTCCAATGTCCCTTGCTTCCAAACAATTCAGTCATTTCCTCAGGAATACAAAAACATGCGCTGTTCTGTGCTGTCTGCCTTAAATTGATATTAAACAGAGAAAGAGTTCTGTTAACTCCGTAGTTGTTTTTCTATCTAAAAAGTAGTTGGGGAGAAAAATCTAAATGCCTTGAGTAACTGCTTTATTTAGATAGTGAAAGACAAACACTCCTGGCTGAATTTTTTTTGGCAGTTACCCTGCATTTGGGGGCAGGAGGGTTATTTAATCCTTGCTGCAGTGTTGCAGCTCTGCGTTGGGTTTTCATTGCATTATTTGGGCTCTGCACACAGTTATCTTCACACCCACAAAGGCACTTGACCTTTTTTTGAAAACATGCAAACAAACAAAAGAAAAGCATATTTGCATGTGCTTTTTCTTCCTCTAGTTTAGTGTTTTAGCCTAATTATAGCATCTCCCTGGTGCAGTGAGTGTGTGAGTACCTGCATGGCCAGCCTGTTGAGTTCTGTAAGATGGAAGGATTGTGGCTGTGTGGAACCCCAGGAATTCCTGAGCCAGCGCTGGCTGCACCACGGTCAGCAAGGCTTTGGCTGTGCCTGAAGTCACGTGTGGTTGATGCTGAGGCTCTCAGATGCCTTTTCCCCGAGAGCCAGCATTGTGCCCCCTCTGGCCGTGTCCCGCTGGTGTCCCCAGACTCTCCATGACCCCACAAAGTGTCTGCTGTTCATTATGGCATTGCTGCAGTGCGGATGCAGCTGGAATTTGCTCCGGGAGCTGCCGTGCGCTGGGAGCGTGCAGGGAAGCTGCAAGAGGAGAGGCAGCAGAGGCTGCTGGGGATGCTGTCCCATGCTCTTGCTCACGTGCGACACCTGCATGGGTGTTCCGCATGTTCCACAAGCACAACAAACGCTCCTTTCCAGTTAGCAGCAGAAAGCACCTTGTTCATCGCAAGGGGATCACCAGAGGGTTGTTATGGTGACAGCACAGCAAGTGCAAATGTTAAGTATCTCTTTCCCTGTCTCTGATTGCAGCCAATGTTTTCTGTTGCACCGAGCTTAGCCACCAATGCGTCAGCTGCCTTCAACCCCTACCTGGGGCCCGTCTCCCCAGGCCTGGTCCCCGCCGAGATCCTGCCCACGGCCCCGATGCTGGTGACAGGGAACCCTGGGGTCCCGGTTCCTGCTGCTGCCGCTGCTGCTGCCCAGAAGCTGATGAGGACAGACAGGCTGGAGGTAGGAGCTGGGTGGTGTAACTAACTCTCACAAGTGGTGTCATTTATTACATCTTCTAGTTACGAAATACCTTTCTTGCGAAAGCAAATGACACAGGTTTCACTTGGGCTGGTGATGTTGTGTCTTGGTGACGGGTAAGAATGAGGAGTGACTGAGTGATTGTACGGTAATTCAGGCTGCCATTCTGCTCCTGACCTCCCTGGCGGAAAGAGATGGGAGTATTTAGGAATGATCGTGGGAGCAGAAAGAGCGCCACAAAGCTGAGTTAGTATGTGCCCAGAGGGTGTTAACATTGTGGAGGCACAGCCGCTGAGCTCCAGGGAGAGGTGCACAGCTCCAGCTGCCGGGGCTCAGGATGGCTCAGCCTCTCTGGACAGACAGAGCCCACACTCCCCCGCGGGCCTCCCGCCCTGGCTTATCACCCTCGCTACAACCCTGACAAGTGTCAGTGCTCTCGAGCTGCTGCTCTCCCTTGCTCTGAATCTTTCTTATCTGAAAGGCCTGACAGTGTTTTCGGCGCCTTATCGGTGCTGCGGCAGCGTGGGCGGGGAGCCAGGGACATGCTGCCGGCTGCCATGAGCTTCGGGCACAGCCCGTGAGCACAGCCCGTGGGCACAGCCTGAGGGCACATCCTGAGAGCAGAGCCCGTGGGTACAGCTGCAGGCATAGATTGCAGCCCATGGGCACAGCCTGAGAGCAGGTGCTTGGCAGCCCTGGTCGGGTCTGGTGGTTAAAAGGCAGCGACGGGGGAGGCTGAGCAGCCAGGCTGCCCTGCTGTCACCCTGGTGTGTGCTGGACACGGTGGGGTGTGAGGGCACGAGGCCACTGTCCCCTGCGTGGCCACTGGTATGCTCTCTTCCAGCAGGGAGTCTGGTCACTGAGCTCAGGGAGCATGGTGGAGGAGGAGTAAGAAGGATCTCTCTTTTATGCAGCCCACTGTATTTGTAACTCTTTTCTTTGTGCCTGTGCATCTGCGTGAACAGGGATTGACTCTCCTTACAAGGGAAATTAGTTGCTTTTCCTTAGCTGCTGCTCAGAAGGGGTGAGCTGGGAAGAGTGTGGAGGGTCATCTGGCAGCCAGCACTTCCCGCTGCTACTGTCACTATTCTCAGAGCTCACATCACCACAGGTCACCCCTCCTGTGGGATCACATCATTTCCCTTTTTAGAGATGTTTTCCCCGAGGGAAGCTTTCCCGAAAGCATACTCAGGTTACAGGGGAGGCAGCCGTGCCGAGCTCTGGGCTGGCACACAGGTGGCTGGTTGGAATCACCCAGGGATGTTTTTCCCTTGAGGACTCTGTTTCATGGTGGACACTTGCCAGAGGTGGATTAAAACCAAAATTCAATTAGGTAAATTCATAAATAAATAACAATGGATTTGGAAATGTGAGTAGAGAGATGAGGGTGCCAATGGTGGGAACCCTTTGGGTTGTGCTGCCAAGATCAGCTGCTGTTGGATTGTTCTTCCAGCCCTGCGGTGTCCATGGGCTCGTCAGGGTGGGACATGAGGGCTCAAAAGCATCCTGGTCATAAGCAGAATGTACCCAGGGAAGCAGGGGCACCCCTTCATGTGGCCCTCCAGGGCAGCCTTGGTGCTGGCCACAGGCTGTGACCACAGTGCACAGGGAGCTAATGATGTTTGGGACTTCAGGTGCAGGCTGTGGCCCTCCGGTCACTGCTTTCTCTTGATACTGCTGTTCAGAGGAGTGATGCACTGCTGAGCCCAACTCCTTTGCGTGACAGGGAGATGCAAGAGTAGCACTCTCACGATCCTGTTTTTCCCTTCTGCAAATGCAGTTTTAACAGTGAAATATGTAGGTGAGAAGATAATTTGCAAATGCTTTCCAGTGCAGTGATCGTTTCATCTGGAGTATCCAAATTTAGTATCCAATGCTGTTGGTAAAAAACATGCCCTTTTTATGAACAGCAAAACATTTGAATGTGCTTTATAGCTTCCAGAAGTGCACAACAGATTTTGGAGATTCTGCGTGATCTGCCTATTACCTCCTAGAGGAGCCAGCCCTGTCTACCTGCTCTTCCAGGGAGCTGCTGCTGTGGCATTGCCATTTGTTATGGCATGATCAGACCTTTATAAGGCTCCACTCACTCTCCCTTGGAATGAACTGTCCTGGAGAAAAATAACCACAATGATGTTAGCATCTAATCTCGGAGTATGATTCGTTCTGCTTAGAATTTTAAATATTTATTTTCAAGAGTGATGTACCCTGGCAGGAATTAAGTCAGCACACGTCCTGGGATACAGACCCAGGCTGTTCCCAAGCTGAAATCTCTCAGTGGGCACATCTGGGGTTTTCAGGGAAGCAGGCAGACACCACTGCTCTGTCGGGAGTGTCACATCTCTTGAATTAATGTGAGTCTTGGTAAAGTAAGATTGGTGACTGCTACTAGCCGTGGGATTGCTTTCATCTGGATTTCATACCAACAGCATTCAGGTGTTGGGTGTCCAGTGCTTTCAGCCACTCCTGTAAAGAATCTGCATCTCGGGATGGAAATGTCATGGCTTGCAGCTTTTCCACAGCTTTCCTCACACTCCTCCTTTGCAAGAAATATGTTGAACAGAGTGTGGTTCTTCAGTGAACTAGAAAAGAAGCAAGAGGGACAGGGAAGTAAGAGAGAAAGAAATTGGCTAACACTTTATTGAAGATGGCTGTTTCCATTGGAATGCCATCATTTTCTATTAGAGGTGTTCCAGAGTTAGGAATGACCACAGCCAAGCTGCTGTTTCCTGCAGCCATTTTTCCTGTATGCCATTTTTCACCAGGAAGAAGCAACTTAGAAGTTCTTGGAGCTAGGTCAGTTGTGGGTGATCAGGACTGTGACGTGGAGGGGCTGTGTTTAAACGCTCGGAGTGTCCTGGATAACAGCACACTGATTTCCATTGGCTGTCTCAGGTGCCAAGGAGGAGTCAGGAGGTGGGATGTGCTCCGGGAAGGGCAGAGCTGGCCCTGTCCCTCCAGCCAAACTGCCCAGCGCTGGCGTGAGGCCAGTGGGCTCGGCCAAGGCTGGGGGGCAGCTGTGTCCCCACTCAGGTGGCACCTTAAGTCACAGCAGGGCCATCACAGTGCACTCAGCCCAAAGCCCAAGCAAGGGAATTACAGTGAGTCAGTGACACTGCAGCCCTGACTCAACCGATTTTGCAGCTGGTTGGAAATGTACCTGTGCGTCTTCTGTTTATGTTTCCTAATCTACCAAGTTGAAAATTGTGGTACTAATTACAGGGCTATTAATAAATAACTAATAAAAGCTCTCCAGCTCTGAAAGACCAGACAGCACATCATGCTTTTGTGCCTGTCCTTACTCAAGGAGATGAATGATATATTGCAGCATGACCATGGCAAAAAATAAACCCATTTCAAAGTTTGCTTTTAAATAAACAAGAATTGGAAATGTTCTTGGTTGTTACCCTTACAGTGGTTGAAAAACCACTGCTGGTCACACCAGTTAGAAGGACCAGCAGTCCAGGGTTGTGCCTGGCTGCACTGAGCCTTTGTCCTGAAATCTGTTCAGGAGCACTGAGGGAGCCATTCTTCACCTTAGTGCAGCTACTGTGTGACAGCTCTGAAAACTTACCTTAGACATGCCAAAGGTTATCTCTACCTGCCTATTTCAGTGTTCTGGTCATTCTTCTTTGGTTTTTAACTGGAACAAAATTAGCTCTTCTGTGGATGAATTCTGTCTCTCTATATAGATGCTTTTATATATATATATATGTATGTACACTTGTATCTGAGTTTGTATATATAATTCCTATGTTATTAATGGAGTTCTTGCTTACACATGGAGTAGTCTTGAGACCTCGGTTTAGTGGACCACTGGTAAAAGACAAGGAGCAAAGACAGCTTTGCCTTTAGTTCATCCTTTTCTTCATTTTTGGAAGAAAAGGGTTCAGTTGACTGTTAGACTGCAAATAATCAAAGGAAATTATACATTTTTGTCCATGTGGGAGGCCCTTGTTTGGGTGGAGGACACTGGTTCATGACTCAGAAAGTGTTCCTACATAATGAAGGAGAGCCTCCTTCCCCAGTCCTCCCTGTGTCATGCTGGCTGGCACATGTCACTGCACAGGGCTGGGCTGGGGAAGGGGTCTGGCTGCAGGATTACCTGGCAGGCCAGTGGTTATTTTCCCACCGAGGAATTTGCCTGAGCTGTTCCCTGTGTGCTGCAGAATCTCTTCTACAAGCCCTGAGCAAGAGGGGCGTGGGATGGCCAAGGGTCACGGAGGGGCTGGGCCCCGCTCATGTGGCTGTGCTGCAAATACACACCCAGAGTCTGTCCCCACGTGGAGAAAACCAATAAAGCAGGAGTGACCCTGGACAAATGTTTTTACACCTGAGCAGGTCCTGGGCTTGGACCAGCAGGTCCTGCTGGGACTGTCCAGAACTGTAGAGGATGGGCAGGTGGCTCTGGCAGCAGCACGAGGGTTAAACAGCAGCCAGAGGACTGGTGCGAAGGGAAACCAAACCACCACCAAATTTGGGTTGCTGTGGGGATCGGAGCCAAGGTCCTTGAGGAAATACTGATGATTCAAGCTCACAGGCACCCACCTTGAACAGGAAATTCCATCTACTAAAGGAGTTTTATGTAGACCCAGTTGCTTTTGTCCGTTTGTTTCCTATGGCCTTTGGAAAGCTGGAATGCCAAGTGTGTTTTGTTGGCCATTTGGGGACAACTGACCATGTCAAAAGCCCACGTCAGTCTGTCAAGCATGAGGTTTGCACATGTGGGGAGGGGGCAGGTGTTTGTCACACTGGTGACAGTCTGTGTCTGTGGTGCTGGGGTGGCTGGGGTCCTGGAGGTCTGTGCGGGCTCGGGGCTGGCCGGATCCCATGGGGACACTGTGGGGGCTGTCACCCACGCAGCTGCAGTGTCTGACCCCTCCAGCTCAGTCTGACTGCTGCTGTGTGACAGTGGGACCAGGGGCCGCTCCAGCTGTGGCTGCTGCTCTTCCCCATCTCCCGTGGCTCCTCAGGGCAGCGCAGGGGCAGTGCCACCACCACGGGTGGTGAGTTGCTGTCCCCTGGCAGGCAGCTGGATCGTGGGAGCACATGGGCGCAGAGTGCCTGCCCAGTGGGGCTCCCAGGGGGCAGCCGCACACCCTCCGCTCGCCCTTGTGAGCACATCAGGTGTGGTGGCCCAGCACAGCCAGGTCACAGTGGAGCACAGCCAGGCACCTTGGGGTGCATGGGGGGTGCCCGAGAGCAACCACGGCACGTTTCTTCAGGAGACAGGAACAGCCCTGTGGGCGGCTAACGGGAGCCAGAACGACACCTGCTGTGTGCTTGGTTCTGATCACGGTGGCGTTTCATGCTCTTTGACATCACAAGTAGCTCTGGAGAAGACAGTCTCTGCTGCCAGGTCCCTGAGCCCGCCGTCCCACTGCAGTGCACCACCTTGGCATCCTCGCGGTGCTCTCGCAGGCTTTTGGAAGGCTTGTCTCTGCTCTGAGCCATGCCTGCAGCACCCATCACCAAAACTAAGTGACTTTCTTTTCCTCCTATCACAGGTATGTCGAGAGTACCAGCGTGGGAACTGCAACAGGGGAGAGAACGACTGCAGGTTCGCTCACCCCGCCGACAGCGCCATGATCGACACCAATGACAACACGGTCACCGTCTGCATGGATTACATCAAAGGGAGGTGCTCCCGGGAAAAGTGCAAATATTTTCACCCTCCTGCACACCTGCAAGCCAAGATCAAGGCTGCCCAGTACCAGGTTAACCAAGCTGCAGCTGCCCAGGCAGCAGCGACTGCAGCTGCCATGGTGAGTGTGGAAACACTTCTGGATGTAGACGTACGTTGAGGAGAGGCAATGGTGGATGCGTGTTTGTCCTTGCTAAGGAGTGTGGAGGTGCTTGGGGATCCCAGTCACTACATGGTGCAATGAGCTTTCCCAGCATGTGGTGCCAGATCTGCTCTGAAGTAGTTCCAGATCATTGAGGCGTTTGACTAATTTTGCCTGCTGATGTACGGAGTACCTGTGTGTGCATATGTGTGGGCTACATGTGTATCTGGTTGGCTGTGTGTCTGTGCGTGGGCAAATGTGTACCTATCCAGCTGCACAGAGAGATAAATCTGTATTTAGTTTCTGTAAGTCCATGTTCGTAGAGGTGTCGTTTGTAGTGGATCTGCCCGTGTTACTGCTGTCCCCGTTCTGTGTCCCCGAGGGCCCGTAGCTGTAGCAGCCACGTGTGGCCCGCTGAGGAGCTGGTTTGCTGGCGAGGCGAGGGCAGCACCAGGGGCTGTGGTGGTGGTGGGCTCTGCCTTGTGCTGAGCCCAGGGGTGTGGGAAGCACAGCACAGCGGGGGCAGCAGGGCCGGCGGGGCGAGGCGGTGGCCGCGGCTCCCGGTGGGGTCCGGCACAGGCGAGGAGCCGGTGGCCGGTGGCGGGAGCCCCGTTGCCGGGTTCTGCGTGGCCCTGAGCCCCGTGTCCCGCCCGGCGTGGCCGCGGGTGGGGGCCAGGGTGGGGTGGCCGCGGGCACCCCCGTGCCGCCCCGCTGCCCTGCCCGTCAGGCCCGTGCATGCCTAGTCTTGTTACGGTTGTACACGGCATCCGGTGATTTGTTTTTATTTGTTTTTTCTCATCTC
>VZRL01005863.1:601205-638080 GCA_013397895.1 Origma solitaria
CCGCCGGTCCCCATGCCGCTGTAATGGTAGGCAAACAGTGCTCCCTGGAAAGCTGTTCCCTCGCCTTTATTTGGTAGTTCAGTCTGCTATGCCGCTTGCTTGCTCATGGAGAAACATCGTGCTGCCTGGTTATTTTGCCTTCTACTGATTTTTCTTTTTTCCTTTTTCTCTCTCCTTTTCTCCTCCCTTCCTTCCCCCCNCCCACCCTCTTTTTTTTTCTTTTTGTTACTGGACTTTATTTTTATACCCATCGACCATTCAGGGAATTCCTCAAGCTGTACTTCCCCCCTTACCAAAGAGGCCTGCGCTTGAAAAAACCAATGGTGCCACCGCAGTCTTTAACACTGGTATCTTCCAATACCAGCAAGCTCTTGCCAACATGCAGTTACAGCAGCATACAGCCTTTCTCCCACCAGGTAAGTGCTTCTCTGACACCTTTTAAGGGGAGGGAGAAGGGGGAGCTCTGGAAGAAGCACAGTAGGAAATAGCTGTTTGTTGCTGGTGGCAAACGCGGTGTGTGCTGGAGGCCGCTGGTGCCAGGTGCAGGCAGCCCCTCCAGCCCATGGCATGGCAGTGCCCAGTGCCCATGGGCCTGAGGAGGGGCTGGCTGTGGGAACGCTGCCTTTTCTCTGCTCCTTGTGGAAGCTGGGAGGGTGTTTTCCAGTCTAACATAAAATCAGCATCGTGCTCTGTCACCCCAAATCAGAATTTGAAATCTCCTCTCTCCTTCCTCTTTTCCCTGGATTAACTGCTCTTCCTTCCACATCCCTAGGCTGTTGTGCTTGTTGTCTTCGCTGTCAGACCCCTTGGCCTTGGCAGCGGTGGCTCTGAGTCACACACACAGGGGTTGATTTAATGATTTTAATGAGGTGCAGTGATCCCAGGATGCGCAGGCAATCTCACAGGTGGAGAATCACGAACCTACACAGCAAGTCACGGTTTGGGCCTCGGTCACTGGTGTCTCAGGGCCGGTCTTGGACTGAGTAAAGCCAAGTGCTTGTTCTCAGCCAAAGTGATCAGCTCTACACCTGTCCTGGTGTAATTGCTGAAGAGTTGGTGCCTGTACTATGTACCAAGCAGAAATCCCTTTGGAAGACAAGCAGTGGGACTTCAAGTTGGAATATATGCTTTGGTTCTGCCGATGGTGCTGCATGAGAAATGATCTCTAGGATGTCCCAGGAGCTTCTGCCCTTAGTTACACAGCTGAGGTAGTTTGTTACACCTGAACCCACACTAAAGCAGCACCATCCTTCCAGGAGGAGTGCAGAGCCCAGCTGATAGCTCTGTACTCAAAAATGGGAGAGAGTCTGTGAGGTCAGCCTTTCATAATGCAGACTGGGGAGAGGGAAGAAATACAGCTAATCAGTCTTCACCCAGAAAATGAAAGGATTTTATCCTCAACATTTTTGGCAAGTGTGTTCGCAGGAGTTCAGTATAATGACCTTTAGTATTCTGTTTTGATCTGGCATACAACCAACATGTGTACTTTAAATGGCACAAAAATCAATTTCTTGATGTAGTGCATTTTAATAACATATTTAGTTCCAAAAGTGCATTGCAGGCACTGAAATATATCAGTGAATGTTGCAAAGCTCGTTGGAGTCAATAGTAAGATGGGTTGAGTAAGCTGTAGGTCAGATCTCTAGCCCACATGTTAAAATCCATGTAAAAATGGGTATGTGATCATAGACTCGTGGAACCACGGAATGGTTTGGGTTGGGAAGGACCTTAAAGACCGTGTGATTCCAAACCCTCTGCCATGGGCAGGGACACCTTCCAGTAGACCAGGTTGCTCAGAGCCCCATCCAGAAAGACTTACAGTCCTTCCGGTGAATATTAATTCACAGATCTCTTGGCACAGCGTAACAGATGGAGTCAGTAAACTGAAATTTTGCAGCTTCTATGAAAGCAGCGAGGGGCTGGATGGTTGCTGGAAGTGCTGGAGCTGCCTTTGAACTTGCCCTGTGAGCTCAGGAGCTGGGGTTGTGGTTTGTGTGTGCCAGACCCCATTTGCACCTCATCACTGACTGAGGTCTTTCCCATCGGCTCTTGCACACACCTTACCTCAGCTCTTCCTCCAGCAGATCCACACTGAAACCTCCAGGAGTTTTGCAGTGGTTCTTGAGGCTTCATTAGATCTTTCCTGACCACTGAAGTTTAGTATATGTTACACAAGAAAAGGTGTTTTTAGCATGAGCTATTATAAATTCTCTCTTTGTATTTTTCAGATAGCAGCAGTTTGAGCTTTCCAGTAATCCAGTACTTTTCAAAAAGTGAAAAGGTCTTTGCAACCTCGTCCTTTTTAGTTTTTCCCACTTCAAATGAACTGCGATCAGTTCCTGTTTGGGCACGGTCACCTGGAAATAGTTTCTCCAACTGTCCCTACAAAGCAATGGAGAGCACAGAGTGCAGGTGTCCCCAGCTCCATGGCCATGGAGCCAGGGGCAGGTCAGCTCAGTGGGATCTGAATTAAAGTGACATTTTTCAGGTTCAGACACCCAAGGTGTAAGTGCTCATTTGTGTTCCAAGTTGCTCCAGGCAGGGTATGAAATGCAGGAGGGCTGGAGGGCAGGACACCTGCAGAACCTACACAGGGTGGGTGGGCCCAGGCTTGGTCCCCTCTGGGGGATCTGGGCAGGACCCTCCTCTCTGCAGGCCACTTCACTCCTCATTGTCTTCCACTGATATTCCAGAAAACCTCAGATACCTTTTTTGGTTTGTAAGGCCTTGTTCTGGCTGCCTGTGTGCCAGGGATGTGAAGCACATCCAGGGATCCTCCATGCCTGGGAGTGGACACTGCGCTCCAGCACACCTCAAGGGATTAAATGTTCTCAGACACTCCTATCAGCTCTCTCAACGAAAGCTCCCTCTGTGCACAGCTCCCCTCTCGAGGTGTCCCTGAAAGCTGGGCTGCTGGAAGCTGTCCCCAGGCTGAGAGGGGCATTCAGAGAGGTTGCAAGAAAGAATCGGGTGTTGAAATGAGGGGAGTTAGTCTGCNCATACAACCAACATGTGTACTTTAAATGGCACAAAAATCAATTTCTTGATGTAGTGCATTTTAATAACATATTTAGTTCCAAAAGTGCATTGCAGGCACTGAAATATATCAGTGAATGTTGCAAAGCTCGTTGGAGTCAATAGTAAGATGGGTTGAGTAAGCTGTAGGTCAGATCTCTAGCCCACATGTTAAAATCCATGTAAAAATGGGTATGTGATCATAGACTCGTGGAACCACGGAATGGTTTGGGTTGGGAAGGACCTTAAAGACCGTGTGATTCCAAACCCTCTGCCATGGGCAGGGACACCTTCCAGTAGACCAGGTTGCTCAGAGCCCCATCCAGAAAGACTTACAGTCCTTCCGGTGAATATTAATTCACAGATCTCTTGGCACAGCGTAACAGATGGAGTCAGTAAACTGAAATTTTGCAGCTTCTATGAAAGCAGCGAGGGGCTGGATGGTTGCTGGAAGTGCTGGAGCTGCCTTTGAACTTGCCCTGTGAGCTCAGGAGCTGGGGTTGTGGTTTGTGTGTGCCAGACCCCATTTGCACCTCATCACTGACTGAGGTCTTTCCCATCGGCTCTTGCACACACCTTACCTCAGCTCTTCCTCCAGCAGATCCACACTGAAACCTCCAGGAGTTTTGCAGTGGTTCTTGAGGCTTCATTAGATCTTTCCTGACCACTGAAGTTTAGTATATGTTACACAAGAAAAGGTGTTTTTAGCATGAGCTATTATAAATTCTCTCTTTGTATTTTTCAGATAGCAGCAGTTTGAGCTTTCCAGTAATCCAGTACTTTTCAAAAAGTGAAAAGGTCTTTGCAACCTCGTCCTTTTTAGTTTTTCCCACTTCAAATGAACTGCGATCAGTTCCTGTTTGGGCACGGTCACCTGGAAATAGTTTCTCCAACTGTCCCTACAAAGCAATGGAGAGCACAGAGTGCAGATGTCCCCAGCTCCATGGCCATGGAGCCAGGGGCAGGTCAGCTCAGTGGGATCTGAATTAAAGTGACATTTTTCAGGTTCAGACACCCAAGGTGTAAGTGCTCATTTGTGTTCCAAGTTGCTCCAGGCAGGGTATGAAATGCAGGAGGGCTGGAGGGCAGGACACCTGCAGAACCTACACAGGGTGGGTGGGCCCAGGCTTGGTCCCCTCTGGGGGATCTGGGCAGGACCCTCCTCTCTGCAGGCCACTTCACTCCTCATTGTCTTCCACTGATATTCCAGAAAACCTCAGATACCTTTTTTGGTTTGTAAGGCCTTGTTCTGGCTGCCTGTGTGCCAGGGATGTGAAGCACATCCAGGGATCCTCCATGCCTGGGAGTGGACACTGCGCTCCAGCACACCTCAAGGGATTAAATGTTCTCAGACACTCCTATCAGCTCTCTCAACGAAAGCTCCCTCTGTGCACAGCTCCCCTCTCGAGGTGTCCCTGAAAGCTGGGCTGCTGGAAGCTGAGAGGGGCATTCAGAGAGGTTGCAAGAAAGAATCAGGTGTTGAAATGAGGGGAGTTAGTCTGCCGAGTGAGGAGGCTCTGCGTGCCTCGTTGGTGTTCACAGCTTGGTTTGGTCCCTGGGCCCTGGCTGCCAGCTCAGGCTGCCGTGGCAGGCTCGGGTGACCCTCGGGCTGTGAACGTGCAGAGCTCCGGCTCCTTGGAGCTTCACGTGCTGTGTGCCCTGCGGTGCCTGGGGGCTGGGGAGTGCTCCCGTGGGCAGCTGGGGAACATCTGCCCTAGTGCCTGTCACCCCCCTGTGCCCCAGCTCCCTGTCTGCTCAGGTGTGCAAGCAGCTCTTCTGCCCCTGTGTGTCCCCCAGGTGACCCGAGTGTCTTTGGGAAGCGAGATCATCCGGAGGAAAGGTCAGGCTGGCAGGATGCTCCCGGGAGTCGATGTTGTGGTGCAGCTGCAAGGGGCAGGGTTGCAGCTGAGCCCCAGGGACAGCATGGAAAGCTGCAGCTACCCCTGCCATCGTGTCTCCTTGTGTATTTGTTCAATTACTGCAGCTTCAGCACCAGAGGCTCCCTTGTTCCTGGCTGGGACTCAGTGCCCAGAGGCTTTCCTAAAGCACCTTCCCCCCTGGGGCTGCTGGGCCTGTGCCAAACCACTGCTCTCCCCTAAAACATTGGGGAGGGAAAGGTCATGCGCCACTGCTCACCTCCATGGGAGTGCTTGTCCTGTCTGGAGCATTGTTTTTAATTAGACTTTAGTAGATTGGGAAGAAAAAATAGACTGAGGGGAATAATACAAGGGAGAAAAGAGAAAAAGATAATTAAAACAACAGTAAATCTAGAATATTTATAAAAACAGTTTTATTGCACTGCAGAAATAATCTGGCTGTGAAATTATGGTCAGTTAAGTCAGAACATCCTCAAATTAAAATTCTGCTTTGTGTTGAACAGCCAGAGAACATTGAAACTTCACATTCATTATTCATGTGTTCTCATTAGTCAGTCAAAGCTTCTGAAGTCAAGATGAATATTCAAGATCATAGCAAAAATTATTTTTATTACTTGTAAGAGGATCATATTGCATAATGTCTCTGTTTGGGAGTTACGCCACCCCAGCAAGCGTTCTTTCTGCCTCATGTTCATTTGCTTCAATTCCCTTTCAAAAACTGTGTGCACTGGTCGTAATGTTAATGATGATGTCTCAGACTGAAATTTGGAGCTTTTAATTGAAAAGCTTTACAGGGGTATTTCAGAGTCATTATAAATACCCAACTCGTGCAGCATGTAGCTACAATTGTGCAGGGAGCGATGTCCCGTTGCAGCTCTAAAAGGTGTGCAGCCGTGTAAACAGAGCCCTTCTGCTGAGGCACAGCTCAGGGGCTCTTCTCTAACCCCATTAACACCACTGAAAGCCCTTAAGAGGGACCGAGAAAGCAGTTTTGCTTACAGTTTGTACTTCATAGCCAAATTCTGCTCCATTTTTTAATCTTGCAAGTGATCCCATTGGCCTCAGCCATGATTTGTGCCTGGGCAGGTCAGGACAGGTGCCCTTCCTTTGCCCTTTCTTTGCAGATAGTCTCTTCCATGGCACAGAAATAGAGGAGTAATTAGGAAACATGACGATGGCCTTGCCTTTGTGTCCTTACAGATACAGCAGCGACAGAGAATAACCTTGGCCCCACAGTAATTAAACTGACCGACTTCTTCCCTGCACAGTTAAATGCTCCTGAGGCTGTGCCTCCCCTCCAGCGCTTGGCAGCGGCTGGAGCCATTTCCTGTCCCCATTACAGTCACAGGATGTCATGGAGGCAGCCTTGCCTCGCTCCCTCTGGCAGTCTGTTAGGACATATTTCCATTCCCACTGCAATCTCATTCACAGATTTCAGAGTTTATTTCCATTTCAGCGGTGTCAATCATCATTAGCATTTAATAAATGTTATTTATTAAATTTTAAAGTAAATAATTTCTTAAAAATGGATATTCTGGAAAATCAGTATATGTTTATCATCTTGGAAGCAGAAATAGAAGATTGTGAGATCAGTCTGGTGGAAGGCATTTTGCTGTGTAACATTAAGAGAATTGCCAGCTTGGTGATACTTAAAAATTGTAGTAGAATGATCGTAAAAGCACCTTCCTGCTCCTGGCTCTGGTTGCAGGACAGAACTCTTCAGTTGTGTAGTCTGAAGGGAGTTGATGCTGTGAGCGCAAGCACCAGCAGCTTAAAATACATCCCACAATGTAGAATAAAAGGCTGAACAGATGTTCTGAGGTGTCACCATGAGCTGCACAGGGCACGGTGACCATTCTGCTGCTCTGAGCCGCGTGCTGAGTGTCCGGAGCAGGGGACAGTTGGGATCACTGCCCCTTCTCCGCAGCTCGCAGGGCTCATATGGATGCCACCAAAGGCCTGCCTGCCAAGTCACCTGGGGGTGTCCTGTACATTCCCTGGACACTGCAGCAGTCAGGAGGTGGCTCACGAACAGCTCAGGTCACGTCATGGCTCTGCGTGGAATGAGTGCCCCAGAGCAGCTGAGGGGGGCCAGGACAGGATGGGAGAGGAGAGGGCAGGAGAGGAGAGGGCAGGAGAGCAGTGCACAGGAGAGGACAGGACAGCAGGAGGGGAGGAGAGGGGAGTCTCTCATCACCTTGCACCATCCGTCTGCCCAGGTGGGTCCAGCATGGCGCTTCCTGAACAGGGACAGGGACAGGGACAGCGGGTCTTGGTCCTGCTGGGCTTGCACTGGGGACCTCAGGCACCAGGCAGGGCTGCATTTGAAGTACCACTTTTGATCTGAGAAGAGCATGGAGAGGGCCATGACAAGGCTTGTGTCAAAAGGCAGAAACATTTCAGGAGTTCTGAGTTGAAGCTGAGGACGGTTCTCCTGGCTGTGCTCTGGGGACAGCGGCTCCCAGCACATGTCCCTCCGCTGCTCTGTCCCCAAGGCCTCGTTCTAATGGATCACTGTGCTATTGTATGGTTTGATTGTGCTGACAGTTACATGCCACTGTGCCCATAATAACAATTTTTCTTCTTTATTCAAATGAAATTTCTAATTACACGTGTGATGGGTTGTTTTAATTCTTTTCCCTTTCCAAATCCACCTTCCTGTTGCAATGCATGATGAGCAGGCTCAATATTGTGCATGACACCCGCTACAAGTGTTGGTAGGTGCCAGCTTTGTTTCTTGATTATCTTAAACCTGTGGTGCAGCTCACAGACCCTCAAAATCCACTGCTAGATTTAACGTACAGCCCTCGTGCCAGTCCATCTCCCTGACCCTCCTGCACTAACGCCTGTCAATTAAATGCGATTGTTTTATTTAATTGACATGGACACGTAGATGTTAATTTTGTACAGCAGTTTCTAATTGCACATTGTTCCTTGGTGGATTTTGACTGGACTATGAGTTCCAGTGTTTAGAAACTATCTTGTGTTAACTAAAGACTGTATCTTACCATAGCCATGTAGCTGTATTCTGTCCTTCTACAAGATTAATTTCTGTTTGCAGTAAATATTTGGGTTGAATTTTTAAAAGACAAAAATTCGTAAATATAAGGGCATTGAAAAACTCTCCTGTTGATTTTGATATTGAAATGGTTAAGCTTGTTTGTGTCGATTTTCTTGATTTGATGGTAACAAGCATTTTCCCCTTTTTCTCTTTCATCTCCCTCCCCTTCCTCCCGGAATGTTGTCCTGCTTTGCTCTGTGGTTGCATGTCACGCACTGGCAATGATGTCTCGGGCTTTTCGCTGTGGTAAACCATGCTCAATGACCCTCCCACGTGTCGCTCTGGTCCCATACTGCTACACTCTTCTGTATGTTTGCTTATTTGATTTTCCTTCCGAAAGTTCCCATGGTGCACGGTGCTACGCCAGCCACTGTGTCTGCAGCAACAACATCTGCCACAAGTGTTCCCTTCGCTGCAACAGCCACAGCCAACCAGGTTTGCTAATTTACAGCTTTGTTCCTTACAGACAACTCGAAATCGGTGCTTTAATGAGCATGGGGGTTTGGATGTGACCTCTTGTTGGCCTACACATTCTCTCAGAGAGCTGCAGCACGGCTTAATCAGCCTTAGCCATGCTCCAAAGGTGCTGCAGTTCCATTTCTGATGCTAAAAATAATTGACAATAGAGTTTCTGACTCAGTCTTAACATTTATGGGCCATGCTGCTTATTTCTGCTCTCAGGGATGCAAAGAGCAAGGGATAATACACAAACCCACAATTTGTTCCTGTTTCTGTGGAGCCAACAGTGCAGAACTCAGGGAAAGCCAGAGGAGTCTGTGCAGAGGGGTTGCAGGTTCTTACAGTCTGAGTTTAGCAGTCCAAACGTGTTATGACTCTCCTCTTCCAAGAGCAAAACAAAACCCAGTGAGCATGGGCCACACAGAAACTTCCTTGAAACCTTTGTTCCAGTCTTGTGATTCTCCTTGGAATGACCCATTGCTATGGACAGAGCTCAGTTAAGAAAATGCCCATTAGAGTCTGGGTTTATTTCTCAATAGCCACCCCAGTCATTGCTGTGTTTGGATCTATTTCAGGAATATGAGAGTAAAGTTTTACCACATAAGTGATTAGAAGTCTTCCCAGGAAAGCCAAAACCAATGCTCAAAGATGAGTCCAGGGCCAGAGGAGTGGCTGGAGCTGCACCTGAGCACAGGACGCTGTCAGGAGGGCAGATTTCTGTACAACACCTGGCTGAAAGTCCAACAACTGAAATGTTTTAAAGAGCCTCTGTTCCTCTTCTAAAAGAAAATTATTTTTTGAGATTTACTGGGCAGTTAGTTGCCCATGTCACGAGGGTGTCAGTTCTGGTCTGCTGTGCAGGTCTGGCTTCCAGCTCTGTGGGATCGCACGTGTGCCCCTTAGAAAAGGGAACTGCAGGTTCTGCTCAGCGCTGTGCAGCTGTGGTCCTGTGTGTGGGACGAGCTGTGGGGGTGAATGTCAGTGTTAAGGCAGGCTCATGTGAGGCTTTTGGCTCCTGCCTCAGGACAGGTGACTCCTCGGGCTCTGAGCCCATGCCCCTCTGTGCCTGGGGAGGGAGGATGGTGCCACTCCCATGGCCTTGGGACACCCAGTGCAGCAGAGTGAGCCCCAGGGCCTTTGGCTTCGAGCCTTTGCCCCTTTACCTGTTGAGCACCACCGTTTTGTGCTGCCCCAGCTGTGCATCCCTCGTTAACCTGTCTGCTTCCTCATCTCTCAAAAATATGATTCCCAAATGACACCATTGTAATGACACCTGGGTGTCCACATCCCGAGCCTCCAGAGGGACCTGGGTATTGTAGAATTCCAAAACCAGCACAGGTTGGTCTGCTCAGCAGATAGCACGTTCTGCTCTTGAGAAATGTTTGCCGAATGAACAGGTCACTCAGGGCTTTAAACTTAGCCTAAGAATTTGTGTTCAGCAAGCAGCCTCCTGTATGCCCAAAGTCTCTTAATTCTGCAGTTTATTGCACCAGTTACTTCCAGTGTGTCTCTGTATCCTGTGCACCTCCTGAGGGTTGTGAGAGCAAGGCAACCGACAGAAAAAGTCATTTTTTAATCAGCTCTGTTAGTAACCATGCACTTCCCAGACAGATCACAGGGACAACTTGCTGCTGTAGAATCTGGTCATTTCATGCCTTCCCTCCCCAGAGCCTCTTAACACACTAAGTGCAGTTCTGCAGCCAAACCTCCATATATACATATATACCCATATATGTATATACCGTATATACCATGTGAGCAATGCTGAAGGCATTTAATGCCACCCAATGCCATGTGCCTGCATGCCAAAGGCTAAAGGTCTTGGCCCTTCGTCTTCTGCACTGGTGTTGCGGGTCCTTGGTCTGTTCCGACAGCACTGTCCCTGATGCTGCTCCAGTCGGGTGCCACAGCCTGTCCTGCAGCAGCAGGAAAATATGGTATGAGAAGCTTCATTCTGCTCGAAGCCCATTTCTGTGGAGTTGGCAATGCTGTGGTGTGTGAGCTGCCAGGGGAGGAGAGGGCACACGGGTGGAAAAACAGCAGTAGGACCTGCCAGTGAGGTAGCTGAGAAGAACCCCCATTCTCTCTGCTGGGCAGATTCCCAGGCCAGCCTTGGTGCCCGTCAGGAAAAAGGGTCTTTCCAGGTGCCACAGCCATTTAGGATCATGCAAATGCATTCTGTGTCCTGGGCCCCAGCACAGTTCCCTGGGCATAGCCACTCCCCTGGGCGCTGCAGGGTGGCAGTGCCCCTGTGACCATGGCCCGGGTGCGGTGTCCTCTGTTAGTGCCACTGCTGGCAATTGGCTCCAGTGTAATCCTGACTTTTTAAATGGGAATCTGAGCTGATGGGCACCTGAGGGGACCCACGGTCTGAGTCTGGTTTGTGCAGCCAAACGTTTTGGGAATTGTTTCCCTTCTTGGGGAGGATTTGCTTGCCAGCTGCTCCGCGTGGTGCCGTGGGAAGGGCAGGAGCTCTTCTCGACAGGGATTCTCACCAGCCATGAAAGTCAAGCTCAGGGCATCTCGTAGGTTGGGCATTCCAAACCCAGGACAGTGACAGCAGTGAACACTTCATGAAATCGCACTGAAATGAGGCCACTATAGATCTCATCGTCTGAGACACTGAAAGCACAGAACTTTGTGTAGGCCAACAAAAAGGGCTATTTTCAATTACTGCAGTGCATGACTTGCAGATGTTAACTTCTCCTATTTCCTGAACAACCAATAATACTTGTTTGTATTTGTCCAGTAGTATTTAACCCAATGTTTTCCAGTTGTAAGTTGCTACTGTAGCACTTAAGTTGACTTTAACTTACAGTTATGATATAAAATCCACCAACTCACAGCTGATCTTCCCTTTGCCAAACTGATGTTCTGTAGCAAATGCTGTGCCTCTGAGTGGGCTTGCTGCACGTGTTACTCATTGTTTACATTTTTTACCTGCAGATACCCATAATATCTGCCGAACATCTGACTAGCCACAAGTATGTTACGCAGATGTAGACATTTGGTCATCAAACAGTAAGTTCCCAATGTGTTGCTGCTGTGTTTTTTCTTACCTTTATGTGTGTAATTTGTTGCTGTAAGGGACAGAACGTTTGGGTTTTTTCCTAATAAAACCAGTAAGCTACAGGGGCAAAGGCTCTGACCCCCCTGAGGGGCCATTCCTCTCCGAGGAGAGATCCCATGGGTACCAGTGGCCTCATCATGTGTTAGTTTGTACGTCCCACAGCAAAATCAGTGTCACAAGGTTTATGTTCTGTCTGTGGTGGCCCCAGCACTGACCTGAGCTGAGGGGCAGATTGGAGAGGGAAAGTGATTCCACTAAGTTCTCTTCAGAAAGAACGGCTTTTGAATCTCAAAATTTGGAATCCCAGCATTTCCTGGGTTTGGAAGCTCCTGTTGTTGTGAGATCCCCTACAGCCATCCCATCCCCAGGATAGCTCCTCATTTGTGTCACCTTCCTCTCTCCTGTGCTCCATTTCTGACGTGTTTTTATTTAATGCCTTGGCCATAGTGGAATTATTTCTGAGGGTGAGGATTGACCCTTTGGCCGCGGTGTGTTTGTAAGCACAGCTACTCCTTTCAGCTGAACATAAATGTTCACTGCTGGAGTGACAGAGGGNGGGATGGGATGGGATGGGATGGGATGGGATGCTTTGCTGCCGGAGGGCTCCTGCAGGGACACAGCTCCCTGTGCCATGTACAGCTGGGGTTGGTGTGGTCTGGTGCCAGGTCCTGGCTGTGCCGAGAACACTTTGTGCTCTTCCCTTCCCAGATGGTATCCGAGGCGAAGAGGCCGGATTTGGGTGGGAAGAGGCCGAGCTCATTAGCCATAGTGTATGTAAATACTGTCCAGCAGCACTGGGAACCCCTCAGCAGTGACATCACACATTGCATGTTAACGAGACGAAGCGAGACCGTGGGACTCCACTGCACACTGTTGCCTATATACTTTGTACATTGAATTGATATTTGTGCTGAGGTGATCTTATTGTCTAAACCTGCAGCATCGTCGGCCTTTCCCAGCACACAGTGCCCGGGGGTCGATGCGTTCGGGGCCTGCTCCCCACAATCACGGGCGTCACCCCGGAAAGACCGACGATGCTGTAACCAGAAATCTATTATGTATTGGTACGTCTGTAGACCAAGATATAATTTTTTAAAGTAAGTTTATTTCTTTCAAGGTTTACAAATAACAAAGGTGCACCTTGTATTTAAAATTGCCATTATAGACGAGAGCGTGCATGCACAGTAATTTTTGTTTAAGAGTAATATTTTTAATGTAATAGATTGTAAGAAATGGGAAGAGAGGAATCTGACAGAGATGAATGTGCCAAGCAAAACCACAACTGTGTATATTTTAAAGCACATCAATGGCTTTAAGTACCACGTTGTTAAGGATTCTCATGAAGTGCCATAGACTGTACATCCATCAGAGTATTATTTCTGCAGTGTTATTTTCAGAACCACGTTTTCACTGACTTGATGAGTTCTGATCAGTCAAAGGGCACCGTTCTGTTTCAAACCAAAGCTGTCTCAGAAATGGCCAATTGATCCTCACAGCCAGTGGGCAGCACCAGAGAGATGCTCCAGCTGTGCGTAACCTTATGGACAATATTATCTATAAACTCTCCCAAGGCATTGTGTCATATTTATGCATATTTACTGTATAACGTGAGCTGCAAAAGGGAAAAGCCATTTCTGAGACACAGTAACAAATGTTTGAGGAACTTCTTTTGCTCTGTTTATAGCCTCTGTCACAAGTCACAAGGACTATAAATGTTTTGCAGAGATGGGTTTCACTTTAATTCATCAAGTCCCGCGTCCGCGGCGACTCTAAACAAAGACGCAGAAGCACTGACAGCGGATGCATGACAAACCAAAATAGGACAAATGAGATGTTAATTAGCTTAGAAATTGGGTGCGTTAATACTCGGGTGAGTTTTATATGTGATTTTATTTGTTCAGATGAACTGCTTATAGCCTTAGAAAGCCTTTACAAAATAAAAACAAACAAATAGATGTGCATTCAAGTTTTAAGAATGGATTCATCCAAAGGAATTCCTTTTTGTGGTTTGGATGTTGCAGCCAGTAAAGGATATTTTTGCTCTGTTCAGCCAGGGGCTGCCTGGGGCCAGGCCCCGGGTGGGCAGGGGAGGGAGAGGCGCGGGTTCGGTTGTAGAACTCGCCATACTCCGAGTTTACTGCGAGTTTTTATGCTTGAGAGAGATGCTTTATAGATAAGAATGATGTGTTGATTTTCCTGATTGTACTGTACATCTATTAAAGCCTTAGATTATTACATTACGGGTTAAAACCCATACCAATGTAATTTCAATCGTGTTAAGAAAGTATAGGTGACTTCACATGTATTGTAGTGACTTACCATAGAGAATTTACTTATTTTTTCTTGTTAAAAGTGTAGTTTTTATTTCTTACATTTATTAGCTCGTTTTCATTTTCTATTACCAGTTGATACCATTTCAGTTTATAGAATTTTGTTTTATTAGAGTTTACTGATGACTTTTTCAAAATACAAAAAAAAAGTAGTTTTCTTCATAACATACTCAGTTTGGAATCTACATGTAGTGTCTTACAAGTATTCGTATTATTGTTAACTAAATGATTTCTATTTTACTGATCTAATATGACAATGTAAGAATGTCAGTCATTGTTAGTTCTTGTCTAGTTTTCATTAAAAGAACAAAGATCTTTTATATGGATATCTTATAATTATATAATCATTGCTAAGTAAGAAGTTAAGTTGTTGCTATGGCAACAATCCTGGCAGACAATTGAGTAATATTTTGATGATTTATTTTGTTTGTAATTAGTTATTATGAGAAAAAAAAATCTAGTTCCTAGATATTAGAATAAAATTTATTTTCTACTGTATCCATTTCAAATGTTAAAATATTGTTTAAATATTTTTTGAAATCCCTGAATATCAGGCCTTGTTATAAATAAGCTGCATAATCAATAGATCAAGGGACTTTTTGTTGATAATCCAAATACTCAAAGTTTACGTAACAAGAATTCTAGTGTGTGTGTGCAAACTCTTGAGGGTTGATTATGCTGCAGTTGGGACGTCGAGAGCGAAGGTTGACTTTTTGCACTTCTGTATATAGTCAAAAAAGAGAGAAACCTGTATAATAGTAAGATCTTATTTTGAATAAAAATGTCTATAATTACAAGGAGTTTTGTTAAGGCTAAATAAAATGACAGGCTGAACAAAATTGCTTGCAAAAGTGGCACAGAGTTAGCACTCCATCCCCCTTCCAAAAAGTTGCTTTGCTTTATGTGGACAGCTTGTAGTTTGCCAGGATTTTTTCAGCTGGAAAGATCTGCCATCCCTCCAAGATCTCATGACTGACAGAAGCTCCACTGGGTCAAATCTGCCTGAAAATCATTAAGAAAAAAAAATGTTAAAAAAAAGCAAAAAAAAAAGCAGGTACTTCAGCCCATCCAGGGAATCATGGCTCAGATATTCCGTACATTATTCAAAATCTACTGCATGTTTAAAGTATCAAACTATATTAAAGATATATGCTATTCAAACCAGTTTCTGACAATTTCAGTGGTTTCTTCTTCACAAAAAAGATTGTTCAAAACAAATACTGACGTTCACAGAGTTCAACCACGGACAGGCAAACGGAACAGCACCCGTAGCTGTAGGGTAGGGGATTATTTTCTTGCTGTAGTGGTCCTGTTCTTTTAGCAGGTGAATACCAACCCGGGAAATGTTCCCGTTCTCACGGACAGCGTTCCGGAGCGAGGTCACCCTGCGCAGGCCGAAGCTGGGAGGAGGCAGTGGGCCGGGCTGCCCGTCTGGAGCTCACACCCATCAACAATTAACGAGTGGCACTCTGCACCCCCCGGGTCATCTGCTGGAAGGACGGACGCTTGGGTTTGCTCTTACGTAACCACAGACTTACTTTCGCTTGTAGTTGCTCCAGTTACGTACTCTGTCCTGGGCTGCAATTTGGGTTTATGCTTATTTTATTATTACTGCTATAGTTGACCTTGCTGTATGGAAAAAATAAAGTGAAATTGCCCTAATAAAAGTTCTCTTTCTTAAATATCTTTTCCTCTTCCAGGTTAAAAGTGGCTCCACTGAGTTGTGTGGGCTTGAATGTGTCCGAGCACTTGAAGGACTATCCACAATTTATTTGGTACTGGGGCTTTTCTTCACCAGCACGTTCCATCCGCAGGATGTGTATTAAAGTGCTGCCTGTTAGGATATTCCTGCTAAATCCAGAGGGTGAGTGCAGAGCAGCAGGATCAGCCCCAGCTGTCATTACCCTCCTGTGGCAACACTTCCGAGATTCAGGGACACACTGGGACCCCCAGCCCCCACCTCTGCAGGGAATGGCACAGGGACTGAAGGTGTGGGGAATGAGGGAGTGGGAATTGTGGGCACAGGGAGCCAGATTATCAGGGAATTGGAGAACAGAGCTGGGGGAGCAAGGAATTTGGAGTGAAGGGAATGAAGGGGAGCATGGAACTGGGGGGACAAGGAATGGGGAGCAGAGACCGAGTGGTGCTGGGAAAGGGGAGCAGAGAATGGGGAAGCAGGGGACTGGGGGCACAGGGAATAAAGGGAGCAGAGAAGGGGGAAGCAGGGAGCTGGGGGCACAGGGAATAAAGGGAACAGGGAGTGGGGAGCAGGGATAGGGCGCAGGGAATGGGGTGCAGCCAGGCAGTGGCTGACATTAGAGGGAGCCCTCTTGCCACGTGTCGCAGTTCCTCTCTTGGTTTCCCACAAATCACTGATAATCACAATTTTTGATCAAAACATCACAGCTTCTATTGATTAAAGAAAACACCACAGGGCAGTTGTTTTCCAGGGGGATTCCTGGTGTCCTCCGTGACCCCCACCACGAGCTGGCCTTTCCCAGACAGCTCTCTTGGCACTGCTCCCCGGCTCAGCACCCGAGCTCCCCATTCCTGCTGGCCAAGCACCCACTGCGCTGCGCTGCCCTTGCCCCACGCTCAGGATGGCACCAGCGTTTCATTTATACCCGCATTTAGCTGCCAAGGGACAAACAACACACCGAGCCGTGCCAGTGTTCAGAATTGGCAAAACCCAGCTCGATTTTCCTCTGTAAGTTCGAGGGCGGCTGCGGTGGCTCCCGTGGTGCGTCCAGGGCTCCCCAGCCCAGCGGGACCCTCCGGCCGGGGCTGTCCCGGGGCTCTCCCGGGGCTCTCCCGGGGCTCGGGCGGCTGAGGGTGCCGAGCAGCGCCTCTGTCCCCGCGGGCTGTCGCTGGAGAGACGAGAGGAATCCACCGCTCGGATGCCGAGCAGAGCCACGAGAAGGAGCTCCTGCCAAAGCGGTGGCGGTGACACCGCGCGGCCCGCGGCGCTCCTCGGGGATGTGGCACCCTCGGGGATGTGACATCCTCGGGGATGTGGCACCTCGCTGGCTAGGGCCAGGACAATGACAACCGCGGGAGCAGCAATGACAACTGTCGCAGTTGCGAAAAGCAAATTAACAGAATTTTGTTCCAAGGGATCCCCTGTGTCTGCAGCTGAGAGGCTTTTCTGAACTGGGGGAGGATTCGGGGCCTTCAGGGAGGAACAGGAACCTGGGAAAGAATTTGAACCGCTGTGAAATACCTGGGCAGGAAATGGTGGCAGGAAGGAGGAAACAGAGTAATTCTGAGGGTCTTTTTGCACCCAGATATTAGTTGTAATTAAATAAAAAAAAAATCTAAACAACTTATTTCCTGCCCATCAGAGGAGATCACACCCCTCGCTGTGGTCCCAGCTGTGGGTGGGCACGATGCCCTGGTGCTGGGCACAGCCTTGGCATGGGGAGAGGCGCTGGGATGGGCACAGCTGTGCCCAGTGCAGTGTCCGGAGCTGTGCCCAGTGCGGTGACCGGGACTCGCAGCACAGCGCGGGGCTGGGCAGGGTGGCACCACACTGTGCCATGGGATGCAGCAACTTGTCACAGCATCAACTGCGACAGCTCGCGAGCCACGGGGAGAGCGGGAGAAGAGGGAAGGGAGTTTGGAGAATGACACAGGTGCTAGTGGTGGGGCTGAGTGGCCTCGGGCTGGGTGGGGATTTATTTGATGGGGCTCAGGTGGGGTGAAGGGAAGGGCTGGAGAGAGCCGAGGCTGCAGGACGGAGCCAGGAGCCTCTGCGTGTGCAGGTAGGAGCTGGTGCAGCGTCCCGGGGGAACTCCTGCGGCCACGCACTGACCTCGCCAGGGGCCGGGCCCGGGGAGCTGCTGGTCCAGGCAAGGCTGGCCACAGCCCTGCACCCCGCCGGTAGCCCCGGACTGACCGCTGGTCTGGGTAAGGCTGGACACAGCCCTGTGCCCCGCCGGTAGCCCCTGACTGACCGAGGGACAGGCGCCGCCGCTGTCAAGAGAGCCTTATCTTGTCTTGGCGCTGGCTGGAGCCTGGAGCCTGTCCCGGCGCTCCTGAGCACTCGGGCAAATCCCAGCGGAGCTGCCCCGGGCTGTGCCTCGGGGCAGGGTCAGCGCACTGAGCCCCGGGACCGTGGGCTCTGCTGCTCCCATTCCCACACTCTTTTTGCGATGCCGGCCCTCGCCTTCCTCACTCGCCTTTGCTGCGCGGTGCTCGCCGACTGTTTCGGCAGAGGAACGTTTAACGCTAGGCGCTTTGAGGGCTGGATCTGCCCAGAGGGGTGGCAGCGATGCCACAGCTCGGGCTGCTGCCAGGGAGAGCCCGACAAGTGATGGCCAAGGGGTGTGTGACTGCGGTCACCGCGCCCGTGGCATCGGAGCCGTCAGCCAAGGGGGAAAGCACACCCAGAGTGTCACTTACCCGGCTCTGCCAGCTACTGCTGGCTCCAGCTCCTTCCTCAGCTCGTGGTTTCTCCTGCAAGAAGGAAAATGATGTGAACAGATCATTACTGCGTGAAACCCAGTTCGAACATCTGTGCTGAAGTGAAAACTTCATCCTAAAATAGATGCACAGATAGAGAGGGAAGAGGAGCAGAGAGCAATTCACAAATCCAGCTTGCCCTATAAAATCGGGGGGGTGGGGGGCGTACCTGGGCCTGTATCAGCATTCCCTCCCAAGGGTCACTGCTCCCTGCTGTATTGACCTCTCCCCACAGCCACTATCAGCCCCTTCGTGCCCGCTCTCTGAAACGCCTCCGTGCTCTTTGTAGGACGCGGGTCCCTGCAATGAGATCCACGCGCTGAGGCTGGGTTGCCCTTCCATGTGATTTATCTGTGTTCCTTTCCTTTGGAGGAACCTCCTGTAACCGGGTGTTGGCAAACACGGACGATGACCTGGCAGTACCGGACACCTTCAGTGGTGACCCTGCTGACGGCGGCAGTGCCACCGGGGTGGGTGTTTGCCACCATTGCTGGCACTGGACAGGAAATGCTGCGCTGTTCTAGTTCCCGTGAGCCCCCCCGCCACAGCCATCCGTGACAGGTCCCTCCCTGGCAGTCGCTGTGCCACCAGGGCAAGCTGGGGTTGGAGGGTGCTGCTGGTTGGGGCAGCTCTGGCCCCGGGTTCCGGGCCAGGACTCGGGTGCCAAACGCAGCCCAGCCCCCTCAGAATTGCCTGCCCCCGGCAGTGGTGTGGCTCAGCCCAGAGCCGAGCCTGGTGTGCAGATTCTCTGCCAGACGAGCGAGGGGTTGGTCCCCCAGGGCTGCTCTGGCTGCCTCCGGGTGCCCCCGTCGTGAGCGAGGGAGCGTGCTTTCTGACTTACCAGCAGGTGCATTGAGCAATCTTCTGTTTCCCAATCTGTTTTCTTTCTCAGGAATTCAGTCATCACTTTGCTTTCAGGGCAGCAAGAACGTAATCCAGCTGCGAGTTCACACACGCGGCTCTGCTGCTCGGCAGATGCCGGCAGAACCCCTTGTTTTCATGGGAAGGAAGACAGTGTCCAGTGCCCACTGCCGAGCCCCGCAGGGCTGTCACCGGCTCCTCTGGGTCCCATCCTGCAGCCGGAGCCACCTCGGGGTCCTGCAGCCCTGAGCTGCTCCCAGGGTGAGCAGGGCAGCTGAGGCTGTGAGCCACCCATGAGCCGGGGCTGCTTGGGGCCGAGCGCTGCCACGCTCCCGTGGGGACAGGATGGGATGGGATCCGGCAGGATGAGGTGGGATGGGGCCGGCCCCACACCCTGGGATGCCCTAACGTGCAGGTGCAGGGCAGCAACCCACAGGCAGTGCCCAGTGTTAGAAACTGCCAGAACCCTGCGGTTTTTCATGTGCCTTTCCTGTATCATTCCACATTCAGTGCTGGAACGTGGGCCTTTCCTCTTCCCTGGGTATTTCCTGGCATTTTACATTTCCCCCTGCTGCAGTGCCTTGTAGTGCCCCCCACCCCGGTACCTCCCAGCCCCACTCCCGGGGCTGTGCCCACAACCTGCTCTGCCCAGTGGGTCAGTGTTCCTCAAGCCTACAGCCAGCTGGACAAACACCAGGGAAGGGACATACTTCCAACCCATTCCTCTTTTTTTTATTTTTTTCTTCCCTCCTTTTTTTCCACCCCACAGTCCTGGGTGGTAGTTTGTGATGCTGCAGTTTGAAGGTTCCCACTCGTGACAGATGGGCAACATTTTCTTGATTTGTAAATGCTTTCCCAATGCACTGGATATTAATGATTATGCAATCCAAACTGCTGCTTTCCAAGTGGCACCAGTTCAGGCTACGGCAGGGCAGGAATTGGTGAGGGACCTGGCGGCCTGTCCGAGCGTGCTGTGACAGTGCTCTTGGGCAAACAGAATTTTGTATTAATTATTTAATTCCTCCCATCCTTCCCTTCTGAGCCAAAGCCTTATTCTGGGGAGAAATCTGTTAAATCCAGCACATGATTTCTCCCTGCTCCGACGCAGTTTTCAATGGAACAGGAAGAAATGTGTCAGCAGGTTCGTGTCTCTTCTCGCCTGGGGAGCAGGTCCCGTGCCAAGCCGGGAATGCCTTTGGCAGAGCTGCGGGCACCAGCTCCTTGGGACGCTGCCGGAGCCCCAGGGCCGGCGGTCCTCACCTGGGGACCGAGGCGGGGACGATGCCGCAGGCTGTGGGGGCTGTGCCCCACGCGCAGAGCCTGCCGCGCTGCCGGGAGCTGAATCATCGCCGCTCTGCCTGCTCCGGAGGAGGCGCAGCTGTCCCCGTGGAGCGTCTGTGCCGCGCCGCAGCCTCCGTGCGCTGCTTCCCCCCGCACCCCGCGCGTCCCCGGGAACAGCGTGGGCCGAGCCCCCGCCCCTGCCCGGCCGCTCGGGGATGCTGCGCGGCTCCGGGCGCCTCACGGCAGGGCTGTGCCCCACCTTGTCCCCGAAAACAGGAGGAGAGGAGCATCAGAGCCCTCGTGGAACTTGTACTTTGCCCTGCTGTCTTTGTAGCAGTTGGGGCTGCTCGGGCGTGCTCTCGTCCCGCCTGGGTCGGGGGCTCAGCCGCACAGAGGCTTCGGGAGGGGTGCGCTCTGCTCGGGGCTGCCGACAGCCCCCGCCCCGCTGGGCACGGCTCACATCGAGTGCGCTCTGCCGATCGCAGCCGCGAGGTCCCTCCGGCTCTCGTCCCGCACACCAAAGCTGCAGCGGGGCGCGTGTGGAAGCAGCCTTGGCACAGAGACAGGGCCAGCAGGGCGCTCCCACCCGCGTTCCCCGCACGGTGCTGGACCCCTGTCCCAGCAGGGAGGGGTGCTGCTGTGCTGCAATGTCTGAGCCCTTCTGTGGGCATCACCCTGCTGTGCTGGTGCTTCTGAGGCAGGCTGTGGTCTTTGCATGTTTGTGCAGGGTTAAAAAAAGCCCTGGAGATCAGAAAATGAATATATATATGTACTCCTGAGCTTTGGAAGTGGGTGGAGATCACCACAGCATCATAAAATTCATTGAAAATATAATTCTGATGCATTGAAGGAAAAAAATTGTTTGCAAATCATGTAGGGATTTGCTTTAATTAAATGTTCTTTGTCAGACTCATGCTGGGTTACAGTGGCCGTGAGAGCCGAGTGGATCTGTCCATTAGCCAAGGAAATGCGGCCGGAGGGAGCCAGTGCGGTGCAGGATGTGGGCTGGGGCCCGACACTGGCTGGAGCTTGCGATTTTGGGGGGAGAGCACAGCAGCTTTATTTGCTGTGCCTGCAGGAGCTGAGGATGTTAACATTTAAATAAAACACCAAATCAATCAACCACCCCTGGGAGAGCCCAGCCCAGCCCCGGGGCTGCTTCAGCCGGGCTGGGCTGGGGGTCCCGGGGTCCCCAGGGCAGGGACAGTCCCTGTGCCGAGTGGGGATGTGGCAGCGCCTGGAGCAGGCTCTGTCCGTCAGAGGTGAGGCACAGCAGGCACTCAGCATTCCCTGGCGCCGCACTCCTGGGCTGTGCTCGGCACTGCACTGGGGCAGAAATTGATTCAGAAACACAAAAATGTGCGATGCTTTACCAGGGGAGGAAATGGAACCCCCTGGCCGGCCGTGCTGGGAGCCTGCTGTGCCCAGGGGATGCTTTAAGTCAAAGGTGGGGACAGTCCCTCCGTGGCACAGCCGTGGGACAGCTCCAGACTGTCAGCAGTCGCTCTGACTGTTGCACAGTTTTTTCCCCACCCAGGCCGAGTCCCAGGTTTGCCATTATTTGTCACTAGCAGGGGAGTAAGTGCAATGAGAGAGGAAAAATCCCATCACTTTGCAAAACTGCGCGGGAACTGGAACTATTTTAAGAAAGGGGGGGGAAAAGGGTAAACTTTCAAAGGTCTTTTAAAACCAGGGTTAAACAAGGAAAGACTTGGAGATGAGAATTAAAGGACTTGGTTAAGCTTTGTTGAGGAAAGGTTTTCTTCCCTGTTAGTTTTGCTTATGGGTTTACGTCAGTTTTATGGAGCTGTACAGTATAATTTATCCAGTCTTTCCTATTTATGGATACATTTCAGAGTAGAATGTTGTTAGCAGCTTGAAGCACTGCCATGCTCCAGCACTTTGGGTTTAACACTACTCAATGTGAAAAAAATTAATATTTCGACTCAAAATACTGAATAGCAACTATGAATGTAAAAACTTCGCAGCTCACTTCAAAACATGTCAAAATTGCCCAGGGAAGAGGAATACTGATGCGTTCAGTTTTCGGAAGCAGCTCTGGCGCTGCCCGTGCGCTGTGCGGCTGTTGGCAGCAGAGCCGGCGCTGCCCGCCGGGCTGGGCAGGGCAGAGCCCCACGTCTGTCCCAGAGACATCTGAGCCCTTCATGCAGACAGCAAACCACCCTCAGGGTTTCTTTTGCGGGTGACAGCACTTTCGGGCGTGGCTGTCTCTCAGTATTTGGCATTTCCAATAGATGTGGGATGGTCTGTAGAGGTACCACCAGAGCTGCTGGAAAACCCCAGCATTTGGTGACTCTGAGACTTGGCTGTCTTTTTTAAACATCTGCTGGTTTTCCATGGCTGGAAACTGTTCCCCAGAGCTGTGGGAAGTGGCACTCTTTAAAAAAATGTGTGACCTTCGAGCAGGAATGAGCGTTTCCTGGGTGCTCGCTCTACCCCACAGCCAGGATACAGTGCTCAGCTCCCAGCTCCGGTCCCAGGGCTGAGCACAGGGCTGGGTTCCTTCAGTGCCCCAGAGGAATCCATACAATATTCCAGTACATTTTTAAAAGCCATTAATTATTAAGCAGGCCTGTATCTGGGGGCAGTGAGATAACTCAGCCTGAGAGATAGAACTCCGCTTGCAAAGCTGTTTGTGTGGAACAGCTGTTTGCACGGAACAGTCCATGGTGGAGGGAAGGAGTTTTATAAATAAAAAAGTTACAAAATGTCAACAAAGGCTCTGGCAGGAACGGCCAAAAGTTCAGACAAAGCTATTAAGGATCATTTTTCTCAGGCTGTGAAAAAGAGATGGGATTTTCCAAGCGTGAAAATTGTTTGAGCAGCCTGTGAACCCCGAGAGATCCCAGCCCCATGGCAGGGCTGGGGGTGCTCCAGGCTCTCACCTCCTGAGGGCACAGCCGTCCCAACACATCCCATGCCACTCTGTGCAATCTTCTCTTTATTGTTTTAGTAGTAATAACGATGTACTTAAACCCCAAACCAAACAAACCACCACCCCAAATGATTGCGTTAAACTCCTTCACGCGTGATAACAGGGAAAGAGCAGAGAGCATGAAGGCTCTGGCTCTGCTGTGCTTGCTTGGCTCAACCCCAGCTCCATTCAGGCTGTGCGGGGGACATGGCTCCTCTGCAGCAAGACCTGGCTGTGACTCCGAGTCAGATCAAGTCGTGTGCACAACAGGATGGAGCTTCCAGCATTCATTTTGTGATGTCAGGAGTGGCACATTTAGTGGAGAAGAGGTTGGGATCCTGGAGGTGTTGAGGGGACAGAGAAGGGTTTCTCGGGTGGGCTGGGCAGTGACTTGAGCCTCTCGGCTCCTGTTTGGCTGCTGTTTGTGCCTGGAACTTGGCTCCCTGGCCAGGTGCCGCCGGGTGCTGTCCTGAGCGAGTGCGTGGCTGGGCTGTAACTACAACCGGGCTCGGAGAGCTCTGTGCTGCTCACCCGGGCAGTGCCCTGCAGGAATTGATCTGATTCCACGTGGAAGACCTCCACTGAATTTTGGCAGGAGGGGTTCCCAAGGGGTTTTTGTTTGGTGCCAGCTTCAACAGAAAACAGATGATGCGGGGCCAGGCTCCCCTCCTGCCCCGCCGTGCTCTGCCAGCCCAGGAGGAACACCAGCCCAGCGTTTGCGGTGGGGCTGCAGCAGAGCAGAGGCACAGAGAGAGCCACATCTGTTTCCTGCCAGCCCTGGCCTCTCCGGATGCCCCTCTGGGGACAGGGAGGTCTCTCAGTCCCGAAATATTTCAGCAGAGCTGAGTCCTGTCATCTCATCCTGCCACTCGTCCCTCCTCATCCCCTCCAGCGCCAGCAGCTGGGCACAGCCACCCTGGGGAGAACACCCAAAGGGTTCGGCTGCACACCCCCTGAGGCAGCCAGGGATGGTTTGAATGAGCAGATAATGGTGTTGCTTTATTTTCAAACTGGACTTCTGAGGACTTTTCCTACTTTGCTTCCTTGTGACTCCTCCTGCTGCTCCTGTCCGAGGAGGGACCAGCATTGCCCTCTGCCCGTGGCTGGAGAGTCTCCCACCACGGGATCCCAATCTGTGTGTGTAGCTCTGAGGTCAAAAACAATTACAGGGGAGTTTTAAAGTTCTATTTTCCTGCTGCAATAGATTCAGCTCCTTTGCAGCCCTTTTCAGATCTAGATTTCCAAGTGTTTCAGTGTGGTGGTTAGTTTGGATCATCCTCGTTTGCTCGCTAGGGAGCTGAAGCAGGGCAGGCAAAGAGGTTTGATTGCTGTCAGTAGCCAGGCTCCCCTCTGGAAGCTCCTGCCCTCCCACCACCACTCTGCCTCCACTTTGAGATTGCAACAGCCTGCATGGCCAACCGCACTGGAATCAATTCTGCTTTTAAATGAATCACGCTCAGAAATACATGACGTGGGAGCGAAAGGATTATTTTTCAGAAGCAGCCTTGCTTCTGTCACAGATCCTGGCAAAGTGACCCCTGATGCTCCCACCCAAGGCAATGAAAGCCCCTCCTCCCAGGTAGCCCCCGGGTTGTGTCCCGTGGGATGGGCTGTGGGGCCATGGTGCTGAGGGGCTGTGGGGCTGTGGNGGACTGTGGGGCCATGAGGCTGGGCATGTGGGGCTGTGGGGCCGTGGGGCTGTGGGGTTGTGGGGTTGTGGGGCTGTGTCCCCCAGGATGGGCTGTGGGGCCGTGGGGCTGAGGGGCTGTGCACGTGGGGAAGGCTCCCAGCTCCCTGCCTGCAGGTAAAGCTCATTTTCTCTGCACCTCGCTCTATTCCTGCCTGAAGCGCCGTGCTGCAGCACCAGAGGCAGCTAACAATCCCAACAGCAGCACCTTCGTGACCCTGGTGCTGCAGCTCTGCTGCTCTGCAAGAAATTTGGGCGGCGAAGAGGTAGAGCTGCCAAGTGCTGGCAGGAGTCCTGGGCTGTGCCCTTCAATGGCACATTGCCAGGGGAGAATGTGAACACTTTGGGTGAAAATTCAACTTTTTCCTAATTTGCCCTAGCAAAGAGAACCGGCTCCAAATTGATCTTTGTTTTGATTCAGGTTTTAAATGGTTTCTCCAAGAAAAAAGCCAAAACAAACAAACAAACAAACAAAGCCACCTCCACAGCTCCTCCTGCCTAGGGGATGGAGAAGCATGTAGTGTGGTTTGTTTCCATAGGAAGATCAGCCTTTGTTGGGAGCATGATTCAAACGTGCAGAGACTGGGACTTGGACGAGTTTCCAGAGTTTAGCAATAGTTTTGCAACATGTGCGTGATTCCTGGTGAGCTGTGTGACAAGCAGTGGCCGGGCCGGGCTGGCAGCAGGAGGGAAGGGCTGTGTCGGGTTTGCCATGGCTCTGCCTCTCGCCAGAGCTCCCCTAGTGCAAGGGCGACCTATGGCTTTAAATATGTCCATTGTGCAGTAAATGACATTGTTGCTTGGAAAGAAAAGTCTGCGCTTAGCTTGGAAAACATTCCCATCAGTATTTAATGGGAAATCGCTGTATGGCTCGTGAGAAGAGGGTCCCAGTGGAGCCGACCCTGGGATGTGTACGGAGGGTATCTGGTGGGCCTGCAGAGCTCCTGGCAGCGCCAGGTGCCTGTGCTGTCCCTGCCCCTGCAGAGCCCCTGGCAGCCCCAGGTGCCTGTGCTGTCCCCTGTCCCTGCAGCAGAGCCTCCTGCACTGCTGGTCCCCGCTGGGCCCCGTGGCCACTGTGTGCTGTGCCGGTGGCACGGCCACAGCCGAGCTGCCAGGGGGCCCTGGAGGGTCTCTGGGCAGGCTCTGGGGGTGCTGCTCATCCTCCCTGCTTCGTGACTGTTTCCATTTGCTGTGGAAAGCATCTTCCCCCCCGGGCTGCTGCTCTGTCCTCCCGCCCGTGCTCACCCAGCCCTGGGCAGCACTGTTTGCCTGCTCTAGCGGCTGCTCTCAGGCCCTGGGGACACTGCTCCTCTTCCTCCCTGCCCCGATGGCTCTCTGGAGGCTCCCTGCGAGAGCCCTCCATCACGCTTGCAGCTGGCCTAGCAGAAAAAGCCAATTTTTCAGCCTTTTTTGACAGTAGCACTTAGGGAAGGGAGTGAACTTTCACCTGGAAAATACCTTTTCTGCCCTCCTCCATTGAAAATCATCCTGCTGTGAGTGTTAATACTTTTTCTGCAGCTCTAGGAAATACAATAATAGGTTGAACATTCAAACCAGCTGCTCGTTTATTTTTTCAACTGCCTCTGAAAAATGCCTGTAATTAAGAAAAATCTATAACAAGAAGTACAAACAAATCAATGTCTTTCATTAGCCACAAAGAGTCGGCACTCTGCCTTCACTGCGGCTTTATTAAATTAGAATAATGAGGCAGAAGCCATAGAAAGCAAAACAAGTGCTTTGGAAAGGACTGAATATACACAGATGTCAGGTTAGAAACACGTTTCAAATTTAAGCATGAAGCTGTAGACATTTGGTTGTGCTGTTCTGATCCCTCCTCTGCAAGCTTGCAGGATAAATAATATATATAAGAAGTGTATCTATATATATATATGTATTTCCTCCTATTTCGCTATCAAAGGGATTCAATCCTCTCTGCCGGAATGTGCTGCTCGTGCACCTGAGAGCAGGGACAGGGTGAGGAGAGGGAGGACAGCCTGGGCCGAGGGGAGGGTCCCACCATGTCACAGCTATGGTCACACAGTGTCCCATCGGTTTGATCCCTGCGGGACAGGCGCTGCCCTGGCCCGGCTGCAGACCAGGTTCAGAAACTGCAGAGCTTCCCTTCTCTGCCTGGGTCTGCCCCTGTTCCCTGCAGTGCCTGGGCACACAGAGAGTGCTCAGGATCAGTGGTCTCGGGGACAAAACACACACAGGCTGCTCAAGGACCTTGCAAGCACTAGAATAACTCTATTTTGATGCATTTCACTATTGCAAAGATCTTTTTTTCCCATTTGTTTCTGCCTTGTGGTAGTTCGTTGCTTTCAAAAACAAACCAAAACCAACCTTTTCATTACCAGCAAAAAGTACTTTCAAAAATCTTCACCTGTGTGTTTTCTAACGCAGGGTTGTGAGCTGGAGAAATAAGTCTTGCCCTTAATGCTCCTTAAAAGGAGGAGCTGCAGGGCTGGGGTAGGGTGGGCAGGGCACGGCCACCTCGGTGGGGCTGGCCGCAGAGCAGCTGGTCATTGCTTGTTCTTGGCTATTTAAACTGCGATTTCTGAAGCCTCGGTCTGTGCGTCGCTGGGCAGGTGTGCGTCTGCAGTGCAGGACCTGCAGGACCCACATCCTCTCACTGTGCTGGGTGCAGGTGTGGGTCTGCAGTGAGGGATCACATCCTCTCTCTGTGCTGGGTGCAGGTATGGGTTTGCAGGGAGGGATCACATCCCCTCGCCGTGCTGAGTGCGAGGCAGCCCTGAGCTGGTGTGAGTCTGCAGGGCAGGATCCATATCCCCCCACTGTGCTGGGTGCAGGTGTGGGTCTGCAGGGCAGGGATCACATCCTCTCTCCGTGCTGGGTGTGAGTGTGGGTTTGCAGTGAGGGATCACATCCCCTCTCTGTTCTGGGTGCGAGGCAGCCCTGAGCTGGTGTGGGTCTGCAGGGCAGGGATCACATCCCCTCTCTGTTCTGGGTGCGGGGCAGCCCCACGCTGGCACTCCTTCGCTAGCCCCTCGCCGTGCAGGGCAGGGCAGGGCTGTGCCCGAGGGGCTCGGGGCAGCTGAGGTTGGATTCGAGCCCACACCGAGCAGGCCAGTCCCTGCTCGGGGTCCCACCAACTGCATTTATTACCTGCAAAGCTTCCTCTGGCCCTGGCCCCGGTGACTGGGGAAGGTGCCCTGGCCTGGGGCGTGCTCTGCTGGAGGGACAGTAGCACTGGCCAGCAGTGGCCAGCCCGGCCCCGGACAGCCCCTGACCCCCGGGCAGCCCCCCCAGGAGACGGCTCTCCCAAAGAATGTTTGTTTATTGCTTTAACACCAGCTGACAGCACCACAAACCCCCTAACCCAGGATAATTGAATATTCATCTCCTGCAAACTCTATTAGTTCTGCATTTCTTGTTTGAAAGAGCAAAATAATTGCTGTAATTTAATTTCAAACCCCAAAGTCAATAACCACAAGCTTGTCATTTCTCTGAGCTTTCACTGAGACAGGATTTGCTGCCTGCTCCATGATCACTGCTAGAACAGCACATTTATTTCTGCATTTCTCTGCTAAAGCCCATTTGCTCTAAGTGGTCCTGTTAACGCCGCTGGAGTCCTTTGTCCTGGTTTTAAACAGCCTTTTAAAACTCTGCATTAATTTAAACAGGTAAATATAAACTAAATTATGTGGTTTGGTGCACTTTAGTGTTTTCCCCCCCAAAGGCTCTGTGGTTTTTTTAAACAACCCCTAAGGAGATGTGTTTTAATATTAATCAGTGCTAAAGGAATAATTTTTAAAGATCAGGTTTTATCCACTGGAGAAATGGAAAGAAAAGGGATGAAGTTTAAGTGTGTGGCATTGGGACCGGGCACGGAGGGCAGGCATGGGGGAGCTGCCTGTCACAGAGCTGTAAAAAGCAGGTTTTATGCTTTCTGCACAGCCTCCAGTGTGACGGAAGTCTCCGTATCTGACCTTTACTCTTGCCCCCTTATCCTTTCATCAGTGTTTACCAGACACGCAGTTTTCTCATGAAAGAGCAGCTCCTGTTTTAGAAATCAGGGTCATGGGGTACCGCTGGCACACAGGAATTCCCTTGGCCGGGGGTCTGCTGCTGGGGCTGTGCGTGGGGCTGGGGTGAGGCGAGCAGTGACACGGCTGGTCCCTCTGCTCCGCGTGCCCTGTCCCACGGGCAGCAGCCTGGAGGGCAGCGCCAGCCCTGGAACCTCAGAGCCACTGCTCTGGGGGGGAAGGGACACTAAGGACCATGCAGGTCCCACTCCCCAGGCGCCTCTGGGAGAGCCCTGTGGCCATGCCAGGCCATGGCTCCAGCGAGGAGCCGCAAACGCAGCCCTGCAGCTCCAGGGACATGAGGATGGAGTGGACCCTGCCCACCCCTGACCCCTCCTGTGGGCTGTGGGAAGGCAAGGCCAGAGCCGATTCATCCCAGGGTCCTGTGGCTGCCAGGGTGTGACCCAGCACAGCAGTGTCACCAGGACTCCTTCCTTATATACTTATTTAAATGCTGGCAAAATAGTTTCTTGATGTTTTTATGTAGATTTGATCAGGTCATTTATTTGGTTAAAATAAGTTTTTCAGCTTTTGTCACCAGGACTGCCACATCCCCAGCCCCAGCTTCCCCGCAGCTGGCTCGGGCACTGTGCAGTGTCCCCAGGCGCGTGTGGCTGCGAGCGAGGGCACTCGGGCACGTCTGTCGGCCGTGTCGGTGGCTTAGTGCAGGCTGTGCCAGGCAGGAGAGCTGCTGCCATCCATGCAGCACCGCTGCCAGCAGCCCAGGAGCTGCAGGGGCTGCCGTGGGGGTCCCTCTGCGGAGGTGCTCTGCTCCCAGAGACTCCTGCGCAGGGCTCGGGATGCTCATTGGGCAGCAGATGTCACCAGACATGTCCTCAGGGTCACCCTGTCACTCAGGGGGTCAGTGTGTGACCCTCAGTTGCACCATCACCAAGGACCAGGGCAGTCCCAGGGCACAGGGGCAGTTGGGGCAGGAGGAGCCTCGGACAGCCACGGCTCTGGAGCGGAGAGCACACATGGGCACTCCCAGGTTTTCTAGAAATGGCTCCAATAATTAGACCTGTCAGTTTACACAGAATTAGCCCTGCTCACTGAACCACCAGCTTTGACTTCAGAGATTTGATCTCATTATTTGGCCAGTGAGCTGGGCAGGATGATCCCGCTCCTCCCTCCTTTACCGAAGCACTAAGCTGTAGCCCTGGCCGCTGCTTTCTTGGCTGCAGCCAGGCCAAGGGGATTTGGCAGGACTCCTGAGACAGCTTCCTCAGCCAAACAGATGAAGCATCATTAGCACCTGTACCAGGGAGGTTTTATTTCCATTTAAACCGTGCGGAGTGTGCCTTCCTGCCAGGCACAGCACAAACACAGCAGGAGACAAAAGCCCTGCTCCCCTCTCCTGAGCGCTCGCTCATCGCTCACGCCGTGTTAAACTGGGCTGAGAACAAGCATTTTGGTGGCTCTGCCCTCCCCTCTCGGTGCCACTGCTGGCACCCAGGCAAGCCCCAGGGATGGCGATGGGGCTGGGGTGAGGCAGCTGCAGCACCTCTGGGACACTCAGTGTGCCCTGCCCCTGGAAATCATAGAATCCCTGGCTGGGAGGGACATTAAAGCTCACTTCATTCCCCCACCCTGGGGAAGTGTCAGGCGTGGGGGAATCAGTCTGCCAAGGGAAGCCCAGCAAGCTCTGTGCCAGGTGCTAGGCCTGAGCATGAAGGATGAGTTTGTCTTCAGAAAACTCCTATGACACAGAATGGTTTGGTGTTGATTCTTATCAGAGCCATCCCTGCAGCTCTGCTAGTGCAGCTCTTTTACCTGCCCCACTTATAATTGATTTTACTTCTTTTAGAAATCAAAGCAGCGCAGAGAAGCTCACAGAGGAGGTTTTGCTCTCCCACCCCCCAGTTTGCAGTGGTTTTAAGTCAGTGCTGATCTTGCCCCCCAACACTAAATACAAGGTATTAAAATCAATCATTAATAGCTTTAAAAGGTTTGTACAACAACAACCAGTCTTGCTCACGTTTGAATGTTAACAGACACATTTTTCCTTAACGGTGGGTTCTTTTCGTCAAATTCTACAGATTATAAAAAGGATTATCTATGCCAGTGATTTTTTTTCCAGTACATTTTTAGATTGGGCTCATGGAATAAGCTCCTGAAGCTCCAAATTGAAAAGACAAAGGTTAATCCCTTAAGAGCTGGATAAACAATCGTTCATTAAGGGATGGAAAGCATTAGCACAGGGCAAGCAGAGGCTGAAGCGCAGGAGGGGAAGCTGTGCCTGCAGCGGGTGCTGGGCTGGCCTGGAGAGGGGTGCCAAGGTCCTGCTGCCACAGCGGGCGTGGGGGTCCCACTGCCACAGCAGGGTGCAGGGGGTCATGGCTCAGGATACAAACCAGGTGAGATTGTTTGTATTTGGAATACAAATAGGGGGGAGGGGATGTGGGGACAGAGGGGTCTCTGCAGCAGGGCCACCCCCAGCAGCTTGTGCAGCTCCAACTAAAGCTGCTGCTTCAGTGACTGCCCCTCGTTTTGGAAATGGCCTTGGTGAGGAGCGCCGGGGGATTGCTTCCAGTAAGGGCTGAGCTGGAATTTCTGTGTCCTACAGGATTAGCTTTAGGGGCTTTTATTTCAGGTGCAGCTGTGTCTCTGTTTGTTCCTTGGTGTCACCTCCTTCCTCATCGTCACTGGAGCTGCTGAGTTTGACCATTGGCTCTCCTGTGCAGACAAAGTGTCACTGTGGTCAGGGCAGAGGCGTTCATAGGTGCCCAGGTGCTCTGAGACAGGAAAGCATTCACTGCTGGGCTTCACAGAGGCAGCACCGAAACCAGCCGAGAGAGGGGTGGGAGAGACAGGATAGGAACCAGGCAAGAGCATCCCGATAATGAGGGGTGACTGCACCCCACACAGAGCTCCGGCAGGAAGGAGGCCAGAGCAGCTGGAGAGAGCGAGCTGCAGGATAATGAGGGAGGGAACAATAGCTGGAGAAGGGATAAAAAGATCTGGCTGTGGAGATATCTGTGCAGAGGTGCTGCTCAAGGTGCTCCTACCCCCATCAGCTTCAAACCTGTTGGAAAAGAGCCCAAAAAAGCGGGGCTTTTAACACTTAGTTTAAGCTCCTGACACTTCTTTGTCATTACTGCATTTTCAGATATTCCAAAAATAAAATAAAAGAGAGAATTGGCATCAGGCTAAAAATCCAGGATTCATTATGTGGCAGCACTAAACTGAACAATTTGATTTTCATTTCCATGACTGGTATTCTTGAGGCCCTTCCTTCCCCTAATTAGGCCCTTCGGGCAGGAAGAGAGGGAGCGAGGGAGGGAGTTTGCAGAAAGTCAAACCGATGTGAGGAATGGACAGGCAGAACTGGTGCTATGGGCAGGAAGGGCACGGGGGCACCACCTCCCAGGACCGCTCGGGTTCAAACCCTGGCAGGGAGACTCGGGCAAGAACTGCGCCTATTCTTGGTGTACAGCCAGCGCCAAAGCAGGTCTTTGGATCCATTAGACAAACCACTGATTGGTCATTACTGGGAGCTTGGGGCCCTGGAAGTCAAGCACAGCTGAAACACAGCTCATTTACAGGGCACAGAGCCCGCAGAGGCCGCGGGCAGTGGGAGCTCCGTGCCACGGGGCGAGGTGTCACTGTGGGGAGCAAAGTGTCACCGCGCGGCTCCTCAGGACAGCGGCGCAGGAAGCACAATGCCTGCGTGGGAATGTGGTGAGCGCCTCCTCCATTGAGATCAGCTCATGCAGAACTGATCCAGAATGGGAATGTGGGCAGGAATAAAGAAAAGCGGAAGGATGGCAGCTCCAGAGGGCTCCAGCCATGGGTTTGGAAACAACACCAAGTCACCTCCGCAACTCTGGGTTTGTGCCTGCCCGTGGAAAGGCAATGTGCTGGCTTTTGCCTCTTATTACATTACACTACTGCCCTCTGATTTCATCATCTTAGCTTTGAAAAGCACCCAGATCAGTTTTAGCATCTTCTTTACAAGTTTAGCACCTGAAACAGTGCCTGATTTCAGCTGTTCTAGATTTTGAGCGCTGACAAAACTTATTTTAACAAAATAGATTATCTGATCAAATCTACGTTAAAACATCAAGAAACAATTTTGCCAGCATTTAAATAAGTATATAAAGAAATACCAAAAGGGAAATTTAATTGAATATCTGATATTACCGTATTTGCTAATATTTGCTAAACAGCAGCAGATGATGTTGGCTACTCTTATGATGTGATGGTGGTGCAATGACAGGTATTTTCTGAGCTGTATTTGACTTCTCCTTCTGAGGAGCCTCACGGGGCTGGAGGGAGGCACCTGCAGGGCCCCACTGAGGCCTCAGGAATGCCCTGCCAGTCAGCAGGGTCACAGCTTTGGTCACCGCACCTCACAGGCCATGCCATGTTCTTTCCCCCTATGCATTAGGTAGCAAATTCTTAATTGAAATATTTAATTTTGTCTCCCTTGGTATGCAATCTTCAGTGCTTCTGACCTGTTTGTCTTCTTGGCCATTTGAGGAAACTGTATAATGTGAGCATTAATGCATTATCAAATCACCTCAGCAGAATTGTCTTTCTTGGCTGGGAGCTGAACAAAAGAGCTTTTCTACTGAGAATAGCAATTTCAGTTTAAAAAGGCAATATAGGAAGAAGGCAAGATTGCTCCCTGCTGTAATTAGAAAAAGTTTTCCAGGATCATGTGTTATCTTTAGACTCTGGAAGTGTAGTTGCTCTACTAGGATTAATAAGTCACCTCCATTAACTCCAATTATTGCCGTGCTGTATTGCTATCACAAACCATTTGCATATTCTGGAATACAGGAGGGACTCCAGAACAGCTTCGTGATCCTTGTTGGTTTATAGTATTAATAAGGCAAAAAGGGGAAGCAAAGCCGTGCAGTATTCACCTCCCCCGGACTGCAGGAGATTCCCATCGGACACTCACCGGGGCCGTCAGAGGTGGCACTGCCACTCCCGTGCCGGACACTCACCACAGCTCCCACTGCTGATGATAGAGTTACCATCTTTTCCCGGCACAGTGCTGTGCCATTCTGCCCCCAAAGCTCACACCTGGTGGGGCTCTCTGGCTCCCTGGGGCACACCCGATGCTGTGTGATATCTCGTTAATTAGCCCACGAACAGCTTTTGTTTTCCAGACAGCAAAATGTCAGCTCAGACATAAAAATGCAGAGAGGAGCCGGCTCCTCTTACGCTGGAGGGAGGGAGCTGCTCCCAGGCCACAGCAGGCACCGAGGGGTCTCCTGGAGGGCAGGATTCTGTCCCCCCTGAACTGGGGCTGACAGCTCTGGGGACAGCAGCTGCCACTCTGCAAGGACAGCAAGCACTGCACAGAAACACCACCAGAGCTCTGAGTCACAGAATCACAGAATTGTTTAGGTTGGAAAAGCTCTCCAAGACCATCGAGTCCCCCAGCACTGTCAAGGCCACCACTTGCTCAGGTCCTCAAGTGCCACATCCACAGGGCTTTTAAATCCCTTCAGGATGGGGACTCCACCATTGCCCTGGGCACCTGTGCCAGGGCTGCACAAACCCTTTTCTCGCTATTCAACCTTAATGTCCCTGGCACAGCTTGGGTTTGTTTCCCCTTGTCCCGTCCCTTGTTCCCAGGGAGCAGAGCTCGATGCCCACCCTGTCAGGGCGCTGGGGACAGCGAGCTCTTTCCACCTGTCCTTCTCCGGGCACGCGTCCCCCTGGCCCGGAGCTCGGCTCGGACCTGCTCCCGCCAGCGCTGCGTGTCCTATCTGCCACAGACACGTCTAATTCCCTTATCAGCTCTCGAGCAGCCATTTCCTGGGTTTGTTTCCCGAGGAAAGGCAAACAGCGCGGCCGAGGCTGGCACAGGGCAGCTGCATGCCAGGGCTGTCCCTGCGCTCCCGCTGCCCTCTCAGCCCCGCACAGGGCACACGGACCCCGTTCTGCCCCAGAGCAGCTCCTGTGCTGCCCTGTGCCACAGGGTCCCTGGGGCCGGTGCAGAACTGCCCGCCAGAAACCTGCCCTTCACAAATGGGAAATGGGAATAGTGCCCTGTAAGGGGAATATTGTAAAGTATTTTATACACTGCCAGCAGTAGTATTTTAAAATAAAACAAATTGTATTTTGGGCTCCCTGTGGAAAGCCTGCAGGGTGTATAAGGAGTCCTGGGAAGAGATGCTGTCTTCTGTGACATACGAAAAAGGAATAAAAGAAGCTTCAGGGACTGAAGAAAGAAAGCAATGTGGTAAAGCCTTGTTTGACCTGAAGAGTTTCCTAAGGTGAAGGCGAATGAAGCTCTGCAGAAGCCAATAGGTAGGTCAGAAGGAATTGAGGTAAAATGTGAAATAGGCATTTTTGCAGCAGGAAAGGTGTCCTGTGGTGGGGAGCTGAGAGCAGCTCAGCCTCCAAGCTCTGTGCTCCCCCGTCCTTTCCAGCAGCACTCCCAAGTGAGATGCAGTGTGTCTTAAATCCTCTGTGTGTGTATATATGGATATATTCTCCCTCTCTATGAGCAGGCATTGTGAAGATCATTTACAAGAGTCCCTTCCACCCTCTCTCTGCACCTGGTTTGGGCCACTTGTTCGTACCAGCACACCTTGAAATACCAACATCTGCACCTGAGTCTGCCTGACCAGCACCAACAGGTAGAAACTGCTGGATTCATGGGCAGCCTGTTCCCTTCACACTCCCCCACACCCCGATAGCTCAGCACTAATTGGCCTGACTGGGAATTTCCATTTGTGCTCCAGCACACTTTTGTTCCTTGTTGGAGTTATATCGTCCATTTGGGTTAAATCATCTGTGAACAGAACAAAACATTCAGTTTAATGGAAATCAGTGGTATAAAATCCCAGATTTTGCAGAAAGTGCATTAAGAGGCAGAGCTGGAAGGAATTCAGCTCCAGCTCTACCAGACAGAAACCAAGTCAGCTCCAGGCATATGCTGGAGCGATGGAGGGAAAGGTGCTAATGCAACATGCTTCATGTTGTGCTCCAAAATAAGAACAGCTCGGCGTGGCAAGCAGGAAGGCACTCGTTTGCTGGCTGTGGAAGAAGGCATAGAACAGTGTGGCTGCGAAAAAATCTGCCTCGTTATTTACTCGTGTGTTTGGACCTTTTGAAGCTGAAGCACTGCAGTCAGAATGTGCAAACTGTCTTACCCAGGATGTGAGATCTCCGTTCCCAGGGCCGGCAGGCTTGCAAGGGCTGTGCTGAGGCACAGGCTGCCCATGAGGACAGCACAGACCGCATGGGGCCGGAGAATTACCATTGGAAACTGCCGGGCAGGGAGGCAGCTTGGTGCCTGTAATCACTGTCAGCCACGGCGTCACAACCAGTGCCTGCTTCAGGGGCCCACCCTTCCAAGGAACCATTGAGAAATGAGATGACACTCCGAAAAAGGTTACAGGGATGAGTCAGGTATCTTGGAAAATCCTGCCGTGGCACAGAAGACTAAATAAATTGTAGTCTCTCAGACCAGATTATAAACCTGAGCTTGGAGTCGTTACTAACAGATCAAGAGTACTGCAGCTGAGGGATGGGAAGCATGGATCCAGGACAGAGCACTTCTGCCTTCAGGTATTTGCACTTTTGTATTCATCCCACAGCATGCACACTGGTACCTCAGGAATGTCCTGCTGGGCCAGGTGCCACCTCTCCATGCAGCCACAGCTTCCCCAGGGGTGTCTCTCTGTCGTGTCAGCGTTACCCCTGAGGTCAGTGTGAGCTGCAGGGGCCCGGGCAGGCCCAGCACAGGCAGAACATCCTCCCGGCAGAACATCCTGCTCCTGCCCCTGCTCCTGCCCCTGCTCCTGCTCCTGCTGCTGCTCCTGCC
>VZRL01005866.1:0-13120 GCA_013397895.1 Origma solitaria
CCAACATCCCCCAGCACCCCGACATCCCCTGACATCCCCTGACAGCCCAAATCACCTCGATATCCCCCAGCACCCCTCGATGAGCGGGCTCTCCCGGGAACTGCGCAGCTCTTAGCAGCATTACGGCGGCGGTTGGAGATTACGGTAACTGTCGCCGAGCAGCCCCGCCGCGGCGGTGGCGGGGACGGTGGCGGTGGCGGTGGCGGTGGCGGTGGCAGGGAGCCCCGGGCAGGTGAGTGGCTCCCTTCCTCTTCTTCCCCAATGTCACAGCTCCAGTCGCACTTCTACTGATGAAAATCCAATGGCTGAAGGCACAGAAGGTTTTCCACTGTTCTCAGTAAAACGGTGCGATGTCCTTGGCATGAGGTGACTCTCGTGTGCCCCCCTGGAGTCTGGGACTGTCACCTTCCCATGCTGGTGACAGCTGGAGGGTGCAAAGTGCAGAGAAAACTGCTGTACTGCGTCCCCACCAAGCCCACCCAGGGTGTCCCGTGGCCCCCCTGATCCCCTGATGTTTCCATAAGAGAGGAGCCCTCACCTCTCCCCAGGGCAATGGTGAGGACAGGGGTGAGGGGGAAGATGTGCCCCCATGTCCCTCAGACCGTGCTGATGTGAGCTGTCCTGCAGACCAAAACTCGAGCTCTTCAGGACTGTAAATTCCCTATTTTCCAGGTGGCCAAGCACCAGAACATGCTTTTGGCCCCAAACCACTGAGTGCCCTGCCCATCAGGAGAGTCCTGATGCAGAGCATAGCTCACCTTCGTCCTTAGCTGATTCAGACGCCACCATGGTTCCTGCTTCTCTCCAGCCATGCTCCGATGTCAGCCAATCCAAGGATTTCACTCGCTTCCTGCCACTCCAGCTGTCCATGGCCATTCTGGGTAAAGCTGCTCTCATTTTCCAGGGGCAGTTTCCCCTAAGGGTAAGGAATGGTCTCCAGTGGGGATGAGCCACTCTGTGCCTTTAACTTTGCAGGGCTTTTGGATGAAACATCCCTGGATGCCTGTTCTGCAGTGAACCGTCACTGGGCATTCCTGGTCAGGCAGGTCCAGGCGGAGCAGGAGTGCTGGAGCGCTGTGCAGCAGAGCCTCCTGGAACTGCAGGTGAGATAGCTGAGCTCCTGCCGTTATTACACACTTTAAAAACAGGGGGTTCTGCTGCTGCCCAAGCTGTTAGATGGAAATTCCTGTACCAGAGGCTGCCCCCCAACTCTGCCATGGCTCTGCTTCCTCCAGCTGCAGAGCAAAGCCAGGTGACATTTCACGCTGTCACAGAGAGCACCTGGTGCATTTACTCTCCTTCAGAGAGCCTGTGACTCTAAAAATTGATCCAAATATACTTCAACAAAGCAGAATTTGGTCACAATAAAATTTTCCAGAGATAGTGGACATTGGGCAGTGCTACAACAGCTTTGAGGCAGCACAGGAATGAACTTTCTTTGCTCCACACAGGGCAAGGGAAATGCAAGGTCTCTGTGAGGAGCTGGAACACAGGAACGCTGAACTCCTGGGAGAGGCTTGTCCTGGCCAGCAGGACCTGCCAGAGACCGAGCAAGGGGTGCCTCCCCCAAGGGACTGTCTGGAGTCTCTGCATGCTTGGGGGTGTGAAGGGAGCACAGAAACTCAGCTCTCTGCTGGCCTTCAAAAAAGGCTCCAGGGAAGGTTTCACAGGCTAAAAATGCATCTTAAATGTTGACCAAGGTGTTTTGAGAGCCTCTGATCTCAAAGAGTTTGGAATCTGAATCAACTGAGAGCCCACCAAAGACGAGATGAGCTCGAAATTTTGCTGCTTATTAAAAGCTTAAGGCTAGAGTTTGGGGAAAAAAAAAAAACCAAAACAATTATTTTTCACAGGAAATTAAACCTTAGACAGACAAAGTGGCAAATGTAAGGCAGATCTCAAACAACAACAAGGCAGTCTGTGCAGCTCAACTTTGTAACTTCATCCCACGAAGATGAGCAGCATTCCCTGTGTGCATAGGCTCTGCAGTAATTGTTGCCTTATTGGTTTATTCCAGGAGTTGTGTCCTAAAAAAACCATTCCAAACTATGCTAAAAGAGTTAATGTGCAAATTCCCCAGTTAAATGCTGAGGGTGAGATCATTGAAGCGGATGACAAGGAGCAGAACAAGAGACGTAAATCAAAGGTTGGTCGGAAGCTGTTTGCCTTCCATGGACCCCACATTTCAGTGGTTGGGGAGGAAGGAGGACAGGTCCTGGAACACAGCACAGTGAATTTGGAGTTGCTTTGCTCTTCTCCTGCTCCTGCTTTTGGATTGCCCCATTGAGAGCAATTCATAGGGACCAGGACTTGCTCAGCACCTTCCCACATGGGGGGAGCCTCCACTCCCACACTTTTGCCTCGTCCTTGTGTGTCCCCAGTCCCAGCACAGCCCTGAGGGCAGGGGCCTTCTTCCCACAGAATAAAGGGGGCAGCTGTCAGAGCTTCCATTTATGCCACACAACACGGCATGGGAACAACCCTGGACTAAGCAGGGTCTTCCTGAACTCTGGTTTTCCTTACCAACACTTCAGATCTCTGCTGGGCTCATCACTAGAGCTGATATGTCCAATTCTGTGGAAAAATGCTCCTTCCCTGAGTAACTTTTCCTTATTTCTCTTTCCATCAGTCGGAGGATTTCAGTCTGCATGCAGCCTATCGGGAACTGAAAATTCACAAGGTCAAGCTGGAAGAGAGGAATGTCTTCTGTGGCTCCTACAAGACCCATGTCCTTACGGAGCAGTGAGTAGAGTGCCCAGCTGTGGGGCCAACAGCAGCTTTAGAAAAGCTGTCCCACTGCTGTGATCCTCTGGGGTGGCTGGAGAAGGCTCTTTCAGCATCAGTGTTAAGAAACATCCATGCCAAATCCATGTTTTAATAAAGATACCAAGATAAGCTGTTTTTGAAGGACTAGGGGTCAGTGATCCATGGTGTATCCCAAGGGATGGGGCTGGGAGGAGCCCTCGGCCCTCTGTGAGCCCATCCTGATACAAAGGGGGGTGTGCAGCACTAGGAACTGTTGTGGTCCCTGAAAGGATTCACCGCTGGGGTGCTGCCCACACTGCCCAGTTAAACACCAGGGAAATGCTGTCCCAGACCTTGCAGCTGGCTAAAGCTCACCTCAGCCACTGCTTTTATCTAGGTCAGACAAAAGAAGGATAATCCATTACAGTGGTGGGGATTTGGTGGCCACAACGGCCTCTGCCAACAGAAAAGTGAGGCTGCTCCGTGTGCCAGGAGGGAAGGAAGTGCCTCTTCTGCTCCAAGGCCACTCTGGGCCCATCAGAGCTCTCCACATCTGTCAGGAGAAAGGGCTCCTGCTCAGCACCAGCTTTGATCTCAACATCAGGTGAGCTGGGGCTGTGCCTGGGACACCCAACCCTTGGCAAACTGAGGGGAAAGGATGGGGATAAAAATTTAATGCTAAGCCTGACTTGATCATTCCAATTTCTCTGACACCTTAGTGGAACAGCTCTTGACTTTAACCCAGTGTGTGTGGGAGAAGAGTTGGGCACATTAAATAAGAAATAATCATGGAATCATAGAAGGGTTTGGGTTGGGACAAACCTTAAAGCTCATCCAGTGCCACCCCTGCCATGGGCAGGGACACCTCCCACTGTCCCAGGCTGCTCCAAGCCCCAGTGTCCACCCTGGCCTTGGACACTGCCAGGGATGGGGCATCAACCACCTCCCTGGGCAATCTACAACATCTCTGAGCATCTTATTCATGAGTAAGATGAATAAGCCATCAATAAATTGAATTTCCTCTTGGGCTGGTTGCTTTTCAGGTGTTGGAATATTCGCAGTGGTGCCTGTGTGAGAACCTTCACTGGTCACTATGGGAGCATCACCTGCCTGGATTCCCACCAGGAGCACTTTGTGTCAGGAGCTGGGGATGGGATGGTGAAAGGTGAGAGCTGCGCTGGTAGCTTCCAGTCAGAGGCAAACACTGAGGATAACGGGCAGAGGACAGGGAGCTGGGGTGAGTGGGACACAGGCATGGGATGGAAAGAAGGGGTAAGTCACAGGGTGAATTTCGGGTGCTTCCACAACAGCCAAAGCTGGGGACACAGGCACACACATTCTCAGATTGCATCAGGGACTAAATTCTCATTACTTCTGCTTTTATTCAGAATTAATGGCTTCATGGCTGTAATGCCAACCCAACTCTTGGGCAAGTGGTATCAACTTTCTGTTTTGACAGAGGTTTCCTTATAGAATAAAGGTGAAAAAGATGTGCTTTTTCTGGACTTTACATTTAATTTTTTTGCCATGAAATTATGCTTTTTAAGTCAACATTCAGCTTCTCACAGAGCTGCAGGTACAAGGTGTGACTGTAATCCAATAGTATTTTTTAATTCATGTCGTAGTCCCAAAACTCATCATTGGGGCAGATGTATTTTTAATTCTCCTCCCCTCTGCCCCAACAGTGTGGAGCCTGAAGAGTGGGAAATGTGTCAGGACTTTGATGCACAACAGCCCTGTGGGGGCAGTGAGGATGGACGGGACCCATGTGGTCAGTGCATGTCACCAAGGGCTGGTGAAGGTCTGGAGCACTGAGACAGGGGCTCTGATCAAGGTGAGTTTCCTCTTAGGTGGATAATTCTGTGCTAAATGCTCAAAACTCTCTGCTAGCTCACCACAGTTTTTTCTTTTGCCAAAGACTTTCTAAGAAAGAAAATAATCCCCCGTAACAATCCCCAAAGCAGTTTAAACCAATAAAGGAAACTGAAAATAATTAAAAAACCAACTTGCAACCAGCTGTTGATTTTAAGGCAGGGTGTGATTTGCTTCACCTCCATCATTGCCCACTCTCTGTAGATTTGCTCATCTCTGCTCCTGTAGAAACCTTCAGAGCCTGGGGGGATGATAGGAGAGCTTCACTAACCTTTGGGTCAGCCCCAAAGTGGAAGGTTGCTCTCAGGAGCAGTTTCTGGAGCTGAAGCAGCTGAGCAGCTGTGGGAGGGTTGAGAGTCTGTGAATTCCCTGATCAGGTGTCCAGGATCAGCGTTAGTCCATACCTGGGAGAGGAGTGAACCTGAGGGGAAGAGTTGCAAGTTGAGAGATATCCCAGATATCTCAGATATCCCAACCCCAGCTGAGCCCCTTCCCCTATAGCCAGGGCAGCCCCCTCTCTTCCCTCCTGGGACAACATTCCAGAGATCACAAAGGTCTCACTGGAGTAACATCTCTTTATCACATGTAATAAAGATGGAAAAGGGATGTTAATTCCATGCCAGGAACTCAGCAGCAGCATCAAACCCAGAACATTCCAGTGCCTATAAAACAAACAGTTATCCATAAGGTGCACTGGGGCAAGAACACTCTATAAAATAAGGTGTCCTGGTGCCCTGAATGCCTTAAGACAACTCAGACAGATTTACATCTTGCTAATGACAGTGTTGCACCTTTTTCTTTTCCTTTACAGACATTAGAGAGGCACCAAGGCCCAGTTCTCTGCTTGTCCTTTGACCAGTGGCACCTCATCACAGGGAGCAGCGATGGATATGCCCTGGGATGGAGCATGGTGGGAAAACTTAAGAGATGCCTGATCGCTTTCTTCCATCCCAAGTAGGAATCACATGTATTTTAAGTTGTATTCAACAGTGGACTGAATCTGTAAAAAAAATGGGCCCTTTATAGGACCAGAAAATGCCTTAATTATCAGTCTTAGGATTTGAAATAACCCCACTTTCACCAATCTTCACCTCAAAGGCACCACGTGGTCACAAACAGCATTTTAAGTTATGACTTGGGACAACCCGAAAGCAAACCCACAACCACTTTATCACAAACAGGGGTGACTAAAGCCTGATGGAGCACAGTCCAATATTCCAAGGATCATTGCCTGAGTGCCACAGGGTGTCACATCACCTGGGCAGGAATATAGGTGGCCCAGTGTCATGCTGACCAATTGCGTGTTACACGATTTTCTCAAGCTTTAATTGTATCTAGAACTGGGAAAACTGGAGAATAATATTGTTTTCATTGACTTTCCTGGACATAAAATTAAAATTCCAAATGCAGCAGATGGCCATGACCATATGGTTGCTATGGGGAGCATAGAACCATAGAATCCCAGAACGGTTTGGGTTGGAAGGGACCTTAAAGATCACCTCATTCCAACCCCCTGCCATGGCAGGGACACCTTCCAGTGGAAGGATGCACGGAGCTGTTGACTTGGACGTGGAGCGATCTGAGACTCCTCTGTCAGACCTTTGCAATGTCCTGAGCAGCTCCTCAGTGCAGGCTGTTGCTGCTGCCAGAGCTCTGCTTCTCCTCCAGGCCAAAAGAGCTCACTGACCATTCCTCCATCTGAAAGCACCGCGGAAGTGCCAACCCTCACCTGGTGTGTTTGCAGGGAAGTCCTGTCCCTGGAGTTCCTCTACCTGAGAGTCATCAGTGGCTGTGCTGATGGACACATTCGGATATTCAATTTCCTGACTGGAACGTGCCTCAGAGTGCTAGTGCCCACCAGCAGCGGGGACCCCGTGTCCTCTCTCTGTGTTGCAGGAAACAGGTTGGTGACAACATCTGCCAGCAGGCTCTGACCCAAATTTGGCAGATTACACTGTGATTTAAGGAATTTGTGTTTTTCCTTCTCACAAATAACTTTTAAAGGGCTCTACTACTTACTAACTGCTTCAATAATCTTAGTTCACATGCCTGGAAAGAGATTTCTTTAGTCTCTTCAGCAATGTACCATTTCCTGTTTCCATACAACTGAAGATACAGACCCAACTGTAAAGCTGAATTCAAAAATGTTAAGAGGCTGGAGAATCAAGCCAATACCTGACAGTGTCTCTGCCTGTTCCCTGACCTACAGCCTCTTTAAAAGGCCGAAATGAGAAATCCTCCCAGGCTCATTCACTTGTGTGGCTCTAACTAAAGGTGGGTCCCAGCCTCTGGGGAAGCAATGGCTAAAACACTGCTGTGTCTTCAATGCTGGGCTGGCCACACTCTAAAACACAGAAATAAATGGGCAGGCATGAAGATATTAACTCCAGCCCAACCAGACCAGCACAGCCCTCCAATCCACACTTAAATACCCCTGTTAATATAGTATTTCTAGGTAGGTATTTCCATCCCTTAGCACTTCAGCATCCTTTTAGCATCCTTTAACTCAGGCCACTGTCGGCAATTTTCATCCTCATTAATGTAAAACTGATTTTGCCATGGAGCTGAAAGAAGAGCCCCAGAGAGCTCACACAGGTACAAGTTAAAATGTTCAGTGTCTGATTGGTGGAGTTAATTGCTGCTGCTGTTTCGGGGAGGGGTGGGCATTTCGGATCTGTTTGAGGCCCTGGGGCCTGTGTTGCATGGGAGCAGGACCTGCCTGTCCATGATTCCTGTGCTTTAATGGCTCTTCCCTTCCTTCTCCAGGATAGTGGCAAACTCCCCCAGCAGACTGGTGCTTCTCCAGTTTGAGGATGTGGTGTGGGACTATTCCCTACCCGCTGACAGAGATGTGGGGACGAAGGAGAAGAGGTCCCGAAAAGGACAATCTCAGGAGGCTCAGGACAAGTCCCCGAAGTCTCGCCAGTCAGCAAAGAGCCATGGAAGACCCAAAAGTATCACACTGAGCTTCTGCTTTTCTGGCTTTTCTAAACTGAGTTACAAACCGAGGACCCACTGCCTTCAGCCCAGCCAATATTCAGACTCTCTGCTGTTTTCAAGAGCAGATGTGCTGTTCCATTTCAATGGTTCTGTCATTTTCTAGGTTTCTGTGAAACCTTTCTGTCTTTTTACAAGGGTTTGGTGTAAATTCAACACATTTTTCAAGACAGGCACTGTCATTTTCCAAATGAGTAAGAGAGAAATCAGTAGTAGTATTCATATCCACACAGCTGGCAGGCTTGGAAACACGCTGCTGATTCAGGGCTTGAATTATTCATTACAAACACCCAAGAAAGTGAGAGAACACCTACATTCAGAATCTGCCATCACTGGGAAAGGCAACTGCACAGAAACAGACACCTTTTCAACTGTAACAGAGGGATGTTATTTTCCTTTAAGTCAGAGCTATTCAACACAGTGTGATGACAAATCCTCCAGCTCCACAATCAAACTGAATATTGCAAATAAACTAAAAAAGGGTTCCTGCTTTTCAGGCCATCAGATGCCAACCTCCTGATGCAGCTCTACTTGGTAAAAGATAGGACCCATGGGAATGACTGCAGCTCTGTCAGGGGAGGGTCAGGTTGGAGATCAGGGAAAGGCTCTTCCCCCAGAGGGTGCTGGGCACTGCCCAGGCTCCCCAGGGAATGGGCACAGCCCCGAGGCTGCCAGAGCTCCAGGAGCATTTGGACAGTGCTCCCAGGGATGGACAGGGTGGCATTGTTGGGTGTCTGTGCAGGGTCAGGGGTTGGACTGGAGGACCCTGGTGGGTCCTTTCCAACTCAGCCAGTTCTGTGATTCTTTGATTCTGTGATCTGCAGTTTGTGGGAAAACGTCTCAACTCCAAATGCGTTGCTTTGTTTTTGGATGCAGGTGATGAAGCCAAACAGGGCCCTGCTCCCCCTGCACCTGATGAGGCAGAAGCCACTTTGCATGAGCTGCCCAAGAGAAACCCAAGGTGTCCAATGTCCCCTGACATGTTCTTCTTAACAATCGGCAGACTGCAGAGCTCCTGCACGCCAGCCCCAGTCCACTCCAGTACTGAGCTCTCTGCAAAAGCCAGGGAAGCACAGGAACAGCGCCCTGAGAAAGTACCGATGTCCAAAACCCCCCTGCAGCACAAAGAGGAGCAGGCAGCCCAGCTCCAACGTGCCAGACTGCACAGTGAGTCTCTGACCATGACAAAAACTTCAACACCCTTTGAAACCAAAATGCTACGGCTCAAACTGAAAAAATCTTTGCACAGTCCCACTGTGAAATCCTCCATCCCTGCTCCCTGTCTTGTACGTCCCAGGTTTTATGGCTCACTGCGAGAAAAGAAAACTCCCAGTGGCCATGGGACAGATACTGCTGGCCCCAAAGTTGGGGATCAGCTCATTGATCTCCGCACAGCTTCTTCAGGGCTGATCCAACCAACACCTGGCTCGACTGCACAAGTGAGAAATGAAGTCCCCAGGAGAATAACTCCCTTTTGTCCCTATGATTTGCACAGGGACAGTGAGTTCAGGCTTCTGACAGCAGAGCAGAAGGCACATGAGGCAGCTGTGGCAGCTCAGCATCAGGCACAGCAGGCAGGGCCCACAGAAGATGAGGAAAGAGCCAGAAGGAAAGCCTGGCTAAGGAAAATTAAAGGCCTACGTGTGGATTCTTTTACTGGGGAGAGGAAAACACCTGCTCCTGAACTTGGGCATAATACATTTATCTGAGGTGATACCTTAGTCCAACTCTCAACCATGACCTGAAGATTCTGGTGTCCAGCTGAGTCTGCCATGCAGCTTTAAGTATAGATATACTAATTTATAAATATTTAAACATATTTAGTATATTTAAGTACACTCCCTGTGGTTTTAAGTGTAAAACACATCCCCCACTGTAAGTTTTCCGAAGAAATACTATTGGTATATTCTGCTGTCTCTCAAGGCAGTGAATGGACAGAGCCCTCTCTATTGGATTTAAGTTCCTAAACCTGCTGCTGTTACAGACACAGCACTGTCTGACACCAGCACAGCTCACCATGGGGCTCAGCCCTGGGAGAATAATAAAAATCTCTTATCAGAGCTTTTGTGGATTGATTAGAGTGTAGAAGCTGAAGATGTGTGGACTCAAAGCTGAGTGCAGGAGTGAGGGGATCAGTGGCACAAAGTCTGCTTGGAGGCCAGTAATTAGGGGTTGATACTGAGTCTGATCTTGTTTGACATCATCATCGTTAATTAATGCCCTGGACCATGGGCAGGCTGCCCTCAGATGCCACCAAGCCATGAGGAGTGGCTGCCACCCCGGAGAGGTGCTGCCATCCTGAGGGACCTGGGCAGGCTGGAGACAAAGCTGAGGGAGCCCTGGGGAAGTTCAGCAGCCCTGGCAACAGGACCTGCGGGAAGCAGCTGAAAACTTTATTTCTGTGAAATGCAAAATAAAGGTAGGGGGCTCAATTTCCCTATTTTTGTGCATAAATGCCTACACATACTTGATTGTGGAAGGTTCCCTGTCCATGGCAGGGAGATGGAACTGGCTGATCTTTAAGGTTCCTTCTAACCCCAACCATTCTATGATTTTGTGTTTTCCACTAATGCTTAGGATTTAACAGGAAGACTAAAGCCCTTCTAGTTTTTCAGCTTTGAGTATCTAGACTGGTGTTCCCAAAATCTGTTGCATCAGTGGTTTGAGAGAAGCCAATCCTGCCCACAGTCACATCAAGGGGCTTTCAGCAGCCATTCTGGTTTGAAATGAAAGTCTCTGAATCTCTGAAACTCTCTACACAGTCAGGTTGCGATTAGTGTTGGTTTGTTTCATTTAATGCCATCTTCGACTTGCAAACTCTGGGATGAAGCCAGTGAACAATAACCGCAGGGAGGCTGGCAGCTGGCCTGGCCCGGCACATCTGTGCCATGGCACAGGGACTGTCACTGCGAGGTGGCTGTGCCTGGCGCGGGTTTGCAGGCACAAAGGAACAGGGATTTCGCATTCCGCCACAGGATGGCAGCTCCTCCCAAGGAATCAGGATAAGCCCATCCCCGCTGCAGCCAGGGAACCTGTCACAGCCCCGGGGAAAAAAGCGTCTCCTAAAGAAAGCCTGACGGAAAAACATCACGGAAAGTGATGAAAGTGTAAAGGCTGTCAGAAGCCTGCACAAATCTCCTGAGAACTTCATTTCTCATGAAAAACATTAATGGAAAGTCATGAAAACATTCACTTGGCCATGAAGTGAGGAGGATCAGAGGGCTGCGTTCAACCTGGAGTTGATAAATCAGCACCTCCCTGTAGGTGTGGGTGCTCAGGTACTCGGAAGATGCGACAGACAAAGGTGGTGTGAGATCAGCCATAAGTGCAGGGCTGGACCAAACCCTTCTGTGATCGGCTTTGGCTCGGCACGGCAGAGGGAAAGCTGGCAGAGGGTGTTGGAGATGGTCCGGAAGGGAATTCACCTGTGGCAAGGTGTCAGACCTGGTACAAGAAGCCACAGAGCTAACTGAGGGGAGGCTGTTTTCCATAGAATCACAGAAGCAGAGATGGGTTTGGGTTGGAGGGACCATAAAGCCCATCCAGTGCCACCCCTGCCATGGGCAGGGACACCTCCCACTGTCCCAGGCTGCTCCAAGCCCCAGTGTCCAGCCTGGCCTTGGACACTGCCAGGGATCCAGGGGCAGCCACAGCTGCTCTGGGCACCTGTGCCAGGGCCTCACACCCTCACAGGGAGGAATTCCTTTCTAATATCCCATCTATCCCTGCCCTCTGTCAGTTTTAGTGCCGTAATAATTCACCTCTGAACTAAACTGCCCTGTTCTGTGCACCTGGACTTTGGCATGCGCACAGGTGACAACCTGTGACAAACAGGGTTGTGCAGGACGTGATGCACCCACGAGCACACAAAGCCAGGCAGAGCGGTGGCAGGAGAGTTTTGGTGTAACCAGGTGTCCTGGCGCCCTCGCTCTCCCCGATGTGTAGATTTTATCTGATGTATTTATTTATGTTGTGATGACACCCTGTTGGAGTCACAGCAATTCCATCTGTGCAGCTCAACAGGAGTCTCTGAACAGAATGTGCCTTATCCGAGGGTTGGTTATAGCTGAAGTGGTGCTATTCCAGCAGAAATGCTGGGTGCTTCACACGGGGAGTAGAGAGGAGCAAGACACTATTAAAAAGCAGCTACAACCTCTTTTATAAATACTTTATAAATACTTACTTTTATTAAAAAGTAAATTGAATTTTTATGTATGTATCAGCAATAGCCTGTGATGGTCTGTGAAATGGCTGACTTAAGCAAGCATGGCAAGTTCTCGTTAATGAGGTAAACAAAATGGATTTTTAAATACTGTCCTTAAATTGATGCGAAAACAAAACAGTGCAGGCAGTGAAGAGAAAGCACATTTTAATTGCTGGGGGCTGGATAATACGCCATGAGATTATAACTCAGACTTTAGGGTGGGGTGATTCTAATAACTACATCTGCCCTCTGTAAATTAAAAATAAAACATAAAAAACAGAGATGTAGGAGAGACCATTAAACAGACAGGTTTTTACATGATTTAGAAGGAATATTGGGAAGGAATTCCTCCCTGAGGGGGTGAGGCCCTGGCACAGGTGCCCAGAGCAGCTGTGGCTGCCCCTGGATCCCTGGCAGTGTCCAAGGCCAGGCTGGACATTGGGGCTTGGAGCAGCCTGGGACAGTGGGAGGTGTCCCTGCCATGGCAGGGGTGGCACTGGATGGGCTCTAAGGTCCTTCCAACGAAACCATTCTGGGATTCTGTGATGAACATTAACTCCTGTGACTCTCTGCAGAACACCCTCAGTTCCATGGTCGTCCCTGCTGTGGTTTTCCAGGTGCTACAGACAAACCAAGCGTTAATCTGAGTCCAGAACAGTCCTTAGGGGAGCCGTGAGCAGGAGGGCTCTGTCACCTGTGGATGTGGCAGAGCCAACAGCACCTGGGGCCAGCTGGGAGGAATTGCTGCGACATGCAGAGAGCACAGAACAATAAAACACACGGTAGTTGTTTGGGGGGGGGTGTGTTTTTTGGGTTTTGTTTCTTTTTTGTTGTTGTTTGTTTGGGTTTGGTTTTTTTATTTTCTTTTTGCTTTGTCCCCAAAGCAAATATTTGGCCATAGGCTTTCAAAGAACCCAAACCAACACTCCCAAAAATCCCCAAATGGGCAACTGTTCCCTTCAGAGGTTTGTCAGAGTTTATTATTCCTTCTTGAAGCCGGACAATAAACGTTTCGTGCTGCTGCATCGGGGAATCGCAATGAATTTGTGTTTCTCCAACACGACCATTTAGCGTGTTTATGTTGGTGGGTTCGGAGTCGGGACCACTATCGGGACTGGAATCGGGATGGGGATCGGGATGGGGATCAGGATTGGGATTGGGATTGGGATCGGGACTGGGATTGGGATTGGGATCGGGATCGGGACCGGGACTGGGATCGGGACTGGGATTGGGATCGGGATCGGGATCGGGACCGGGACTGGGATCGGGATCGGGACTGGGATTGGGATCGGGATCGGGATC
>VZRL01005866.1:13300-27290 GCA_013397895.1 Origma solitaria
GGGGCGGGGCGGGAGCGCTGGGAAGGGGGAGGGACGCGCCGCGATTGGCCCACGGCCGTGACGCGCGGGGGAGTGGGCGGGACCATGGAGCGGAGCGCGCGGTGATTGGCCCGCGGCCGTGACGCGCGCGGCGGGGCGGAAGTGGCGGCTGGGACCATGGTACGGGACCGGGGGTTGGGATGTGGACGTGGGAGCGGGACTGGCATTCGGACTCGCACTGGGACCGGGGGCTTGGCATGGGTCATAGGTCACAGGACCGGGATCGAGATCCCGGGATTGGGACCGGGGCCGGAGCGGGGGCCTAGGCATGGATTATAGGACGGGGATCGGGGTCGAAGCGGGGGCCTGCCCATGGGCCCGGGCGAGCTGCGGGGCACACAGGCGCTTTCTGCCGTCTCAGGCCCGTCCATACCAACGATTCGGCTCCACAGGCGGTGCCCGGCGGTGTTTCACACACACACACACACACACACACACACACACAGCCTGGGGACTCGAAGGGCAGCACTGTTTATATGTAGGGTCGCAAGAGAGAGGCTTTTGTCATAGCAGTTATCCATCCTGGCCGCAGTTCTGGGCAGTGACTCCCTTGGAATGCTTAGGAACAAAAATATTGTCCCAGCTGGGTTGTGATCTGGCAAGAAGAGCAAGTGTCCGGGGCTGTGGGTTAAAAGCAGGTGCTCGTTACACACGTGGGAGCAGACGGTGTGTCTGATGTGCCCAGGTGGGCTCAGCCCAGGCACAGCTTGTCAAGACCAGGACCTAATGAGTATTTGTCAGGTCCCAGTGTGGGCTGCGGGGGATACAGCACCACAATCTACCTTGAGACTCGAGTCAGCTTCTCCGGGCTCTGCAAGCCCCGGGCTGAGCTGGAGGCCTGGAATGTGTTTGGAACCACCTGGCACCGGCTCTGTCCTGGCTGAACACACGGGAGGTGTCGGGGCAGGCTCTGGTTAGTGACACCATTGGTTCTGTCACCATCCCAGACTGTTCCCTGAGCTGCAGGGGGGTGTGGGGCTGTTCCCGGTGTGGGAATAGGTTCTGTGTAAGGTAATGAGTTCTCTAAGGGGAAGGAAGAGTTAAAAAGAGTAAAAGAGCCCAGGGCTGGGCTGTGACTGTTGGAGTGCATGAAGAGACCTTAGGATCAATGCTGTGAGTTTGTGTGTTTTTCACAGGGCACAAATCAAAACATTCAGTCCTCATCAGGGGTGGCTCTGATTTCTGCTCTCTGTGACAGGGACAGGACCCAGGGAGCGGCTGGAGCTGTGTCAGGGGAGGGTTAGGTTGGATATCTTCCCCCAGAGGGTGCTGGGCACTGCCCAGGCCACCGAGGAAATGGGCACGGCCCCGAGGCTGCCGCAGCTCCAGGAGTGTTTGGACAGTGCTGCCAGGAATGCCCAGGGTGGGATTGTTGGGGTGTCTGGGCAGGGCCAGGAGCTGGGCTGGGTGATCCTTGGGGATCCCTTACAGCTCGGTTCATTCTATGACTTGATGCATTTTTTGTTTTGTATGATGCTCAATCTTCACATTCTTCCCTAATTAATTTTGATCTTGAGGTGCCTCTGTGTTTTTCTGAGTAATCAACACTGTCCCAGCTTGAAGTTGAAAACTGGTTCATTTTCCTGCTGTAACTCTTTGCCTCTGCTCCCCACTTTAGGACAGCAGTGATGACATTGAGGATGTGTCTCTCTTTGATGCAGATGATGATGTATCCAGGAGATCCAAAAAGTCAAAAATAAGGTCAGTGGTGGTAGAGGGAGCTTCTGGGTGAGCTCTCGACAGAACCATGAGGATGGAAGGAGGAGGGACTGTCATGTTACATCAAAACATGCAGTGGCTGATATCTTCTTTATTTATTTGGAAATAATGGAAAGTAATTTCTGGATAACTGAGAGCTCCACTTCCAGAAGCTCAGCTGGAATTTGTAGATCTGTCTCTTCCTGCTTCTGAGTGCCCTTACACTTACTCTGTGTTTAATTCCTGTGTGTAAGGGAACTACAGAGATACAACTCAGTGTAAGGGAGGGCTGGTTCTGGTCTGGTGCATGATCTCATCCCCAGCCTTCATTGCCAGGTGTGCCCTGTGCTGCCCTGCTCTCTCCACGTCCTGGCCTGCTCAGTCCAGCTGCTCCTTCCCTGCTGTGCCCAATGCCCTGGGGAGCTGTGTCCATCCCCTTGTGCTGTGCTGCCCTCGGCTCTGCCCTGCTCGTTTCTGACCTGGCACTGCAGAGAAACTGAACAGCCTGGGCTGCTGCGAGGGGTCCCTGCCGTGGCAGGGGATTGGGGTCAGGGGAGCTTTAAGGAGCCTCCCAACCCAACCCATTCTGGGATTCTCTGAAATCACGAAGAAAGGCAAATCTGCTGTGTTGGAAATGGGGTCTTTCCTTCAGGGGAATTTTCTCTGTCAGAACCTCTAAATTTACCCCATGAAGATCACCATACATTGAACAGCAGGTGAAGTCCCCTGTCCCCTCCCACCCCAAATCCTTCCTGCACATGGGATATCTCTGCATGTGGAATGTCTCTTCCCTGTCTGAGCTTCCAGGCAATTATTTCCCATATTTTCAGAACACTGAATATAACCCAATGACCCATATCCTTTGGGTTGTTAGGATATCCCTTGGCAATGTCACTTGTCTGCAAGAGATGTGACTGTCCTGTTCTCCATTCCAGGCACCCAGTGGCATCATTTTTCCACTTATTTTTCCGAGTCAGTGCCATAGTTGTTTATCTGCTCTGTGAGCTCCTAACCAGCAGCTTCATTGCCTGCATGGTGACCATCATCCTCCTCCTGTCCTGTGACTTCTGGGCTGTAAAGGTGAGTTCCTCTTGTGCTTTTTGTTGTCTTTGCCTTGCTGTAAAAAAATAATGGACAGGGAGATTCATGTCTCAAAAAAAGGAATTTCTTTGTGCCTTTCCCAGAGATGATACCCAAGAGCACCCTCAAGTACTGTGGTGGATTGCAAAGTGTTGTGAAATAAACCCTGAAATATCCGTGCACTTGGTCCCTTTTGGAAATAAAATGGAGAACATTTATTAGACTTTCTCTTGAGGTAGCACAAGCTTTGTTATCAGCTCAGAATCACCACAAATCTGCCCCACACTCATTTGGCCTTGAAATGGATTGTTGTGGATCTTGTTCTCCCAAATGGGAGGCAAACAGGCACCATGGAAAACAGCAACCCAGGAACTGAGCTTGGCCAGAGGTTTCTTTTAGCAGAAGACACAAATTTCATGGGTTCTTTTCTGTTCCAGAATGTCACAGGGAGGCTCATGGTTGGTCTTCGCTGGTGGAACCAGGTGGATGATGATGGCAGAAGTCATTGGGTCTTTGAAGCCAGGAAGGTAAATGTTTTTTTAATCTTTTAAATGTTTCTGGTTTATGAACACCCTATTGATTGGTGGTTCTGCTTGTGAGGGGAGATTGCACAAGGAACATTTACTTTCAGCCACAGATCTTGTTCTGTGTAGGTTGCTGGATGAGCTTTCTGATTGTGCAGTTATTTAAAAATTCTCGTGATGTATTGATCTGGCTTAATATAAGTAATATAAATTATGTAAGTAATGTAAGTCTGTATTTTTGGAGGTAGGAAATTACTCCTTTGGCTGTTTCTAAGCTTTGTAACTGACCCATTCAGGAAATGTAATTTTTTCCAAACTTACCCTTTTAGCCCTCAGCATTCCAGGAGGTTTTGATGCTACTGCTTCCAGTGATTCTGAGAGAAAACTGAAAAAAGAGTCCCTTAAATGGAAACACTTTCTGTTGCAGGGATGTCTTTGTGTGATGTAGGAATGAATGTTGGAAGCACCCAGTGCTGTTGTGTGCAGGGAGATCCCAGGGGGTGTGGGGATTCTGCCCTGTTTGTAAGGGCAGTGGGATCTGTAGGATGGAGCAGCCTGTTCACTTCCATTTCCTTTCTGTTTCTAGGTGTCAGCACAAGGGAGCAAAACCTCATCTGAAGCAGAGTCCCGAATTTTCTGGCTAGGTCTGATTACCTGCCCTATGATCTGGGTGATCTTTGCCTTCAGTGCTCTGTTCTCTTTCAAAGTGAAGTGGTTGGTGAGTCCCTCCCTGAGCTCCAGAAGGGATCTGGCCCTGGCCAAGCCAGGAGGTGACAGTTGGTGACTTTCTTTCCCTGTCCCAGGCAGTGGTGGTGATGGGGGTGGTGCTGCAGGGAGCCAACCTCTATGGCTACATCAGGTGTAAAGTTGGCAGCAGGAAGAACCTGACCAGCATGGCAACCAGCTACCTTGGGAAGCAGTTCCTGCGGCAGGTGAGGTGTCCAGGGCTTTGGAAAGCCTGGGAAAAACAAGGGTGGCTACAGAAAAAAGTTGGGATTTTGAGTTGTGCAGTGGGAACCTTCACATGTTGCTGTCTTGGGAATCTGAGCCCCCTGAGCTCAGGCACAGAGTCACTGCCAATTGTGGCCATCCAGTCCCATGAGCAGAGTTGTGTTACTTGCTGGTGCCATGGGCAAATGCCATGGGAACTGCTGGAACGTGGCTGATGTATTGGGAATAACACTCGTGGCTAAAAGGGCTGCCACTGCCCTTTGTGTTCTTTCTCCCTTCTGCCCAGCTCTTCTCAGCAGCTCCTGCTCTTCCCCAGCACTGGGTTTCTTCCTTCCACGGGTCCCTGCAGCAGCAGGAACAAGCACCGCTATTCCATTTCCAGGCTGTCCCTTCACGGCTGCTGGACTGGCTTTTCTGGCTGTATTGATGACTCTGGCAGAGGTGTTTTGGCTGCCACAGGTTCACAAATGTTTGCTGGAATTACCGCCCTTAGTGTGATCAGAAGCTCAAACATTGATGGACCTTTCTTGACACTCTGCTGGGCCCATCCCCTTTTTGATTTGCTCCTGAATTCTTTTCCCCTGGCAGGGGTTACCCAGAGGCCCAGGCCAGTCTCAGGCTGTGGCAGAAATGAATGTCTTGCCCCAAAATCACAGCAGTGACTCACAGAGTTCTCCTACTCTCTTTGATTTCTCCTCCTGCAGACCATGGCTACAGATGAGCAAGCAGCATCCTGAGTGTGGTGGGAGCCTCAAGCCAGGCCGGATTCCCAGCAGTGAGCAACAGAGAATGTTCTTCTGACCAGTCTGGGAGCTGCACATGAGGTGTGAATCAAAAGAAGTAAATAAATAGTGCAAGACTTGAGGTTAACACTCCTGGCAACTTATATTCCATTTTTCCACTAGCAGTTTGTGTTTAAGTCCTTTCTTTAGTTTGATTAATGAGAATTGATTTGCTTAAACTTTAAATTTAAAGATATCCTGAGAGGGTTTCATACAGGTTTCGAACTACTGGATGAGTTAAGAGAAAATTGCTGGAGATTCTTCAGAAAAGCCCTGCATAAGCTGAGCCTTGGGAACTCTCCTGCTCCTTCAGCACTTAGTGCCTCCGGTAGTTTCAGTTGTGGACAGGTTTTGTTCTCGGAGGCTGTTGCTGCTTCTGTCACAGATTTTTGGCCCTGCATCCCCCATTCTGTGACTGGAATGGCACTGAGTGGTTACAGTGAGTGGCATCTGAGGGACAGGGAGCTGTTGGCTTGGTGGGATGATCCCTGAAGTCTCAGGGCAGCTGCAGAAAGTGACCTGTGAGCAGGCCCTGGCTTGTCTGAAGCACTCACAGGTCTCGGGAACATCCTAAACCCCTGATCTGTGGGAAGCCCTGCAGGCCGGTGCCTCCAGGAGAGTGTAGCAGGAATAGAACCACAGTTTCCAGGGAAGGCTGCACCCCTGTGAGAGCAGCCCTTGTCTGCCTGACCTGTTACACTGAGGCCATGGGGTGTCCTGGGGGGGACATTGGGGCCATGGGGCCTTTGCTCAGGCCTGGAGGGTGTAGGGGATGTGATCAGCAGTTCCCTTGGCACAGGGGCACAGTGAATGGGCCTGGCAGGCTCTTACCCTCCTGCAGGCCATGAGCCCAGTCCTTAACCTCCCCAAGGAACCTGTGAGCTGGGGGAAAAGCCTTTTGTGGGATCATGGATTGCAGTGGTCACTGGGATGGCAGAGTGGTGTGTTCGGAGCTCATCTGTGCAGAGGGGTCACTTCCCTCTCGTGGGATTCTGTCGCAGGAGCTTGTGCTGGCACCTCTGATGAGGGATTTTAAATGAAGAATGTGGTTTCTTTTTGACTCCTGGGTGTTGTGAATTTGGGGTTGCATTACTGGTTCCTCTCCCTGTGCTCTGCAATACTGGGAGCTGTACATTTGTTTAACTCTTTGGATTGATACCTTCCTTTTGTAAATACATATTTATAAAATCTTGAAATTAAAATACCGCTTTGTTTAACCAGCCCAGACATCCCTTCTGTGGTTCACAGCTCAGCTTCATTTCTACTCCATGTCCTTGTCAGGTACCTTTAGCAGGGGTTTATTGTCCATTTAAACAGTGCTGTTCTGGAGCTCTGGTGCAATTCCTGTCACCCAGGGCTCTGCAGAGTTTTCCCTGTGTAAACACTTCCCCAGCTGCTGGAGCTGTCACCATGCAGAGCTGAAGTTGTCCTGCTAAGGCTCATCTCCTTTGGAGGGCACTCAGAGGTGCCCCTGCCCGGACCCCTGGGAGTGCTCAGTGCCACACCAGAGGAACTTCAGTCCATATTTCCATCAAAGGGATCAGTTATTTGTAAGGACACGATGTAAAGAGGCCAAATTCAGTCAAACCCTGAAGTAAAGACACTTCAGCAGCCACATGGGGATGTGCAAGTGCAGGTCCTGCAGGAAGGAATGGGAATCCTTCCTGCTTCTCCTCCAGCCCAGCCAGCCCCTGTTTGCTGCAGGGCTGAGCAGCTGGCACAGCTCCAGCCACGAGGTGCTTCTGAAATGTGTTAAAAGTTTGGGACTTAATATTTATTCACCTGCCGCCAAACCTCCTTCCAGACTCTTGGAAAACAGGGCTTTTCTGGAAGTTGCAGTTTATTTAACCAAGGACAGAGGCATTTCTTAGTAGGTGCCTTTAAATAGAGCTCTCTTTGGGTTATTTTTAGCTCTTGGCAAACATTCAGGCTTGTGGCTTCTGAGAAACTGGCAGTTTATTGCATTTTTGTCATGGATCAGAACCAAATTTCTTATCTCTGCTGCAGTTGGGTGTGAGTCTGGTTTGATTCTCACTCGCTGTGAGCTGGGGTTTCCTGGGGAGCAGGAAGTGGGAGTTGTCTCAGTGCAGAGAAATTCTCTGAATGTGTTTTTTGCCACAAGCCCCAGGACTCTGTGCTGAGCCAGTTCCTTGAGCATCAGCTGGGTAATGCTGGCCCCACCTCAGACCTCAGAGCTGGGTGGGGGCTGAACTTGGAGGCTTTGCAGAGCAGAAATACTCTAGAAGCAATAAAAATAAGAAAAAAAAATACTCCTTGCTCTGAAATAGCAAAATATGGCTCAGATGGTGCAAGCGCAGCTGGAAGGTGGGCTTGGAATTAGCCCTGTTTGGAGTCCTTGGAATATGAGCCAGTGAGGAGCTGGGATAGAACAGGCCCTGGGGCACTCTGGCTGGCTGGGGTGCTCACACTGATCCTTCCTGTCACTCTTTGGTGACAGCAGGGACCTGTCCCCTCCCCCTGTGCAGGTGCTGAGTGCTGGATCCCCTGGGAAGGTGCTGGCTTTAGGGAGAGGCAGTGCTTTTTGTGTGCTTTTGTGCTCTAACACATTCCTGGGGTGCACTGGGATGTTCTAAACCCAAAGAGCTTCACGGGCGGTTTTTCCTCATTCCCTTTCCTCGGTGCTGCCCAGGATGCTGAGGGTGCCGGGCAGCCAAACCTGTTCCACCGTGGGTTCCTCGGAGCCTGGCTGGGGCTGGAGGGCTGCAGGGAGGCTCTGATGTAGCTGCTTGCCAAGGCCACCCACGGGCCAGGACAGGACATCCCAGCTGGCATTTCCAGAACAAAAAGCTGCAGTGCCTCTGGAACATGACCTTTGGAGACCAAAGGCTGTGCTGAGGGTGCTGGAAGTGGGCCAGGACTCGGTGCCATTTCCAGGGCTCCGTGCAGGAAGGAATTTCTCGTTTCCCTCCTGCCTCCCTGCGCAGAGCCCCAGTTTGGGAGCAGGGAGCCCTTCCCTCCTGGCACACGCAGAAGAGCTGTGCCTCCTCCCCCCACAGCACTGCGGGAAGGGCACAGAGGAAAGGCTATTTCTGTGCTGGGGGTTCTTTGTGCCACGAGGCCACGTGGCTGTGTGCGCGTGCCCAAAGTGCCCAAAGCACTCTGCGTGTGCTGGAGGCCATGCCAGTTCCTTCCTCTGCTGCCCTGGGGACAGCTGACGCTGGGGACACTCTGTGCCAGGTTCCCCTGCGCTCCCAGGCTGGAATTCCTCTGCCCTTCCTCAGGGACAGCACTGCTCGTGGGTGCAGCCTGGGGCTGTCCTGGGCTGCAGGGGTGGCTCTGCCTCAGGGAGCCACTCAAACCCCAGGCTCACCTCAAGCCAATTCCGTGTGGAAAAGGCTCCCAGCCACACTTCCAGGCGCACCTTTGCACCTCCATGGGTTTGGGGGTCCCTCTGTGACTTTGGGGCCATGAATTTGGTTGATTCTGAGCCCAGACGGATTCCTGGTGTTTGCAGTGTCCTGCAGCAGAGCTCCACACGCACCCCTGTCCATGGAGAGAGGCTCCACATCTCTGTGTTGAACCTGCCCAGGTTATTTTGTGTCCACCTGCAGCATCGTGGGGGGTTTGGTGTTTGCAAAGAGACTGGGTTTGCATTAACTGTAGGGTTTGAAATCCCAGACAGACTCGAACTGCTGTTGGGATCCTGCTGGATCTGCTTGCTGGAGATCCAGGGTCTCCGCTCATCCCCCGGGTCTCAGCTCATAGCCCAGAGCCAGGACCACTCAGCATCCTTCAGGACAGGCATTGCCATCTGCCAGGATGTGTCCCAGCAAGGGCACAGCTTTTACTGGGGTGGAGACATCCAGGGGACACTGTGGCTTCATGTCCAGCAGGACCTTTGTAAGGATGGTTGAGCAGTTGGACTGCAAGAGAAGACTTGGATGCAGGGAGATGTGGGATTCCATCTCTTTCAAGTACTTTTGTTTAGTTTCTTACCCTGGAAAGGCTGAGGATGATACCAATGCTGCTGCAGACATGATCCTCCAGCAGATCTGTTCCAGCTCCTGTTCTTTCAGAGCATGGTCAAGCCTCCAAGGAGCAGTTTTGATACGCCCAGGTAAGAGCAGAAGGCTTTTCTGTGCTGTCCTGCTCCCTTTGGGCTGCCCTCTGCACTCTGGGGGTGCTCAGTGGGCACAGCTTAAATCCAGAGGTTTCTGGAGGCACAGAGGTGGGGGAGGATGGCTGGGCTTGCCTCTCATGCAACCTGGGAAGCATCCTGCTTTCCTGAGGGATATTTAAAGGGGAGAAGGAGGAGACAAGGATTTAAAGCCCAGGAAGCAAACTCATGGAGCTGCAGCCCTCTGAGGTCATGTCATGGACTGAACTAATTATGGCCCAGACAAATGAAATCTGCTTCCAACAGCTGAGTTTGCTCCTATGGAAATGGCCCTTCTGGTCATGCCAAAGGTCTCCCTAACTTAACCTGCACTTTCTGAGCCTGTTTTATGCTGCTGCTGAGGAAATGGTGGCAGAAAATAATGGTGCCCCTGTGGCACCTGCACCCTGGGACAGCCTGAGAGCAGGAGCCCAAAGGCTGTGTCTGCATCTCCAGCTCTGCCAGCTCTGAAGTTGGCTCAGGAATTACTGCCATGGAAACCCTCACATGGCCGTGAATTCCGTTTGGAAACCATGTGTTCCTGGGGAACCCGTCTGGTGACCTTCCCTGGGGACAAGAACTCCCATGCTTTTATTTTATTCCCATCCTCTGTTACGGATTCTGCACACACCCCCCCCACCCCCCCCCCCCCCCAATTAATTTATAAATGATCCAGTTACTGTCTGTTAATGCCAGGTCAGCCCATGCCCCATTGCTGCACGTTTCCAAGAGCTTTGGTATTTCCCAGGTGGGACTTTCCTTGCCAAAGCCACACTGAGGTTCTTCAGCTGATCCTTCTCTCCATGAACCCTGGGCTGTGGAAGTCCCAACAGCTCCACATGGGAGTTGGACTTTCTACTCTCTTGTTCCTCAAATTCCTCCAAGAACGCTTAAAAGCCACCAGGGTCATATTTGCTGTGTCCCACCCATCCAGCACCAGGAGAAGCAGCAGTTTGGGGATTAATTGCCCTGTGAGTTCATCCCTGAGCCCTCTGGACTCCTCCTGGAAACCGCCTGGGCTTGTGGAGTTTTCCTCTGAGTTATCCCTCTCCGTGTCACCAACCTCCTTCCATTTAGTTCATTTTGGGTGAGCTCTGTAGTGTTTTTTCCTCCTTTTTTTCCATCCCAAAGCACTGTGTAAACAATTCCATAGAAACTGCTGGAGCCCGTGAGTCATTCAGCTTTTTTGCCATGGACACTCTCCTGCTCCTGCTGCTGTTGGGATTCCAGAGCAAAGGAGGGCTCAGCTGTTACTCACCGTTTCCTGCTGGGTGTACCCCTGTTTGGCCTGGCCCTTTATGGTTTGTGTGACTTCTGCCCCTTAGAGACATCCTCTTCCCCAGTGGGACCTTCTGTGCTTGTCACCCATCCCTTCTTCTCTCAAGTTTAGACTCACCTCACTTCCTTTTCACCTGGATTATGTTTTGCTCCTGTTGGAGCCCTCCCTCACATCCAGACCCTGTTGCAGAAGGAATTTTTATCACCTCTGGTCTTGGGAACACCCACACCTCCTTCCCAGCACCTGAGAGCTCCCTGGAGGTGCCCAAACCCACCTGTGGGCAGAGGTCTTAACCCAAACCCTCACCTAAAACCTCTTTGGATGAGGAAAAAAACTGCTCCCTCCCCTTTTTGCACAACTGCTGGGTATGGGAGCCCTTGATTTCTCACATTTTAAATTGTGAAGTCGTTCTCAAAAGTTTGGTTTAATTAGGACTGGACTGGATGGAGATAGGGACAGGGACTTTGCCTGGATCCTGCTCCATTGCTGCCTCACAGAGCAGATCCTTGGTGGGGCTCAGCTGGGAGCTGGGGCAGGAGAATGGCCAGGGCTGGATGCAGGTTGGAGTTCTGGGATGTGGAGCCTTCAGCAGGCTCCTCCAGCCACATCTGGGGGATCAGACTGACCTCTCCAAACCCTTCTGCAGCTGCTGCAGGACCCCAAATCCTGCTGCTCCCAAGAACAGCCTCAGCACAGCAGGAGAAAAACACAGGATCTGCAACATCCCTGTGGGATTTTCCTCCCCGTGTGCAGCAGGATGGGGAGCGCAGCATCCCCTGGGGCATGCATGACCTGACGGGGCAGCCCTTAGGGGACATCAAACCAGCGAGTTCCTGGATAAAACCTCCTCACCCCACGGCCCTGGTGTCCAAGGGCAGCATCAGCAAACATCTGGAGCGGTACAGCTGGGCTGACCCTGCCCTCGGCTCCCTCTAGCCGCGGCGTGGACTTTGATCCATCCTCTCCCACCCGATCCCTCTCCCACCCGATCCCTCTCCCACCCGATCCCTCTCCCATCCAAACCCGCATGGCGGCAGAGGGAGCTCTTAGGCTTTTTAAAAAAGAACAATTAAATAAATAATAATTTCAAAATGGAGCAAGGAAACTTTTCAAGACGAGCTTGTTGGAAACAACTCCCGGGCTCAATCCTGCGGCATGAAGCAGCAGGAGCCACCTGCGGCTGTGGCACTGCGGTGGGAAGGGTGTCACCTCCCCCGGTGCCACCCCTGGCCACGATGCCCATCCTCCCGTGCGTCGCAGAGAGTGACAAAGAGGGGAACAGACACCAAAACCAGCGCTCCTTCCGTCAGCTCTGGGGCCGGGCAGGGAAAGAGCGGGATATAATGGGATATAACGGGAACATGATTCACTGCTCTGGTGTTACAGGGGGTGTGAGCAACCACTGCAGCTGGAAAAAGTCAGTAAAAAGTGAATTTGCTGCCAGCTCTGTGTGCGGGACCGGCTGCCTGGGCTGGCTGCTCCAACAGCCCTCGGGACAGCCCCGATTTTGGGGAATAAGTTCTGATTTAATAAATGCTCCCGAGGAAAGGATTTAGCCCAGCGGGCACTGCCCCTGTGTTGGGGACGCCTCACACCCCAGTGCATCCCTGTGGGTCCAGCAGCCCCCCAGAACATGTGCTGGGTGTGCCTGGAGCAGCACCAGGGTGTGCCCTGGGTTTGGGCTGTCGGGATGGAGCAGCTCCTGCTCCGGATCCCTGGACTGTCCTGTGTGCAAACACGTGGCAAGGATTTGCACTGGGGCCCCCAAGGCTGAGCAGAGCTCTGGCACCTGCCCAGACTGGCAAAACCAAACTGTCTCTGCTTGGTTTGGCTCCTGGAAACCAGGAAGGAATTCTACCCTCGAGTTTTGCGGGAGCTTCCAGGTTTCATTATTGGACACCACAACACAAATCACTTCTCCTCCTTCCAGGCTCCCACACCTGCCATTGGTGCTGGGAGGCAGCAGTTAAATGCTTTCCCTGCCGTCGAAATGGTGACATTTTGGGATGAGGGGACATGGGACAGGACAGTCTGCCACCAGTGGCTGCCAGGTCACAGCCCCAGGGTATGCAGGAAGGTGCAGCAGCATCACCCAGGGGTGTTCAACCTGGCCCAGTACAGCACAAACCACATCAATCCCACCTTTTGTGGCGGACCCAGCCTTCCTTTGCACGGGCAGGGATGGGGAAGATGATCCCATGATCTGTGAGCAGGGGGAATGGTTGGACTCGATCTCAGAGCTCTTTTCCAGCCTTAATGATTCCATCATTCTTCTTGGAAATAGGTGACTTCCTGGCCAAAAGGCTCAGGGTTTCACACCAGCCTCAGGTGTTCTGTGCCCACAGCCCGATTCCCTGGGAGGGCAGAGCACAGCTATCCTGCTTTTTCCCCTCATCCAGAGCGAGATCCTTTCACTCAGGCAAATCAGAACCCAAACTCTCCACGGCATGGAGCCCTTGCCATTAACAGTGGCTGGAGCATAAAACTCACCAAGCTGGACTAGAAATCAAGGCTCTACTTTCAAGCAAACCAAGCTTGCTTAAAAATCACCCCCTCCTTGCTTAATTATTTGTACTAAGAACCGCTTAAAGGGCAGGGCCTCAGGTGGAAAAGTCCATTAAAAACCAGAGGCCAAATGGCCAAAGGAGGATTTTCCATCTGCATCCAAGTCTGCAAGCAAATACAGGCATTTGTAGGGAGAGCTGTCATCCTGCAAGGATTTCTGCAAAAAAAAAAGAGAAAGCCCAGGCAGCGAATGACAACTGGGAATGCGTGGGAATGGGCTGATCCTGGGCTGATCCATGGGCTGATCCATGGGCTGATCCATGGCCTGATCCCTGGCCTGATCCCTGGGCTGATCCTGGGCTGATCCCTGGGCTGATCCATGGGCTGATCCATGGGCTGATCCATGGGATGATCTGTGGGCTGATCCATGGGCTGATCCCTGGCCTGATCCATGGGATGATCTGTGGGCTGATCCATGGGCTGATCCCTGGCCTGATCCATGGGATGATCTGTGGGCTGATCCATGGGCTGATCCCTGGCCTGATCCATGGGATGATCTGTGGGCTGATCCATGGGCTGATCCCTGGCCTGATCCATGGGATGATCTGTGGGCTGATCCATGGGCTGATCCCTGGCCTGATCCATGGGATGATCTGTGGGCTGATCCATGGGCTGATCCCTGGCCTGATCCATGGGATGATCTGTGGGCTGATCCATGGGCTGATCCCTGGCCTGATCCATGGGATGATCTGTGGGCTGATCCATGGGCTGATCCCTGGCCTGATCCATGGGATGATCTGTGGGCTGATCCATGGGCTGATCCCTGGCCTGATCCATGGGATGATCTGTGGGCTGATCCATGGGCTGATCCCTGGCCTGATCCATGGGATGATCTGTGGGCTGATCCATGGGCTGATCCCTGGCCTGATCCATGGGATGATCTGTGGGCTGATCCATGGGCTGATCCCTGGCCTGATCCATGGGATGATCTGTGGGCTGATCCATGGGCTGATCC
>VZRL01005866.1:27534-54342 GCA_013397895.1 Origma solitaria
TGGGCTGATCCCTGGGCTGATCCATGGGCTGATCCCTGGGCTGATCCATGGGCTGATCCAGGGGCTGATCCACACCCGAGCTTCAGGAACCTGCAAAGAGTTTGCCTGTAGCTGTCTGGTTTCACCTTGATCTGTGCAAATCTGGTTGAGTGAGGGCAGATTTCCCTGGAAATATGAATTTCCCTGTTTCAGGATGGTCTTTGCCAGTGTGGGAGCAGGCGGATTGCCCACGGAGTGTCCTGTGCTTCTGAAACACCAAATCTGCCTGGGTTTTTCCATGCTGAAGAATTCCTTATAAAATAAATTCCCACATCTGCTGCCTCAGAATATTCCAACAGCAGTGAGCAGGAGAAATCCAACTTTCTGCACATTGTCTGCACAGGGTGTTGAGGAGCCAGATCCCCTCACTCCATTCCCTGTGCACACAGCCAGGATTGCTCCCAGGAAAAGACAGTTTGGGAATTGGTCTCTGTCTTGGATGATGAAGCTTGGAAGGTGGATCCATGGGATTCGTGTCCATGTGGGGCTGCAGAGCCAGGCAGGAACACCCACAAATTCGGGGGCTCTGGGGCTGCTGCTCCCTCCCAGCCTGGAAGCACTGGATGAAAAGCACTTTGTTGAATTCCTCTTGGGTCTGTGAACACTGATGCCCATGGATAGACACCCTCAGACATGACAGCCACCCCACCCCTGGGAGATGAGGTTGGACAGGGCTTGGAGCAGCCTGGGATAGTGGAAGCTGTCCCTGCCCATAGCAAGAGGTGAACAAGATGGATTTGAAGGTCCCTTCCAACCCAAACCATTCCGGGATTCTCTGAACAGCCCCAACACCCCAGGACAGGGAAGGCCCTGCAGAGGGTGCCCCAGACACCTGGAGTGGGACACAGGTGCAGAGGCACAGCTGGCAGCTAAAATCATCCCCATGTGGATCCCGCTGGGGTACAGGGAGTGCTCCCCACATCCAACACATCCCCCCTGCTCTGGATCTTTGATCCCAAGGCAGGCTCTGGGCTCAGCAGATCCCTGGGAGGGTCTGGCAGCCTCCAGCTCAGGGGATGAGCTCAGCCCTAGCCAGGCTCAGGGAGCCTCCAGCTTTTGGGAGCCCTGGCAGCTGGGTGGGGGTGGCTGCCATTCCTACCAGGAAGTTTTCCTGCTTCACATTACCTTCATTCCTCTCCTGTTCAGCCTCCAGGTGCTGCCCAGGGAGAGGGGTTCCGTGGAGCTGTGCAGCTTCCATGGATTTGGGATGGATTATATGGATTTTTGAACTTCAGCGGCTGCTTAGCTTAGGCTCAAGAGCACCCAAAGGTGGGCAAGCCCCAGCAGCCTTACAATTCCGTCTGGGAATAGCTCCCAGCTCTGCTTCCTGAGCATCCTCCTCCGCTGGCAGCATCCACAGCCCCAGATAATGAACTCCCAGCCCAGGTCTCTCCTGCTCTAAATATGTACCAGGAGGAAATTCCAGCCCGGGCCCCTCTTGGCAAAGCTCTCTGCTCTGCTCTGGTGGTTTGAGCCGCAGGACCTCTGACTTCCAGCTGCAGAAATCTTGTAGTTACACAAGAGGAAGCAGCACAGCTCATGTGCACGGGAATTATCCCATGTCCGAAAGCTCTGCTGGGCCTGGAAGCCATCTGGGTGACCCTTCCCGGGGTCAGAGGGGAGACATTCCGTCTTTCCTGTGTCATTCTGAATAAAAAGCCCAAATCTGGCTGCTGCTTGTAGCCCTGGGAGGCGCCAGGTCCATGTGTGGGACACTCTGAGCTGTTTTCCTTAAATGTGATTTAGCAACGCCCAAGCGCGTCCAGCCGGGAGCCGCCAGATCCTGGGATGTGTCAGGGCCTTCAAGGAAAGGGAATAAAAATGAGCACAGCTCAAGGGCTGGAACCTTGGAAGTCGGCAGGACTCAGCAGCTGCGAGGGGAAATGGTGACGATCCCAGTGTCTGGAGAGAATTTGAAGCATGGACGTGGATCCAACCTGTGGAAGCACTGCCTGGACACTGCAAGATGTGGAATTTATTGCAATTTATTGCCATTCATGACCTGTATTTGCTGGTAGCTGAGCAGTGTCAGACACTGACAACCGGAGCAGGAGGTTCCAATTAACTGATATTACTTTTAGTAATTTTTTTAAACCAATCCCATACGGGTGAAGACAAATCCACCTCATTTTAACCCCATGGAGCAGCCCTGAGGACACCCCACACCCCCAAGGAATCCTGGTGTCCCAGAAGCTCTCAGCAGGTGGGTTTGGTGTGTCCAGCTGCAGGTGGGACAAACCACCCCCAAAGAACCTGTTTCTCTCAGAACAGAATAGCAATTACTTTTAATATGTAATTTCTGGAGCTAGAGCTCTCTGTGTCCTCACTGCCCCTCTCCTTCCCACCAACACAAACGTGTGCTGGGGCTGTGCAGATAAACCAGGGAATGTCCCAAATTCTAAAAGGAGGTTCTGTGTCTGCTCCCTGAGATGGCATCGCTGGAGGAGGACCTGGCTGGCTGTGCAGTCCCACGATGGGCAAGGTCCCCGTGGCTTTGGGGTGAAGGTCCCCGTGGCTTTGGGATGAAGGTCGCTGTGGCTTTGGGATGAAGGTCCCCGTGGCTTTGGGGTGAAGGTCCCTGTGGCTTTGGGGTGAAGGTCACTGTGGGTTTGCTGTGTCAGAGCAGTGCCAAAGCCATGGGGTGGGAGCCTTTTACCCTGTACTTCCCAAATGTGGGATGAAAGGCCAGGCCCTGTCCTCACACACAGGATGGGACACAAGGAGCCTGTGCGGCCACAGGTGGGTGCGGTGAGGCCATGCCAAGCACCACAGGTGACAAAGCTCCCTGCCTCTGCCAGAGGGTGCAAGGGCCTTGTCTGAGCCTCCCAAACCTTCTCCAGAGCCATCCTTTGGAGATGGCATTGCTGAGATGGGTGGTGAGTCCCAAACAGGCACTTTCCTCCCCAGGAAAAGGTCCAAGCCATGAATGGGGCTGGGGAGCTGGCACTGGAACATTTCCTAGATGGAAAAACGAGCAGCACAAGGACGAGGGGAGGAAATGGCCCTGGAGAGGCAGCTGTTCACTGCAGGTCACGCTGCTCCCAGACAGGAGAAAGGGTCCTTGCCTTCCCCTCTGCCCTGGGGATGCTGGGGCTGTTTGCTGTGTCGGGAGAGGCGCTGGAGCTGTCCGAGCGCTCGCTGGGACAGCGTTCCCATTCCCCACCCCTCGGAACACCAGGGTGACTCAGATTTCCTGGAGATGTTCTTATCTCGTCCTGCCCAGCCCCAGCCCCTGGACGAGCTGCCCGCTGGGCTTTCCTGGCCTACTCTGGATGCACATCCCACACACTCCAGGAGCTCAGAAAGCCCAGGAGGGGCTGGGGGGCTGTGCTGCCAGGGGCTCAGGGTCAGGGCAGGTCTGTGCCCCCACCTCAGCTTCTCCAAGCAAGGAAAGGCCATGGTGAGCTGGGCATGGCTGAACAATCCTGCTGGATAGTCCTGGGAACCCTCCCGAAGCCAGGGGCACTCACAGAAGGCTGGAACATGGAGCACTCTGGCACTGCCCTTCAATAGCATGTGGAAATTTGAGGGGTTTCCTGGAGCTCTGGGAAAGGCAGGACCAGAAATGCAATATCCCAGAATGGGTTGGGTTGGACAGGATTTTAAAGCCCATCCATTCCCACCCCTGCCATGGACAGGGACACCTTCCCCTGTCCCAGGTTGCTCCAAGCCCCAGTGTCCAACCTGGCCTTGGTATCAAAGCAGACCCCTGAAACCATTTTCATTCTATTATTACCTCGTTATTTTCTCATTTCCTTGGCTGTGGGGTTTGCTCTGTGTGTTCACACGGGAATGTGGGGAGGATGGCAGGAGATGAGCTGTGGCAATGGCAGAATTTTCCATTCTGCTCCATGACTTTAACCTGTGACCAGTTCTTTTCTTCCCTCCCTGTAATGTGACCAGTGTGACATTCAGCCTCCCTTGTCCCCTGGAGCCCTGCCATGGTGTCCTTGTCTCCTGTGCCTGTGATCCTGCCCGAGGAGCTGGGGCAGTTCCTCACCAGTGACAAGGACACCAGGAAATCATCCTCCCTGGGGCTCCAAATTCTCCCAGAGTGCTGGAGGCAACCATCCAGACAGGGCAAGGTGTGTGAGAAATGACTAAAATGCCCAAATTTAGGGAAAAGCCCCCAAACACACACAGAGTACCATCTTGGCCTGGCAGTGACACCACTGGAGCAGCCCTGGTGGCTGTGACACCACACCTCCCTGTGCTGGGGACACCCTCAAACATGGCATTCCAGCCCTTCCCTGGGACTGGGCACCACATCAGGCCAGCCCTGGGGGTCTTTCAAGCAGGCAGAGGGGGAGGAATGTGGGGTAGAAAGAGATTTTGGGGACTGTGGATGTCCTCAGCTGGGCTCCTTTGACTCACAGCTTGCTCTGACCTTGAGACAAGAGCTCCAGGCTTTGACCACAGCTTCACAATTGGTCCTGGGGAACTGGGAGGAACTGGGAGGAACTGGGAGGAACTGGGCTGCCTCAGCTCCCTGCCTCAGTTTCCCCAGACAGGGATGCCATTGGATCTGCCTCTCCCAAGTGTTTTCCTGAGGACAGCGTTGTGCTGTCCACATTCCTGCTGTGCTGTCCCTCTGCTCAGCAGGTCTAGATCACGGCAGGATCCCAGCACAGCCCCTTTCCTCTCCAGTGAGACCTCTAGGATGTGATCCCAGTGAAGGAATGACTCGGAGGTGGCTCCACAGGATTTCCCTGTGTATCCCCCACAGAATGAGCACCTCTGGCTCTAAACAATAAATCCTGGAAATTGTCCCACCCCCTTGCACATCCCAAAGGCCTCTAGAAAGGGCCCAGCCGCGGGGAGGAGGATGGTGCAGGTCATGCCGAGTGTCCGGCTGTGTGGTGGATCCGGCTCTGCAGGGACAGGGATTTGGTGGAAGTGCTGCAGAGTTTGGCCGGATCCGTGTCACACCGGGCGTGGCCTTGGCTCCCTGCCCTGCCAGAGCCCAGCCTGGAGCCGTGCTGGATCAGTTTGTCCTCATGCTGCTTTCTCCAGAGCAAGGCTGGAGTGCCTCTTCCCGGGGCAGGGGGCTCCCAGAGGAAGGGATTATTCATTTCCAGGAATGTTTGAACCAGAGGGAGCTCCTGGAATCCTCCTCAGAGCTGGATGTGTTTCCTCAGCACCAGACTGCTCTGGGGCCAGGGAACCCTCTGGCATCAGCTCCTGGTGCCACCAGGGCTGCCTGGGCAGCTCCAGGCTGGGCTGATCCTGGAACATGGAGCATGGAGCCTCCAGAGTGGGCAGAGGGGGTGGTGACACCTCCTGTGCAGGGATGGGCCCTCCCAGAGCAGGGACTGCTCGAGGCAGGGATGTTTCCATGAGTGTGGATAACTCATCCTGATGGAAACCTCTTCCCTGAGCTCCCTGTGGCCCTTGCACCGGGACAAGCTCAGCGCACAGGGGACCTGTGCCCCAGCCTGTCCCAGAGTAACCACACACTGAAAAACCTCTCCTTGTGCTCGTTCTGACCCTGCATCCTCCTGCTCTCACCAGCACGGCCTTGCAGGGCTCAGACCTCCCTTGGGAGCTGTTCCCTTCAGACACCCCTCTGCTCTCATCGCTCTGCGATGAGCTACCAGCAGATTGGTCCCCTGAGCAGATTTGCAGTTTTTTCAGGTGGAATAACCTCATCCTCCTCTCTGATCCCTTTTCCTCCCCTCTCCCTTTCTGCCCTGAGCTGGGGAGAGCTGGGTGGCCCCGCCAGCCCTCATTCCCTGCATCCTTGCTCCTCCCAGCCCGGGCAGGGACACGCTGGGGCTGGGACAGGAGTGAGCTCAGCGCTGAAACTCCTGGCCGGGAGCAGGACTCGGCCCTGGGTGTTGGCCAAATCCTCTTTATTTACAATGCTCTGTGCAAACAGTGACTGTCACCGCCAAAGGGGATGAGCTGCAGGAGCCCCCAGGTTCCCTGGAAAGAGGGCCGGAGGTGCCAGGCTGTGCCCAGGGGCTGCCAGCGGTGGGGATGGAGATGGGGTGGCTCTTGTGACCCCCAGACTCTGCCCACCCGGGACAGGGGCTGCCCTGGGGCAGAGAGCAGCTCTGCTCCCGGGGTTGTTTTGGGTGGAGTCCCTGGGCTCAGTTGAATTTGCTGGATTCTCCCGCTGTCTTTTTGGGAGCATCCTCCCATTTTGTCCCACCTCAGCCCATTCCAGCCCCCACCCTCTGCCCCTGCCGCGGGCGTCCCCCTTGCTCTCTGACTGCACCGCTCAGGATTGTGATTATGAAAATCTGCCCCAAAATAAGAGAAAGATGTGCTCCCCCTCCGCCCTGTGGGGCTCAGCCTCCGCAGCTCCGCGGGGTCACACCGTGTCACCGCCGGCACGGTCACCCTGGCGAGGGAGCGGCTCCGGGCACTGCCAGCCCTGTCCCAGGGGCTCGGGGGGGAGCGAGCAGGGCCTGCCTGGGTGGTCCATCCTCCCTCCCTCCCCTCCAGGCATCCCCCGGGGCTCTCGTGGCACGGGAGGCTTCATTACACACTTCCCAAACTCGCCGCTCCCTGCCAGAGACGTTACTCAATCCCACACCGTCCAAATCCCGTCCCGTGTGCGGTCTGGTCAGCAGTGACACCAGCAGTGACACCAGCAGTGACACCGCGGTCCCACGGGGGGCCCTCGCCCACCTGCTGCAGGTGAAAATCAGCTCTTGCCACGAGGGCTCCGTGTGTCTGTCGGAAAACATCTGTTCTGTGCCTGCAGGGGACCGAGCTGGGGGTGGCACAGACCGTGTGGGGCTGCGGGGGAACTGGTCTCCTCCTGTCCCCTCCTGTGCCCTCCCGTCTCCTCCTGTCCCCTCCTGTGCCCTCCTGTCCCCTCCTGTGCCCTCCCGTCCCTTCCCGTCCCCCACACAGGGACAGGAGGGCAAGCACAGCAGCTCTGGTCAGAGCCCTGCACTGCAGCAGGGCAGGAGGATCAGGGGCAGGATGAACGCCCCGCAATTCCCTGGTGGCCGGGCTCCTCCCAGACTCTTCTCCTGCAATTTGTCATAAGGAGCAATCTGGAAGCCCTGGGAGGAATCACAGGTTCCACAAGGCTTTGGGCAGAAAGTCTCTATGAGGTCACCCCATTCCTGCTCTTGCAAAACCTTTCCCTCTGTGGCACTTCAGTCTAAGGCAGAATCTGCCCTGAATCCAACTCCTGCTCCAGCAGCTCCTGGGGCTGGGTTGGAGATTTTTAAAATACATGGAGGGAAAAGCAGAATCTTTAGAAGGGTTTGTGAGCTGATACACAAACAGCACTGATCCATGGCTGCTCTGATCCATGGCAATGCTCCATGGCTGTGCTGGTGCTGCTCTGCACCCTCTGCAGGGACACCACCCCTGCCCAGGGGATGGGGCTCAAAGAAGCTAACTGCAACACCTGAGCTGTTACTTCATGGTCAGGGCTAGGAACCAGCTTCTATAGGACCAGGATCAGCTCCCCGTGCCTGCAGAATTCACCTTGTCCCAAAACGAAACAGGGAATTGTATCAGCTTTGCTTCTGTGTGGAGATCTCCTGGTTACAAGGGTTTTCCCACACCAGCGTGTGATGAAGAGGAAAGATGCTCAGGTCTCCATGGGTGTCCTTCCCACACCTCTCCCTTTCCACAGTTTCTCATGGAAAATGTGGTTTGTCCCAGGGCAGGAACTCCCTGCAGGCACTGCAGGAGGAGCTGTCTGGGTGAACACATAATTAATGCATCAGGGATGGGGAGGCTGTGTGAGATGTCTGGGATTGATCTCGGTGCACAAAGCCCTGCAAAAGGGTACAAAATGCTGCTTCCTGGAGGCATCAGGAGACACCAACTGGTGTCCCGAGGCTGCAGGAATTTCTGGATGGATATTCCCCTCCACCCCTCCATGGTGTCCAGTGAGCAGGTTCTGGTTAATCTGGGTTTGATGGGAATCCCAAATTTCTGTAAGCCAAGGGAATGAGCTGATGAGCAGCATCAGTCCCTGGGCACAGCATCATAACATGGAAACATTTTGGGCATTTTTAAGGTTTCTTTTTTTGCCTCAAATCCCAGAGGCATTTCTGGATGTCCATCTCTGATGGACCAAGCCTGTTTGGTCAGAGCAGCTTAACACACATTCCTGCTGTTAATTAAACTTCCCAATCTGTCAGCAAAACAGAGGTTTGCTGGATGGAGCCAGGGATTAATTCCAGCTCTCTGAACACCCAGACGGGTGCAATAACCACTGGACAGACTCATCTGTGTTATCCAGGGGGCAATATCCATGGATTGGTGATCTGCTCCAGCCTGGGCAGGGCCAGCTGTTGTTTGAGGCATTTAATTGGTGTTTCCAAGGGCTGGATGGGGGTGTTTTGTTAACACCGTGGGAAGGATGAAAGCACAGAATCATATCATGGAATTGCAGACTGGTGTGGACTGGGAGCGACCCTAAAGCCCACCCCATCCCACCCCTGCCATGGTAGGGACACCTTCCACTATCCCAGGCTGCTCCAAGCCCCACTGAGCCTTGTCTTGGACCTTTCTGGGGACCCAGAGACAGCCACAGCTTCTCTGGGCACCTGTGCCAGGGCCTCCCCACCCTCACAGGGAATAATCTCTTCCCAATGTCCCATCTAACCTTACCCTCTTTCCATATTAATTGAATTCTCTGTGAGCAGTGAGGGCTGCAGGGACAGTCACAGAGGGAACAGCACCAAAAGGACCAGCGGGAATTTTCTACCCAAGATCTGGAGTTTCTGGAGAGTTGGTGTAGCAGGAGGATGGTGACACGGTACCTGCACTGCCACAGTGGGCATTCATGTAGGATTTGTGTCAGCTGCCCAGGAAAAGGCACGTCCTTGTTGGGGGGTAACCACAGAAGGACACAGAAACACGTGGAGACACAGATGAGGCTGTGCAAGGGCCACAGGACAACAGGGACAGCTGGAGACAGCCAGGCTGGTTGGGGGCTGTGAGCCCCTTCCCTAAGGAAATGAGCCCTGGAGCACTGAGGGGCTCTGCCCTGGGAGCTTCAGACCACCTGGCTGGTCCAGCTGGAGCCCAGCAAAGGGGGACTTGCCCAAGACCTTCAAAAGCCCTTTTCGAGGTGTGCAGGGGTGGCTGGGTAGGGCTTAGCAGTGGCACTGACTGAGGAGGTGGATCTGGGGGAGAAAAGTACCTCCAGCAGCTGGGCTGAGTTTCAGCTCTCCCTTTAACAGGATCTGGGGTGCTTTATGCTGTCACAGGCACCCAACAGTGGCTGCGTTCCTGGGTGTGTCCTGGGGCTTAATTCCAGCAAAAGCTGCCCTGCTCCGTGCTTGGCTGCTGCATCCAGGTACTGAGGGTGTGAAAATGGGGATGGGTGAGGGTGGGACTGGAAGGAGAAAGCACAGGAAGGGGCCTGGAGAAGGGAGGGGGGAGCTGAGTCTGGGGAAAGCAGCAGCCAGAGAGGGGTATGGGCAGGGAAAGCCAAGGAGTGTCTGCAGCCGCTGCCCACATGCTCTGCCCAGCCCCCAGGGCGGCAGGCTGGGGTGGGCAGAGCAGGGCCAGGCTTTACACGCTTACCTCTCTTGGTGATGCAGAGCTGGGTGCCCTGGGTGAGGGAGAGGTGGAAAAGTGCGTGCAGGAGGGTCAGTGGTGATGAGGAATAAAATCAGTGCAGGCAGCTCTGAGAGTGCTGCTGGCAATGCCTGGGGTGGGAAAAATGGCTGGAACTCCAGTTGAGAAACTGGGAACGGGCACCAGCCCTTTGCCTGATTCCTTAGGTTGGGGTCCCTCCCTGGAGGCACCAGCTCGAGCTGTCACTGTGTCACTACTCCACAATTCAGTGACTTGAGGGAATCTGATGTCTGGAATCGCTCAGAGAAGCTGTGGCTGCCCCTGGATCCCTGGCAGTGTCCAGGGTCAGGTTGGACATTGGGGCTTGGAGCAGCCTGGGACAGTGGGAGGTGTCCCTGCCATGGCAGGGGTGGCACTGGATGGGCTTTAGGGTCCTTTCCAACCCAAACCATTCTGGGATTCTATAGGAAAGCTGGGGCAGAGCTGGTGAGGGAACCTCGTCTGCCAGGGAGGGAGGGGTGTGCAGGGAGTCAAGGGGGGGCTGCTGCTGCTCCTCAGCTCATTCCCATGGTTTACAGAAAGTTGAGGCTCCCACTAAACCCAGGTTAACCTGAACCTGCTCTTTAAACACCACTGCAGGGTGGAGACGGGTGAGGGGGTGTCCCTCCAGAAACTCCCCCAGCCCCAGGACACCAGTTAGCCCAGCTGTCCCAGTGTCCAGCAGCATTTCACTGCCTTGTGCAGCCAGTCTGGGGTGTGAGTGTGACTCCTGAATGGACAAACAGGGGAGTTTCCTTAATAGCCTGGGTTTAAGGAACACACAGGGTGGAAGGATGGCGCTGAAATGTCTCTGACCAGTTCCAACAGTGGCTTTTCTTTGCAATCCATGACTTTGCCACCTGCCTGTGCTTTCCAAAGCCTTTGTGCAGGATCCAGTACTTCAATGCAGATCCCAAGGCTTTCGGTCAGGCTCACCTGACTCCCGAGCCAGGCACGCGAGCAGCAGAACATCTCGGCAGGAGCTCTGCTGGCGGAGAGCAGCTCCCTGCAGGCTGCTCCTGATGGGAAGCGGGGCTGCTGATGTCTTTACAAACACCTAGAGGGTCTTTAGGAGAAAGGGCTGCTCGTGTCTTTGAAATGGGTCCTGATGTCTCTGCCAAGCCCAAGCCCCACGGCTGGCTACAGACCCCAGAGAGTTTGGCACTCTGAACTTTAGAGGAATGGTCAAAGGGGTCTGCGCAGGGTCCACTGCAGGGCCCAGAGAGCCGGACCTCCCCGGCCTTGGGGGAGATGTCGATCCATGTTCAGGGGGAATATGTGCATGGCAGTTCGGGAAGGCTGTGCCTTCCTGGTGCCTCAGCCATCGGGGAAAGGAGGAGGACAATGTGCAGGCGGAGTTTGGGATCAAAGGAGGCTGCGCCCCCAAAACCTCGGGACAGACCCCACAGGGTTATGGCCCCGTGGACTCTCTGCCTTTATTCCAATAAAGTTACGGGACTCTGTCTCCTTTATGGACACTGGCATTTCACAGGATGTTTTCCCGCACACTCCTGTCCCTGAGGAGGAGCAAAGCAAAAAAAACCTCGCGGCCGCTTAGCCAAACGTTGATTTGTCTGTTTTGTATCTGCACTACAGATGCGGTGAGACAAATGGGAACTTTTTTAAAGCAAATCCTGGAACCATCAGAACAGGATGCACTTGGCCACTCGTTGTGGACGGAAAGATCTTGTTCCGGCATCTTCACGGGCCTGTGCCCAGGTGAGGGCTGTGATGGGCAGGGTTAGAGCAGAGGGTTCCCCCCAGTGCGCACCTCCAGTGTGGCCATTTCCCTCACGCTGCTTTTCTGCAAAACTGTGGGATTTTTTAATTAATAATCTGAAATCTCCCCTGGGCTGAGCCTCAAGCCGCGGCTGCAGGAACGCAGGTGAAGCTGCTCCTGGAGATGGTTTGTGCTGGACCCCAGGGCTCCGCTGTGCCTGGGGGAAGGTGGAATGGTTTTCCCTTGGTCGTGCGTGGCTCCAGGACTGCGGGAAGCTCTCGGTCCGTCGGGATCCCTGCAGCTCCCGGCGGTGTCAGGAGTTACTCTTTGGTGAACGTGGGACGCATTCCCTGAAATATCGGGAAACACTCGGATTTTGTTTCGGGCAGCGCAGCAGGAAAGTGAGCCTCACTAAGTTCTTGTCGCAGTTCGCTGCCCCAGGTGTAACTTGCCCTTCCCCGATCGCCGGTAATTGATGTTAATTAGTGGCTAATTGCAGCCATCGGCGCCTCGTTTGTGTCCGCTGCCGAGCAGGGAGTTTGTGTTTGCACCAGGTGACAGAGAGATGATTTTCTGGGTGCCTGGGCGTGGTTCGTGCAGAAGGAAGATTGAATTTTGCGTGTTAAACACCAGAGCCGCCCCGTGGGTGTGCAATGCCTTCACCCGTGTGCGGAAAGCAAGTGGTGGAGTCTGTAATTTAATTCTGGGTGGTTTGAATGTCCCTGCATGTTTTCTGCCTTCCGGCAGCGATGGATTTGCTGGTGCATCTCTGCCTGCTCTTGTGCCTCCTGCGTGGGCTGGGGCCGTGCCTTGGCCCTGCTCTGGGGCCACCCTGGGGCCACAGGCTCAGGTGGAGCAGCCTTTCCACTGTCAGGAAAATTAATCCACAAACACCAGAGGTTTATGTCCAAAATGGAGACAGACGAGTCCTGTAACTTTATTCATGAATAAAGGGAGAGCTCATGGGCATTTCCCATGGGGTCTCTCGGATTGCTAGAGGATGCAGCCTCTTCTTATCCTAATTTCCCGGCCATAGGTTCCCTTTCCCCATAGGCTGAGGTACTGGAGAGGTACAGACTGCCCGGAATGCCTAATGCAGACACAGTAATATACACTTCTCCTAAATGCAGACACTCTCAATACACACCCCCCTTTTCTTCTTATGTCTCTGTTCCTGCAGTTTATTAACACAGTCTTGGACAAGTCAGTCACTGGAATTCCTACAGAAATCCTTCCCATTGTTTCTTCTATCTCTCAGTGTTGGCCTTATCTTACCAGCAGTTTATTTGTAAAGACTCTCCCTTATTCCTTTCACCACCAACCTGCCGGGGTGCAGACCTGCCCCAGACCCCTTAAAGTGTGGGGCTGGCTCCGTGCAGAGTCCTCGCTTCCCCCGGACCCCCCAGCCCCGTCCTGCTCAGCTGCAGGTGCTGCCAGCCCGGTGGGAGGGCAGTGTGCCCGAGCTGCTGCAGGAATGCTCTGCGGGATTTTCTCTGTCGAGGCTGAGCTGTTTCCAGCCCTGGACTGCTCCTGCTCCACTCTGACTCTGTTTTGTCACCTCCCTGTGTCCCAGGGGATGAGGGCTGATCCTCAGGGAGCCACTTTGTACCCTGCTCGCCCCCCAGGGTTTGCTGGGCTCTGTGCTGAGCAGTGCCGGAGCACACAGGGGCCCTGCCGTGTGCAGACAGACAGACAGACAGACAGACAGATGTGTGCTCTGGAGCCCGGCCAGGGGAACATGGGAAGCAGATGTTGGAGTGGGAGCTGCTGGAGGAGCCCTGGTCCCTCACTTCCTCCCAGGCCTCTGCGGCCAGGGCTGGAGTCAGGCGCTCTGCAGGGGCTGGGGGAGCTCAGTGCAGCCCTGGCTGAACAGAATGTCTGCTCACGTGGAGTTTGGGGAGTGGAAAACCAGCCTCGAGTCACGTTACACAGGAGCTGCAGCACGATCAGGAAATGGAGGTGCTCCAAGCGCTTTCCCTATTCCTGAGGAAGCCTGGAGCTGCTCTGAGCTGCCCCGGGGTGCCCAGGGCAGGTCTGTGGGTGCTCCTCAGTCTGCCCTGCCCACCCACACCCAGCCCTGCTCATTCTGTCGGGACCAGCATTGCTTATCTGGGTCCTTCTAGACGCGGGTTTGGCCAGACCTTCCAATCCATCTGAACTTCCCAAAGAAAGGCCCCAGTGGGTGAGATCCTGCCTGGGCTGCACAAACTTCCCCAACTTCCACAAGGAGCAGGAATTCCCTCACTTCTCCTTTGTGCTTTGCTGCAACACCCGAGGGCTGAGCACTAGGGGATGCATCTGGACCATGGAAAACGGTTCTAACTAAAATTTCTACAGGGCCCTGCAGCCCCTGGGGTATGTAAGAGCTGCTTTTGCCCCGGACAGCAGTGCCAGCCCTGCTGGTGCCCTGAGCAGCCCAGGTGTGCTGTGCCAGGGGGTGGCAGGGATGTGCCAAGGTGGGAGCACAGCCTGTGCCTGCCCTGGGCTGCCGGGTTTCACTGCTGACCTCGGGGCATGAATGCAATCTGGGAAATCTGAGCAGGGAAATCCTTTTCCCCCAAAACATGAGATCTCACAGTTCCAGGTGTGCAGGGACCCCTGGGCTGTGCTCAGGCCCTCTGTGCTGGTGCTGGAGTGGAGCAGCAAAGGTCCTGGGCAGGCTCCCAGCACTGCTGTGCCCACCCTGCAGTGTGATATTCCCATTCCTGCCAGCCCTGGCTCCTGGCTGCAGCTCGGATGTGCCAGAGGAGCAGCTCCTGCACCACAGGAGGTGTCTGGGGGAGATGGAAGCCTTTCTAGAGCTTGGTTTCTTGGCTCTTAACAGCAAAAAAAAACTCCAAACAAACCTGGAGTTTTATTCTGTCTCGCCCATAGGCTCTGCTTGCAAATTTGCAGAGGGGTTTGATGGTTGATGGCTGGAGAGAGCAGACAAGGGCTGCTACAGGGAGGAGGGATCGGTTTTGCTGAGCAGGAAAACTTCAGTGGAGTGATTTTGCTCTTGGAGTGAGGAACAGCACTATTGGGAAATCCATGCTGGAGAGGATGCTCTGAGGGACTTGTGCCTTTCCTGCTCTAGGCCATATGTGCAGCTGGAGCAGCCTCAGCCCTGGCTCACTTTCAGGGCAGATTAGGGAAACTAATTGGATCCAAATGCCCTGATCTGGCTCCTCCGTATGTGGAGTATCTGAGCTCCAATGGGTGATTTGTGGTGTTAAATGCCTCTTGTGTAGGGTTGAGTCCCACAGGTGAGGGCCTGGATGTGGCTGATGGTTTGGAAAGGACTTTTCTCTGGAAAAAGAAAAGCACTTTGGAGGGGATTAACCTTTTGCTGAGAAACCTCCAGCCAAGGGTGTGTCACTGTTGGCAAGAAAAATCTCTGGATGCTTTTGGACGCTCTGCTGTGTGCTTTCATTTGAGGGTGCCTCTGTTTTTAGGATTCAAGCCCTTTATGGAGTGTTAATCCAAGACATCCCTTTCCTACCAGCTCAGGGAAAGGGCAGGCTGGGGAGGGGGCACTTGGCTGGACTGTTCTTGGCTTTTACCTTCTTTGTGCCCCTGGAAAGATCGTTCTGATTTCCACTTCCATGTTCCATGTGATGGAGGTGAGGCAGGAGGGAGCAAAGGGCGCGGGAAGGCTGAACTTGGGAGAGCTGAGCTGTTCTCCAGGGACAGCCGGGCAGGAATTCACAGGCTTAGGAAGAACCATGCTGTAGGTGATTAATTCCGTGGTGGATGCTGACGTTCCTGAGGAAACTTGTGCTCCTGGTGTCCAGCTCCTTTGGTGTTGGCTACCCTCGGAAAACAAATCCAAATCTTCCATGCAGGAATGTGTGAGGGATGCAGGGAACTGCAAGCAAAGACTTTGGGAACTCTTGTAGAAAAGCAGAGCCCAGTTTTCACTGTGGGTGGCTATTCTGAGGGTTTCAATGGGAGCTCAGGTGTCCTCTGGCACCTCTGTCCCCCTGAGCAGCTCCTGGTGGCCTCTGTCACCCCAGGTGTGTCCAGGGCTGAGCCCTGCTGATGGAGCAGCCTGGGCACAGCAGCTCCTCTGGACAAAAGGTTGAACAGTTCCTCCATAAATAATCACAAAGCTCCTCCGATCATTTGGGATGTGCTCCTTGTATTTCTTGGGCGCTGCTGGCCACCTCCAGTCGTGATCCCTCCAGCCTGTGTGTGTCTGGGGAGCACTCTGAGCTCTGTCCCTGACCTACTGCACACCCACATTTATCTCCTGACCTTCAGCCTTAGGTCTTTTTTCCCTTTCCCTGGCTTCCCACAGCTTTCAGAAAGTCGCTGCCTTCTAAAGGGCACAGGAGGAGGCTCTACAGCTGCAGAGGTCCTGAGCACTAAGTCTGTCCTGGGTCACATTCCCACATGATCCTGAGGAAAGGAGCCCAGGATTGTGGTGATCTGGGGGCAGTCAGATGTGGCAGTGATATCTTAAAATCCCAGTCTGGTTTGGGTTGGAAAGGACCCCAAAGCCCATCCAGTGCCACCCCTGCCACGGCAGGGACACCTCCCACTGTCCCAGGCTGCTCCAAGCCCTGTCCATCCTGGCCTTGGACACTGCCAGGGATCCAGGGGCAGCCACAGCTGCTCTGGGCACCTGTGCCAGGGCCTCACACCCTCATTGCAAAAAAACCTTCTTCCTTATATCTAATCGAAACCAACCCTCTTTTAGCCTAAAAACACAGTTTAGCTGTGCTTTTCCATGGGGTCAGAGCTAGACCTCAGCGCTGGCTCCAAGAAAAGCTCAGCCCCAGGCAGAGCTGGTCTCTGTAGGAGAGCAGGGGATCCAGGGGCAGCAGAAATGTGTTTGTGGGAATCCACCAGGTTCCTACAGCTCTGAGTGCTGTCCCCAAGCCAAAGGCACGAAGCATGAGCAGCCCCTGTCTCCTGAGAAATCGTTTGGTTTGGTTTTCCATGGCTTGTCCGCAGGATTGGGAAGGGCTGCAGGACTCTAGGAATGCTGCTTTCCCTTCCGGTGAGGTGTGGTCTGAAAATGGGGGGAATTTCCTGTGCTGGGTGAAAGCGGAGGCTGACAGAAAGCTGCTGCAGATGGCAGCTCCAGAAAGGGTCACAGAGTGGTGACACACAGGTGACACAAGTGCTCTGAGTGTTCCCTTCATGACAGAGCTGTTCACAGCTTCACCTGTCAATAGCAACTTCCAGCTCCAGATCGTGGGGGAGAGGCTTGGTTAGGGAAGGGCTGCTCAGGCACAAACCCCAGCTCCCTTGGGAGAGTCCTGCTGCGGGGTTTGTGACATTCCTGATGGAACGCAGGCCTGTCTTTTCCTTTTGGAGACAAATGGTTCTGTGGTGTGTGACACTCATCAGGGACATGCTAATGAGTAGATAATGAAGTCATCAAAAACCTGCTTCGAGTGACCTCAGATAACTCAGGTCATTTCAGGAGGCTCCCAAAAACACACAACCCCCACCATAACTCAGCAACCACAACTCCTGCAGGGAATTTCTTTCCTGACCTGTACATTTTATTTTTATCCTCGTGTGCAGCCGCTGCTCCAGCAGAAGCACTGGAGACCCTGGAGCTGGGGGAATCTGTGCTGGGCTGTAGGGGGGAAACACAACAGAACAGAGGGGCTGCTGGAGCTGAAGCACTCCAGGAAGTCATTGGAGTCAGTAAATGGGATAATCCATGTGGATAAATCAGCAATCCAAGGACGGATCTTGCTGCTTGCATGCTCCAGCCCTGCCCAGGTTGTATTTGATGGTGGGTCTGGGCAGGGTTTCCTTTTCTGCTCTTGTGTTTGTTGTTCAGGGATTGGGGAGCCCATCCCGGCTCATCCTGGGGATGTTCCCTCCCCGAAGAAGGGGAATTGTAGAAAGTGGCATTTCTGCTCCCGAGGCTGAGCTGCCACTGACCGTTGGTGTCTCACATTTCTGGTGTGGCAGGGCTGTCCCAGCCCTGCAACCCTTCCTGCTGAGAGCAGCTGCTGCCCCAGCCCTGGCTCGCTGTGTCCAGGACAGTCCGTGTCCAAAGGCTCCTCCCAGAGCGGTGGCATCTCCCGGGAATGTGGGTGGGTCAGGGACGTGTGCTGGCCTTTCACGGCATGCACTGGCAGGGGAGATGGGGTGGCATGGCCTTGTCCATCCTCTGCTGCTCCATGAACAGCCTGCCAGGGCAGGGGTGGAGCCCCCATGCCTCGGGATTGAAGAGCTGTGGATGTGACACTTGGGGAATGTGCTGAGGGAATGGTTGGCCTCGGTGATCTTGGAGGGCTTTTCCAACAGAAACAATTCCATATCCTGTGATTTCAAAGGGCCAGGTTGCTCAGACGGGGCTGGGGTTGGAAACACTTTGTGTAGCAAAGCCAGAAGCTTGGAGCTGCCTGGAGCAGGGAATTCTGTGCCGGAGCGATGCTGCTGGCTCGGAGCTGAGGAGATGCTTGGGTGGTGACATCTTCTGTGGGTCTGCAGCTGGAGAGAGTCTGGGAACACGTGAAACCCCAGCAGGAGCAGGAACAGCAGAGCCCTGGGGCTGGAATGTCGTGCACGTGTCACTTCTGTCACTTCTCCTCTGACAGAGCAGCCCACATCCTAATGGGGCTGGCTGGGAACGTTTCCCTGTGCTAAGGAGAATTTCATGGCAGAATGAAAACAAACTGCAGATTTTCCATTTGGAGGGATCGTTTTCACTGAAAAGTGAGGTTTTCTGTTCTCTTGCCTGATCAGGATTTTGATGTGAAGTGGATGTTTTCCAGTTTTTCATCTTGTCAAAAAGTCAACAGCTCTGAAAACCAGATCTATTCCAGCAAAATACTTTCAGGCTGGAGCTTTTTCCTCCCAACTCCCTTTTGGCCAGCTCAACTCATTTTTAGCTGTTGGGGTTGGACGTCTCCTCATCTGAGTGCCTTCACACAAAAATCCTTTCTCCATGATTAGAGAGCGGGATTTTAGTGAAAGCAGAAAAAAGCATAAAGCAGAAGAGTCTCATGCTCGGTTATTAGAAACCCAAGCACAGTTCCTGAGGCACCTGCTGGGAGGAGGCCGGGTGGGCTTGGTGATCTCCAGAGGTGCCTCCAGCCTCAGCAATTCCCTGAACCTCTGCACATAAAGCAGCGTGCGCTACACTCAGGGCTGCCCTGTGGAAGGGAAGCCTCGGAAACCACAGAGGTTTGACCTTTTGCTCAGTGAGTTCCTCCTGGCTCGGCTGAGGTTTGCAAGCACAGCTCCCTGGTGGCACTGCCAGCCCAGGCTGGGAGCATTGGGGTGTCGCTGCAGGGCTGGGGGCTGTCAGCCCAGTGCAGACCCTCCCCAAATTGCTCCCAGGCTGGGCAGGCACGAGGGGAGGAGGCAGAGGCAGGAGACCAAGCTTCCAGCCAGGCTACCATGGAGGTGTGGAAAAGCTGATTTTTGTGGCCGTCTGGATCTCCAGGAAATCCATGGAAGGGCAGCCCCATCCCTTGCTCCTCGCCTGCTGGAGACTGCCCGGGAAGATGAGGGTTCTTCCTCTCTGGGGTGAATTTCCATCCCAGAGCCTTGGCAGCAGGGGGGTCACTGCTGCAGCTCCACCACTGCTGGGCCCCAGGCTGTGGGGGAACCTCAGCCTCCTCCAGGGCCATGTCCTGGCTCTGTGACAATAGCCCCAGCCCTGCTGAGGGGCTGGAAGGAGCTGCCAGGGCCGGACATGTCCCCTAGGGAGGGTGGCCTCTTGCAGGGCCGCTCTGGCAGGGAGCAGGTGCCACCCCAGGGTGGGAAGGGAGATGTTTTCTGTGGGACCTTGGGGTCTGATCTCTGCTCAGCACACAAGTGAGGAGCCATTCCCAGGCAGAAATGGGATGTCCATTCAAATGAGGGTTGGAGAGAGCTTTTCCAGCAGCTGCGCCCAAGCTGTGAGTGGGGATTTGCCAGGGCAGTGTTTGAGTTGCTGGTGAACCCTGGGGTGGGAAGGATTTGGGCTCTCCCCAGCGAGCTCTGAGTGCTCCGGGCAGCACAGGGAGCTCCCCTGGGGCTGCCAGGCTGAACTGGGGTCCAAGCCACCCTGGGAGTCTTCATCCTCCTGCGTGGACTGTCCCAGGTCCTGTGCCATGCTCTGTGTTCTGCTCAGTCACCTTATGGCATCTCCTGGAAAAGGGAGAATGTGCAATTTCCCTGACTGATCCTCCCTCTCCGTGGGGACTGCAGACACCAAAACAGAGAGGGAGGGAGGAAATGCAGGAGCCTGGAGCTTCCCCAGGTTCCTGTGGGGCGCAGGGATGGTCAGGAGCCCAGCAGTGAGCCTGTGACTGCTGTGCCTGCCCAACAGGCACCCCCTGGCAGGACCCTTGGCACTGCTGGGCTCTGTGGGTGTGCAATCCGTGTGATCCCAGGAGCTTTTCACAGGAGAAATGGTCTGAATTTAACGAGTCAGATGGAGCCAGCTGTGGCTGGGGCATCAGGAAAGCAGGAGAGCATCCCAGGAAGTGACTGCGGAGCCGTGGCTGCCAGCAGGACCTTGCCTGTCAAGCTCCATTTGCTGCCGAGGTTTAATAGCTCAGTAATTAAGGTAAAACAAATATTAGCCTGAAGCTGTGCCTGTAACTTGGATCAGATAACTCCACTTTTGATGTGAGGCTTGATTGAAAAACCTTTTGTTTAATTTGTGCTGCACGAGCCTGTGGCAGCTGCTCCGGGGCTGAGCAGGAGCCAGGGCTGTGCTGTCACAGAGCTCTGGCTCTGCTCACCTGGGCTCATTGGTGCTGGGTGAGGAGCTGGGCCAAGGCTTTGTTGTGCTGCTCTGACCTGCGTTGTTCACTGCTGGGCTGTTTGAGGTCAACCAGACCGTAAGGACGCTGTGAGCAGGGAGAAAATACTCTTCCTGTTGGTAGTTTTTATTGTGTTATACACAGACCTGACTGAAAATGAGTCAGAGCTGTGCCTGGATTTGAGATTTGGAGGTGCATCAGCATCTCCCTGTGCCTGAATTTGTGTTAAACATGGGAGAAAGTGCCTGTCTGTATATCCAAAATGTGCTGGGCTGCCACAGCCCGGGGATGCCCAGAGCAGGCAGCTCCCAGGGAAGGAGGCAGGAAGGCTCTCTGGGAGCAGCAGTACCCCTGGGATTGCTGCTCTCCTCCATCTCAGCCATCCCATCCCTCTCATTTGCTCTCTGGGACTGCAGGGAACCCCCCCAGTCTGCAGCCCCACCCAGTTCTGTGCTCCGCCTGCAAATTCAGAGCATTATCCCTGAGGCTGTCCCATCCCTGTGGCCCATCCTGGATTCCAGCTCTGCTCTGACTGTGGGGGCACTGAAAGGTTTGGATCCATGGCTTTGGTGGATCACCACATCCCTGTTCTGGTGCTGGTGGATCTGAGGGCACTGCAGCAGTGTTGGTGACTGAGATCCCTGCCTGGATCAGGGTTCTGGCTGGAAGGTTTCCCTGGGGTTTTGTGCCCCTGGGGGGAGCAGCAGTGGTGTTGTGAGGGGCAGCCCTGCCTGGGAACATCCCCTTTCCCTCATGCTTGTCCTTAACCTGGGAGCAGTGCCTTCCTGCTGTGGGAATTATGTGAACTTTTGACTCTGACTAATCCTGAGAGCTGCTCTCGCTCCCTCATGCTCCCTCTCCTTCCCTGCCATTCCATCCCATCCCAAATCCAGTCCCTCCCACTGCAGGCTGTGTTTTAACCATCAGCACTGGGATTTTCCTGCTTGGCTGAGCACTGCAGGTGCTGGAGCTGAGGCAGGGTGCCTGGGGGAGGCCACTGCAGGTGACTGCTTGTTCCTGCCTCTCCGGAGCACATTCCGTGTCCTTGTGACCCCTGGGTAAGGGCAGCCTGGGAATTGGCTGGGACAGCAGGAAACTCTGTTTGCTGCCTAAATATTGATGTGCCTGCTTCTGGTTTATGGAAGAAATTCCTCCCTGTGAGGGTGTGAGGCCCTGGCACAGGTGCCCAGAGCAGCTGTGGCTGCCCCTGGATCCCTGGCAGTGTCCAAGGCCAGGCTGGACAGGGCTTAGAGCAGCCTGGGACAGTGGGAGGTGTCCCTGCCCATGGCAGGGGTGGGATGAGATGGTTTTTAAGGTTCTTTCCAACCCAGCTATTCTGTGATTCCATAATCACACCTGGGAAAGGGTGGGAGGACCCTGCAGTGCCAGGTCAGAGCTGCTGGGGTCTCCCCCAAGCTGTGCTCAGGTGGGGCAGGCCCAGGTCTGTGCCCTTCTCCAGTTCAAGACTCGGAGTGTCCCCATGGGGATGCCTGTCCCTGTGCAGGGGACAGTGCTGGAGAAACAGGGGTGGAAAATGCTCTGCTGGACTGCTCATCCTGCAGGGAAAAATGACCCTTTTTTCAGGGCTCCTATCTCAGGAAAATGATTCCTAGTTAAAATCTGGTCAGTGTTTGTACTTCGGTGGCACTAAGGCTCTGCTCAGCTCTGGTTTTGCCCGGACACCTGAAGGAGAACAAGAGGGCAAGGCTGGACCAAGACAGCTTGGAATGACTTCCATCAGCCTGGTGCTGATGGAGCCAAAGGATAAAACCAGAGGATGAGCAGCTTGCCCTGAAAAGCCTTCCAAAGGCTTTGGATGTCACGAGAAGGCATTGCTCGAGAGTGGTCACAGGGTGGCCTTTGTCTCCAGTTGTCACTATGTGTCTGGGTGCTCTCCCTGTCCTGCCACCCCTGGGTCCCCAGCAGAGCCCTTGGGAAGGTGCCATGGCATTCCTGGGGATTAACTTGGAGACAGCATCACCCACGTGACAGGAAAGGCACAAACGCCAGGATTTGTGGAGGGTTTTCCAGCAAAGCCACCACAGGGGTGTCCCGGGTCTGTTCCACACGGAGGAAACAAGCGCAGGGAGACAGGGCAAGCTCCAGCCCTGCACGTAGGTCTGCACATCAGGAACAGCATCCCTGACTTCTCCGGGAAGGTGTGCATGGATGGAATTGTGTGTGAGTGAGAGTTCAGGAAGGCCCAACTCGCACCAAGCTTTGCTGCTTTGCTTGGTCACTGGGAGCTTGTGGGAGCCCTGCAGGGCACATTCAAACCAGAAGCTGCACCAAAATTACTCCCAAGGCCAGCTCACTGCCAGGGAAGAGCCTGCTGAGTCACAGAGTGGGGCTCAAACTCCACTGCAGAATTTATTCACAGCCACTGAGGTCTGGGGGGGAGGGAAATGCTGAAGAGGCTCTTTCTGTAGGGATTTTGGAGACTCTCATGGCCACCAGAGATTTGGGAGCTCCTCATTGCTGCTGTCCCTGCTTTGTGGGGTCAGTGCAGTCTCCAAGCCAGCAGCCTTTCCAGGAAACTCCTCTGGAATGTGCAGGGACAGCTCAGAGCTGTGGCTGCACCTTCCTGCCAGAGACAGGGGTGCCTTAATCAGGGAATCCCAGAATGGTTTGGGTTGGAAGGACCTTAGAGCTCATCCATGTGCCCAAGTGCCACCCCTGCCATGGGCAGGGACACCTCCCACTGTCCCAGGCTGCTCCAAGCCCCAATGTCCAGCCTGGCCTTGGACACTGCCAGGGATCCAGGGGCAGCCACAGCTGCTCTGGGCACCTGTGCCAGGACCTGCCCACCCTCACAGGGAACAATTCCTTCCCAATATCCCATCTATCCCAGCCCTCTGGCAGTGAGAAGACATTCCCTGTGTCCTGTCCCTCCATGCTTTGTCCCCAGTCCCTCTNGTGCTGGAGCTGAGGCAGGGTGCCTGGGGGAGGCCACTGCAGGTGACTGCTTGTTCCTGCCTCTCCGGAGCACATTCCGTGTCCTTGTGACCCCTGGGTAAGGGCAGCCTGGGAATTGGCTGGGACAGCAGGAAACTCTGTTTGCTGCCTAAATATTGATGTGCCTGCTTCTGGTTTATGGAAGAAATTCCTCCCTGTGAGGGTGTGAGGCCCTGGCACAGGTGCCCAGAGCAGCTGTGGCTGCCCCTGGATCCCTGGCAGTGTCCAAGGCCAGGCTGGACAGGGCTTAGAGCAGCCTGGGACAGTGGGAGGTGTCCCTGCCCATGGCAGGGGTGGGATGAGATGGTTTTTAAGGTTCTTTCCAACCCAGCTATTCTGTGATTCCATAATCACACCTGGGAAAGGGTGGGAGGACCCTGCAGTGCCAGGTCAGAGCTGCTGGGGTCTCCCCCAAGCTGTGCTCAGGTGGGGCAGGCCCAGGTCTGTGCCCTTCTCCAGTTCAAGACTCGGAGTGTCCCCATGGGGATGCCTGTCCCTGTGCAGGGGACAGTGCTGGAGAAACAGGGGTGGAAAATGCTCTGCTGGACTGCTCATCCTGCAGGGAAAAATGACCCTTTTTTCAGGGCTCCTATCTCAGGAAAATGATTCCTAGTTAAAATCTGGTCAGTGTTTGTACTTCGGTGGCACTAAGGCTCTGCTCAGCTCTGGTTTTGCCCGGACACCTGAAGGAGAACAAGAGGGCAAGGCTGGACCAAGACAGCTTGGAATGACTTCCATCAGCCTGGTGCTGATGGAGCCAAAGGATAAAACCAGAGGATGAGCAGCTTGCCCTGAAAAGCCTTCCAAAGGCTTTGGATGTCACGAGAAGGCACTGCTCGAGAGTGGTCACAGGGTGGCCTTTGTCTCCAGTTGTCACTATGTGTCTGGGTGCTCTCCCTGTCCTGCCACCCCTGGGTCCCCAGCAGAGCCCTTGGGAAGGTGCCATGGCATTCCTGGGGATTAACTTGGAGACAGCATCACCCACGTGACAGGAAAGGCACAAACGCCAGGATTTGTGGAGGGTTTTCCAGCAAAGCCACCACAGGGGTGTCCCGGGTCTGTTCCACATGGAGGAAACAAGCGCAGGGAGACAGGGCAAGCTCCAGCCCTGCACGTAGGTCTGCACATCAGGAACAGCATCCCTGACTTCTCCGGGAAGGTGTGCATGGATGGAATTGTGTGTGAGTGAGAGTTCAGGAAGGCCCAACTCGCACCAAGCTTTGCTGCTTTGCTTGGTCACTGGGAGCTTGTGGGAGCCCTGCAGGGCACATTCAAACCAGAAGCTGCACCAAAATTACTCCCAAGGCCAGCTCACTGCCAGGGAAGAGCCTGCTGAGTCACAGAGTGGGGCTCAAACTCCACTGCAGAATTTATTCACAGCCACTGAGGTCTGGGGGGGAGGGAAATGCTGAAGAGGCTCTTTCTGTAGGGATTTTGGAGACTCTCATGGCCACCAGAGATTTGGGAGCTCCTCATTGCTGCTGTCCCTGCTTTGTGGGGTCAGTGCAGTCTCCAAGCCAGCAGCCTTTCCAGGAAACTCCTCTGGAATGTGCAGGGACAGCTCAGAGCTGTGGCTGCACCTTCCTGCCAGAGACAGGGGTGCCTTAATCAGGGAATCCCAGAATGGTTTGGGTTGGAAGGACCTTAGAGCTCATCCATGTGCCCAAGTGCCACCCCTGCCATGGGCAGGGACACCTCCCACTGTCCCAGGCTGCTCCAAGCCCCAATGTCCAGCCTGGCCTTGGACACTGCCAGGGATCCAGGGGCAGCCACAGCTGCTCTGGGCACCTGTGCCAGGACCTGCCCACCCTCACAGGGAACAATTCCTTCCCAATATCCCATCTATCCCAGCCCTCTGGCAGTGAGAAGACATTCCCTGTGTCCTGTCCCTCCATGCTTTGTCCCCAGTCCCTCTCCAGCTCTCCTGGAGCCCCTTTAGGCACTGGAAGGGGCCCTAAGGATTCTCTGGAGCCTGCTCTTCTCCAGGTAAACACCCCCAGCTCTCCCAGCCTGGCTCCAGGGCAGAGAGGCTCCATCTCTCCAATTGTGGCTCTGGGTAGTTGTTGGGCCCCTTCTGATTTGTTCTACCTGTGGAAATCTGCCTCATGCTTTTGTCTTTGAAAACAAATTTCATACCTTTTCTTTAAAAGATTTTAGGAGATTTTTAGGAAAGGTTAGGTTGGATATCAGGGAAAGGTTCTTCCCCCAGAGGGTGCTGGGCACTGCCCAGGCTCCCCAGGGAATGGGCACAGCCCCGAGGCTGCCACAGCTCCAGGAGCATTTGGACAGCGCTGCCAGGGATGCACAGGGTGGGATTGTTGGGGTGTCTGTGCAGGGCCAGGAGCTGGGCTGATGATCCTGATGGGTCCCTTTGAGCTCGGGATATTCCATGATTCTATAACCTACAGGAAGCAACAAGATCAGAGTTGATTGCACAAACATGCCTTGTGATGGAAATTTGTGTGTGAATGTGCTTGGGAATATTTGCATCCACAGAGGCAGGGTTGATCCCACTGCCAGCTGCTCTGGGAGTCCATTTCTGGTCAAGGTTTTTGTGAATGAAAACTATGGCCTGGCTTTCCTGTTTGATCCCTGGGGTTCAGTGTGCCATGGCAGCATTCCCAAGCAGGCACTGTGTGTATTCAGGAAGCTCTGTGGACCTTGCTGTTCCAGCCTCTCACGTTGCAATGGTCAGGCAGGTTGTGTGCTGACCCCATCAGCGGTGGGTGCTGCTCTGAGGTAGCCTGGGAAGGATAAATCAGAATTCCAGGCTCTCCTTCCCCAGCCCTGTGGCTTGTGTGGTTTGCACAAGCAGGGATTTGGTGTGGGCTGGGTTGCTGGGGGGTTGGATTTGGGATTGGGACAGATGCTGGGAGGGTTTGGTCCCCTCCCCAGTGCACAGCTTATCCTGAAAAAGGCCCTGAAGGCAAATAAACCACGAGAAGGAGCTCATTCATTCACTCCTCATTTGGGGCTGCAAAGGGTTAACTTCTGCCTGAGCTCACAGCCATTGTGGAAGTTGAGCAATGTGGGATTTGTTAGGGAAACTCAAACTGGGAGCTGAGAGCTCCAACCAGTAGAAAACTTTCCTGTCGTTTTGAAAGGAGTTCTCCTCAAGCGAAGTGTGGATCTGCCGAGGCAGTGCCGCACCTCGGGCCGGGCAGTGCCGGGGCAGTGCCGCATTTGGGGCCGGGGCAGTGCCGCACCTCGGGCCGGGGCAGCGCGGGGGGCACGGGCAGAGCTCCGGAGCCACCCCGGCCCAGCAGGGAGCTGGTGCTGCTGGGCTGCCCTTCCCGGGGGACACAGCGCCCACTGTCCACCCCAGCCGCTTCCTCCTCCTCAGCCCAGTCCTGATCCTGTTCCTGGTGGACGAGAAGGAGGTGAAGTCCTCCCTGGGAGCTGCTCCAGAGGGATCAGGGGCTCACAACCAGCTGGGGTGGTGGCCCTGTCCGGTGCTGGGGAGGGGAAAGGACTTCCCTTGCTTCCCGGAGGAGGTGGCTGTTCCCTGCTCGTTCTCAGATGTGATCAAGAGTTAAAGGTGAAGGGGTGGCTGTGACAGGAGCCTGGGAGCTGGGAGAAGCTGCAGGAGGCCAGAGAAGAGGAAGCAAGGGAGACCTAAGAGCTGTCGGCAGCTTCCTCCCAAGGGGCAGCTCCGATCTCTTCCCTCTGTGACAGGGACAGGACCAGGGAATGGCTCGAGCTGTGTCAGGGGAGGGTTAGGTTGGATATCTTCCCCCAGAGGGTGCTGGGCACTGCCCAGGCTCCCCAGGGAATGGGCACAGCCCCGAGGCTGCCACAGCTTCAGGAGCGTTTGGACAGCGCTGCCAGGGATGGACAGGGTGG